>CM029670.1:12292004-12447004 GCA_017311315.1 Dendrocalamus latiflorus | reverse complement strand
TATAGTAATTATCTGCTAGATCGATCGATCCTGGTCAAGTCTACACCCCAAATGCAACGTCAAGTGATCAAGGGAGAATATTACTTTTTGGGCAAGTTGGACTGCCAGTTGGAGAGAGCTCTTTCGGGAAAGGTAACCTGCTGGGCATTTGGGCTATAGCTCAGCCGACCAGTACTGGTCTACTGGATGTTCGCTAGTGTAATCTAATCAGGTTTTCTATGTGTGCCAGCGGGTGAAGTGACTGGCACGCACGAACGGTGCATCCCATCTGTACCTAAAAGTGCTGACAGAGACCTACTATGTATGTCGATCAAGCGTGTCGCGGCTGGACCGGGCTAGCAAAGGGTGGATCTGCCATGTGAAAAAGCTCACCCTGGTAATCATCCGAGAGGGAACGTAGTAGGATCAAATGGTACGTTTGTACATTCTAACCTATTTCTTTTTTTTTTGCTATGGTTAATAGTTTTTGACTATGATCGATAGCTGTTATCTATTTTTTTCGAAACGGTGACGGATAACGAAGACATCGATATAGATAGTGTACACAATTTTAAACTCAAAATGCCGTTCCGAGGAGCAATTTAGAGAAGTCGCTTAGAGAAAATGTCTCATTTGTTTCGGCTTCCAAGAAACCGAAGATAAAAGCGAAAAAAACAAAAGGAACAAGGCCAAGAGCTAGGTTGGAGGATTTTTTGAGCTCATGAGTATAATAAGGACGTACTCACTCACGCACTCAACACCACACACACATTTACGTGGGCGCGTCCAATGTACATGTTTAAGACTAAAGATGGAGACCTAGAATCTCTAGGAGCGCAGACATACGCTTTGACCGCTGGATGTACCCACGTGCGCACGTGTACTCAAAGTATCGAAGGGGCACTATTTATGTGAACAGTGCCCCCTGAAAAATCATGCGGCACCACAGCTCGAAGCCAGACGGGCGAGGCATCCACCAACAACCTCCACCAACTGAGCACGTGCTCGGCCGCAGCTAGGTTGGAGGATTGAAGGGCATTGATGACAACGTAGGAATTTTTAAATAAATTTCTACAGAAATTGAATTGTTTTTACAGCGGTGTAAGTATATATGTGTATTCAAACATGGAGTACAGTGCATTCGAAAATTGAGTGTACTCATTTCATGCTGTAGCTCTAGGGCCTTGCTTTAAACGGCTTCAGTTTGTGGTTTCTTAATTTTATGTTTTTTGGTCTTTTGTTTTTTGTTTTTCTTTTTTCCCCTTATTCATTTGTATTGTTCATGATGATATAATATTATTGTTATTTTCTAAATTTTATTATTTAAAAAAACTAACGGCCGTCACAATATATTTTCAGCTGTTATAGTATATAAAAAAATAAAAGACCCGACTTATAATCCAGTGGAGCGGGGCATTAGAGCATCTCCAACAATGTCCTCTAAATATGATCAGATGGAAAAAAAGAAGGGCATGCCCAATGTTGACCCGCGCATGATGCGGAGCCATCGCAGCTGCACGGTCCGATCCAAAAACGGCACTTAGAATGGAAAATGGCCCAGCCCGTCTATATGGAGTAAGAAATGTAGTCCTTAATTTCCTGTCTCAGATCATGCAAGCCCAAACCCATAACCCACGTTCTGAAGATGCAATCAAGTATAGAACTGAAACACCCCCTAAAAATTTCAAAATTTTTGAGGCTTTTTCCTGAAATTTTTGAGTGAATTTTGGGAACTTTCCCTTTTTGGAAAGTCCTCCCCGATTCTGCTTTCCTCTTTTGGCCCGGCGCCTTCCTCTGCTCGCTGGCGCCCTCCTCTTTTCCGCCTTCCTCTTTCCCCGGCGCCCCGCTCCCTTCCCTCTGCCGCTGGCGCCTCCCTCCCTCCCCGCCTCCTCTCTCGCGCAGCGCCTGCGGCCGCGCTGCGCCCCGCCCCGGGTTCTCCCTGCGCCGCGCCGTCCCGACCGCCTTGGTCCGAAATCGTGGGCGCCCTCGCGCCACGCGTCGCCCCGCGTCTGCCCTGGGTCCCGCCTGTCAGCCCCCGCGCCCTCCTTCTCCCGCGTGCGGTCGCGCCTCGCCCATGCCCGAGCTCACCTGCTCTCCCGTGCCGTCGCCTCATCATTACTTTTGCTGTCAGCGCCCGGTCACCGCTCCATTCCGCGGAGGAGACTCGCCACCTGCTCCTATTGACCCCGGCGCGCGCCCGTTGCCTTCTCCCATACGGCACCGTCCCCCACCGCTCGGGTATAAAACCCCAACTCCATCTCCCGCACACCCCTTTGCTCCCCAGACTCCTCCACCACTCCCATCCGCCTCCCACCCCTCCCAAGAACCTCCTGAAGCAACCGATTGAAGGCTCGTCGTCTCACTCGCCGTCACTGCCCTCCCCTGCACCGGTGACCCCCCGTGAGCCGATCTACTTCCTCTCCCTCTCATTTTCTGATTCCATTCGCCAAAAGCATCCCCAATCCCTCCTGATCACCGTGCTACACTTATTTGGCCAGGAGATTCACCGAGGAGTTCCCGCATCGAAGCTCACCGCCGGCTGAACCACCTCGCCGTGGCCAGACTCCCCCGCAGCTCCCCAGCTTCCACCTCCGCCGCCAATGTGAGCCCCTGGTCCCCCTGAACGTGTGGCCACGGCCAATCGAGTTGAATCACCACCGATGACCCTTATCGCCGCCGATGAGCCGCACCACCTCCTTCCGTCCTCTGCCTCCTCCAGTGATCCACTTCCCCTCTTAAAGCCCAAAATGGGTTCCCCGTGTCAACCTCCACCCGCCAGTGACCCTTATCGCCGCCGATGAGCCGCACCACCTCCTTCCGTCCTCTGCCTCCTCCAGTGATCCACTTCCCCTCTTAAAGGCCAAAATGGGTTCCCCGTGTCAACCTCCACCCGCCGGTGCCCCTCCTCGCCGCCAAGAGCCCCGCCAGCGCCGGAGATCGGAGACACCCCTGTCTCTGTCTCTCGGTCGTGCGCGCCCAGCCGGAGGTAGAAGACGACCGACGTGGCCGCTCCTTTGCCGTCCATCCCATCCCGTGCTTTCTAACCGCAGCCGTCGGATGACCGCCCTCCGCGACCGTCCGATCTTCTTAAACCTCCCACCTCTCCTCCGTCCGATCCACCTCGTACCGTTTCGCCCGCCTCCCTTCTATCCCAGCCGTCCGATCCCCTCCTCCGCCTTGATTTTGACCGCCCGCACTTGCCACCCCCATTGCCGTCCGCTCCGCCACGCGGCGGCAATCCAGGCCGCACGGGCGCGCTCGCTCCGGGCCGCTCCCCCTCGGCCCACTCCTTTCCCGCCCGCGCGCATGGGCCGCGCGGTTTAAATCGGCCGAGCGGGCCTAACCCTCAGGCCAGGCTGCACTGTAGCACCAAGGCCGGCCCGACACTGTTCCAACCATTTTCCAGTGATTTTTTAATTTTTAAAATCCCAGAAAATCCAAATAAATCCTAGAAAATCACAGAAAATCCCAAAAATTCTCAAATTTCACCACTTTGCTCCATTTAATGTCATGAACCCGTTTTTGACTTCCTTTTCCCCAAATTCATCCTAGAAAAATTCCAAAATTCCTATTTGGAGATTTATGCATTTTACTCCTTTTTAATAGATTATTTTTCCTCGCTTGATTAGGCTCAAGCCGGACTTATTTTGTTTTTGTGTTTACGCTAGTTTCGGAGATCCCGGAAGTTCAAGTGCTGTCGCAGGATCCAGGAGCTTCTACGTTCGAGTTCGCCGAGATCATTCAGATTAACGGCAAGTCACAAGTCCTTGACCATGTTGAAATCCCATTCCATTTAAATTATGTTATTATGCTATTTGCATTAAGCTAGTTCTGAAATGCTAGTTCAAAAATAAAATAAAATGTTTAGAATGACATGATATGTAGTTAATCCTACCACCGACAAATGCCATGTTAAGTTTGTTGCCATGCCTTTGTAACCCTAGAAATAATTATATGTTAATCTAGATAATTATAGGTTATTATTATCATGCAAGTCTTTACACTAATAAGGTTGTGGCTGCGGGCCAATAGAATTTGGAAAACCCGGCTTTAGGGCAGGGTGGTATGGGACACCGTGCCCTAGGGCGGAGTATGTCGACGTGTAGAGTAGGGTAAGGATTCTTACCCTAGGTTGTAAGGTTGCGGACCTGACCGGGGTTGCTGATTCCAGGGGGAAAAATATAAGGACTGGACCCCTTATGCCGAGCAAATGACATGGTGACCGCTCAACCAGAGGAGTTGATTTGTCAACACTGATTTAGTAGCTGCTCAACTCAATTGAAACTCTACAGGTGTTGAGAAGTAGGTGATTGAGTAACAAGGTTAGGCAGGCCGTGCTGCGGGTGCCTAACAACGGTAGGGTTCACTCGAAGCGGACGTTTGTTTATTATTATTATTATTATTATTATTATTATTATTATTATTATTATTATTATTATTATTATTTATGTGCCAGACCCGAGTGGATTCTACCGGGTAGAGTCTATATAAAGAGTTGAGCAGTGAAACGACCTGGCTTTCTTAACTCTGTTGCGGGAGTTAAGGGATTGTGTGGGTAAAGCTGAGCAAACTCTGCAGAGTCAAATAAATGGTATTCGAATACACCGTGCTCCCGGTTATTGGAGCTGTGTCCTTTGGGTGATTCCAGCAGCGAAACTTAAGTAGATTTGTACATGCTTTAACTTGTTCAGTTGGTTAATTAACCTTTCATGAAAACCCCTGAGATCTTGAGGAGTAGTTTTGGGTCCGTTTTATCAAAATGTTTGCAAATAAAACTGCATTCACTGAAAGTTAATAAACCAAGTATACTCCCTTCCTTTGTTGATCCGTGCAAGTAGTAAGTTAGGGTTTCCCTTGTGATTTGCTGAGTACGGGGTTGGAGTACTCAGACTTGCAAAATTTGCACAGATACCAGAAGAAAAGAAGACAATTCAAGATTTCGTGTTAGGGTTGCGACCGCACTCAGGCTTTCCTGTGGTGTTTCTGCGGTTCTTCTGCAATGTAAGTATAAGGGCTTGCTCGCCCGTTTTATTGTAAAAATTGACCGTTAGGTCTTATTTCAATCAAGCTAACTCTTTTTAAATGTTCGTAAGCAGACATGCTACTTGTTCAGTCCGTAACCAAACTCCTGGGTGGTTGCGGATTAGTGACGCTCCTATTCCTCCCAGAAACGGGGGCGTTACAAGAACAGCTGATATGGCGAGTGTATTAGTGCAATGTCGTAACACACATGTTTAGAACGAATTAACTTTCATAAACTCCCAACGCAATTAAGTTTCCAGATTGACGCTCGTTAACTCAAGCAATTCGCGTAACCTCCATCCTTCCACCTCCCCCGATATAATACTACTTCCATATACATAACTACATAAGCTTGAGTAGTTGAGTGCAACCACAGGACACAACAATGGCGACCAAGACCACGTTCATGATCTCCTCCTGCCTCCTCCTAGCCCACCCCCTCGTTGCGCCCACCGAGACGGCGGCGATAACGATCCGCGCCGGCAGCAGCCGTGGACGACGGCCCCGTGCTCCCCTTGTTCCCCGGCGGCGCCGTGGGCTGCTGGAAGGCGGTGCTGCGGGCGGAGAGCTGCACCGGCGACTTCCTCCGGTCGGTCGCGTCCCTGGACGCCGTCACCCGCGATCCGGGAACGTTGAGAGATTGGATCGACGGTTAAGACACGCAGCCCGTGATGACCGGCCATGAGCCCATTGCAGATGTTCTAGGACGGCCCATGCTATGCTTCGAGAAGATGGGCCGCATGAGGGATCGGCCGTGTGAAGTGGGCTTCTTTTTTACTAGGCTTCACGCGGAGCCCATCGGGTGCGCGTCCCAGGTTCGAGCCCACTCCCTCTCAGAGAAACAGAAGGAAATTTTCCATTCCTCACGTCAGTCATTGCAGTTACTTCGCCAACGAACGGGATTCTCTGACGAGCGTGACTTAGCTCCTCCCAGCCGTCCATTCTCAGATGAGAGCTTCAGCTTTTTTTTAGTTTTGATTTTTTTACTTCTAATTTTTAGTTCTTTATTTTTATCTTTTTCTAGTTTTTTCTTTTTTAAATTTTTTATATTATCTGTGTTAAAATAACCTATTTTTTATAAATAAAAAATAGATTATTTTAACAAGATAATATAAAAAATTTAAAAAGAAAAAACTAGAAAAAGATAAAAATAAAAAACTAAAAACTAGAAGTAAAAAAATCAAAACTGAAAAAAATCTGGAGCTCTCATCTGAAAATGAACGGCGTAGAGGAGCTAAGTCACACTGTGACTTAGCTCCTCTACGTCAGAGAATACGCGCCGGCCAAATTCTACCCAGGCAAGTTCTCAACTGACCTATATTGCTTTATAGCTGTATATAAGATCTGTTCTTTTAGTTTTGGTTTATAGTTTTTTCTGTGGTTTATAGTCTTTAAGCTGTTCGTGTGAGAGAGTACGAAGTAACAAAAACTTGATTTTTGCTGATTTAAATAAAATCATTACAGTGTGTATTATAGCCAACTTGTAGACTCTGTTTTTAAAAGACATCTCGTTTAAAAATTAGTTACGGTAGAATACAAAAAAAACTTTTTGAAACTGAAAAAAGATCTACAGAAAAAGCGAAAAGGAACTAATAATAACTATACAGCTAGCTAGTGCTCGCCAACTATGCGAGCCATCGTGTCAGCCTATTCGCGCAGATGGAAACGTCCATCAATGCAGCAACGCAGACTGTTCGGCTCGTTTCCGCCACTAAAATGTAGCACTGCTGGTACTCATGGTGTCCTTTGCTTGAAGAGCGTTTCTAGTCTAGCGTGGTAACACACGAACAATTTTCGCTATCACGTAGATTAAAAGCGAAGGAAGAAAACTAAATGTTTATAATCAATGTACTGGAAATGCTCGAGCGGTGCTAATCTGTTTGAACTTATCCATTGTGATTTACAGCGCGGATTGTCTGACGTAGTGACTTACCTCCTAAGGGCCTGTTTGGAACAGAGGAATTTCACAGGAATTTCACAGGAATTTTGCAGGAAACAGTTCAATTCCCGCATTCCAAACAGGGCCT
This sequence comes from Dendrocalamus latiflorus, assembly GCA_017311315.1. NCBI lineage: Eukaryota > Viridiplantae > Streptophyta > Magnoliopsida > Poales > Poaceae > Dendrocalamus > Dendrocalamus latiflorus. The sequence continues at coordinate 12,439,976 of CM029670.1, read as the reverse complement.
AAAAACCAATATCAGCCGTCCATCTTTCAGATGGACGGTTCTAGTTTTTTTAATTCTAATTTGTATTCTAGTTTTTAGTTTATTTAACTTTCATTTTTTTTCTAGATTTTTCTTTTTTCTTATATTTTTTTTATATTATCTGTATTAAAATAACCTATTTTATTTAAAAATAGGTTATTTTAACACAGATAATATAAAGAAATATAAGAAAAAAGAAAAATCTAGAAAAAGATGAAAGTAAAATAAACTAAAAACTAGAATAAAAATTAGAAGTAAAAAAAAAACTAGGTTTAGAGTGACTTACCTTCACTACGTCAGAGAATCCCGTCTGTGTGATTTATGGGCATCTTCAATTTTGAGTATTTGGCTATTCCTCATCATAAACGCTTTGGTCACAAACCTTCTTATGATCATCAAGTATTTGGATGTTTATTCTATCCGAATATATCTTCTACCGCACCACATAAAATTTCCCCTAGTTCTGTACTGTGTTTTTCTTGAGTATTCTTCCCATCATCAAGGCTACAGATGTTTTGATCCTTCCTCAAAATGTGTCCTCATAGAACATATTTTTTCTTTTGCTGCCGCCTCAATTCCTCCCATAACTAATTCTCTTTAATTTCTTCTTCATCACACTTTGACCAATACTGTCCCTGCCATCACCTATGGCGGTGTCACCTACACCAATTGGGGTTGCTACTATCGCTGCACCAACTGCTGCTTCGCTACCACTGCATCCTGCCCATTTACTGCCAGCAGCTAGTGTCGTTGTTGCACCCTACCCGCAGTGACACGAAGCCATATCTGGCCCCCGACGATGAAAATTCTGAGAATGGCCTACCCGTCTACGGATTTCCAAATTTGGCCCCCTGGCACGCCCCCACTTTGTGAGCTGCCAGGCACGCTCGTGCAGCACGCCAAACCCTCCTGGCGCGGCCCTCCACCAGCACGCTCATTGCACCAGCACACCTACTAACTCTGCCACCCAAGTCGTCATTGCCAACAACCTCATTGCACATGGCTCCATGCTGGCAGACCCCGTTGCACGTGTGATAGAGGGCACTCTAGTGGCGGTCCTCAAAACACTGCAACGTGAGCTAGCAGACCTTCAGAGAGTCATGTGGCAGATGCAAGAGGCTCGGAGACAACAAACACCTACAGCAATGGTCGCGGAGGTCACTGTCGAAAGGGCAGACATCCGTGAGGCCCCTACTACCACTCGTAACACACTCCAATGTGTGGACCCAGAGTCTCCTCTATTTGCAGGCATGCAGCAATCCGTATGGCTGGAAGACTTCAAGATGCCCACGGTCGAACCTTATATAGGTGATACGGACCTTGGGAGTTCGTACGCGCCTATGAGATAGCCATTGAAGCAGCGAGGGTGACAACTTGATGAAGGCAAAGGGATTGCCACTCACCCTTCAAGGGATATCACTCTCCTAGTTCTTCACCATCACGCTAAACTCCATATATGCATAGGAGCAAATCCGAGATAGCATGTACAATAACTTTCTGGGAAATTACGTTGAGCAGGAGGATGCAGACCAGCTTTTCACCATCAAGCAAATGCCTTCTGAGAAGCTCTGGGAATATTTCAAGCGCTTCGCTAAAGTCTGTTGCTAAGTCAAGGATGTAAATGAGACCACCGTCATCAATACAACAATACGGGTTCTTCGTCTAAGTCCGTTGGCCAAGTATAATGCGCGCGAGCCCATAAAGACGATCGCAAAACTCTTTGACAAGATGGAGAAATATGCAAGGGCCGAAGAAGATGTGTAGTGGCGCCGGGGCAATGCTTCTGAGGCAAAGCAATCATCTGATCCTTTGAAGGACAGCTCCATCCACATGCAGCGGAAGGGCAAATGGCCCAAATACGTCCTCGACATCAAGGGTGGCAGAGATGGTAACAACACTTCGGCTAGCCAGGGACGTGTTGGATCGAGGAGGCTGACTAGAGGGGGTGAATAGGCGGTCCAAAAAATTCTTCTCTAATTAATTATTAATTCTTATTTGGCTAATCCAAACAAATAATATAGAAGCTTAACTCAAAAATATTTAGCACAAATAACACCTAAAACAATCGGGTTCACCTAAGTGCACCAACAAGATAAGCTTATGTAAAGATTTACAATCCTACGATGACAAGTAATCAATTTAATTCTATGAATATAAATTGCTTGAATGTAAATTGAGCATAAGAATACAAATTGCAATTGACATGGTTGTTTTTTTACCATGGTGATTGGAGACTAGTCTCCTCTAATCCACATTGAGGTTAGCCCCAGGAATTGGATTGGCTCCACGAATTAAGCTGAAATACTTCTATCCACTAGTGGTACTCTTTTTCACTCCAGGTACATGAGCTCTAACCTTCACAACTTTACTGGGTCTTCTCACAACCTTTTTTGATAAGGTCACCACGCATGACACCTCCAACACCGTCTAGGAGTCGGCAAACTCCAAGAATAATAAGTCAAGCCCCTCACTTGACTCTCATTACGTGCAACGTATGCACATCGCTCAAGTGGATACACAATCCACCTCTAGATGCAACACATACAATCTAGAGTCTTCCTCCTTACTCACAAGGTGTAACACATACACAGTTAAGAGGAGGATCTCACATTAGCTCAAGAGAGTGAAATAGAATGCCAAAAGTTATTCTCCAATTGGCCACAAGGGGGTATATATACCCCACACCTCAAAACTAGCGTTGGGATAGAAAAACAGGATTTCTAGAAGTACCGCAAGCAAAGGACCGGTACTTCTGCTTCCCTCAGCAACGATCAGAAAACTAGCCATTGCAGGCAAATCCGGTAGTTCCGACAGCCAGAGTCTGGTACTACCAATCGTTAGAAGTACCACAGCTCTCGTGCAGAACTACTGATTTACTTAGGGACAAGAAGACTCCATACAGGTGTCTCTCAGGAAAAAAATGTACCGCTACACAAGCCAATCGTTCTACAAATCGGAAGTACCACTCACACAGAGCTGGTCAAAAGTACTGATCATTGACTACACTGGTCCCTGACCACGTTAATCTCTGACCACGTTGTCCATCCAATGGGTTGGGGATAGAGCGTGCGATTTTCATGACTTTTTCCCATCGCCGACTTCGTCGATGCCCTTTTGAAGGGTGGGGACGGAGTGCACGTTTTCAAGACTTTGTCTCGTCGCTGTCTTCATCGGTTCAGGGATGAAGCATGTGCTTTTCACAACTTTGTCCCACCGCTAACTTCGTCAACGCTCAACCGAAGGGTGGGGACGGAGTACGTGTTTTCAAGACTTCGTCTTACCGCCGACTTCGTCGACGCCCATCCGAAGGATAGAGGATAGAGCGTGCATTTCAAAACTTCATCCTATCACCGACTTCATCAATGTACTTCTCAAGGGTGGGGGATGGAGCGCTCGTTTCAAGACTTTGACCCTCCGCCAACTTCGTTGATGCCCATCCAAAGGGTGGGGATGAAGCGTTTATTTTCAAGACTTTGTCCCGTCGCTGACTTCGTCAACGCCTATCTGAAGGGTGGGGGACGGAGCGCATGATTATTGTGACTTTGTCTTACCACTGACTTCATCGATGCTCATCCGAAAGGTGGGAGACGAAGCGCGCACCTTTCAAGACTTTATTCCGCTGTCGATTTTATCGATGCTTGTTTGAAGGATGGGGGATGGAGTGTGCATTTCAAGACTTCGTGCTATCACTGACTTCATCGATGCACGTCCCAAGGCTAGGGGACAAAGCGCGCATATCAAGACTTTGACCCTCCGCTGACTTCGTCGATGCCCATCCGAGGGGTGGGGGATAGAGCACGTGTTTCAAGCTTGAAATTATTATTTATCTGTAAGTGATATTTCTATGACAAACTTATGGTCATGAGCTTTTCCCCGATCACTTCATTATCATAAGTCTTTCTGCGAGCATGTTATAGTCGTAAGTCTTGCATGACCACATTATGATCGTAAGTCTTTCTATGACCATGCTATAGTCGTAAGCCTTGCCACGACCACTTCATGCTCGTAAGCCTTCTTACGATCATGACATAGTCGTAAGCCTTTCCATGACCACTCCATGCTCGTTCGTCTTGATACGAGCATGGTATAGTCATAAGCCTTGCCATGATCACTTCATGATTGTAAGTCTTCCTACGACCATGACATAGTCATGACCTTTTCCATGACCACTTCATGATCGTAAGTCTTTCTACGAGCATGGTATAGTTGTAAGCATTGTCACGACCACTTCATAATTGTAAGTCTTCCTATGACCATGCCATAGTCGTAAGCCTTGCCATGACCACTTAATGCTCATAAGTCTTCCTATGACTATGACATAGTCGTAAGCCTTTCTACGATAAATTCATAATTGTAAGTCTTTCTATGAGCATGATGTAGTCTTGAGCCTTTCTATGACCACTCCATGCTCGTACGTCTTTCTACGAGCATGGTATAGTCGTAAGCCTTGCCATGACTACTTCATGATTGTAAGTCTTCCCACGACCATGACATCGTCATAAGCCATCCTATGACCACCTCGTAGTCGTAAACTCTTCTATGACTAAGCCTTACTTCGAATGTCTTGTCTACGACAATCCGCTCCCGTGCAAGGGATTGAGGTGGAGCGTGCATTTCAAGCCTTCCTTCATCCCGACACTGACTTCGTCGACGCCAATCCGAAGGGTGGGGGACAGAGCACAAGTTTTAAAGACTTCGTCTCGCTACTGACTTTATCGATGCCCGTCTGAAGGGTGGGGGATGGATTACGTGTTTCAAACACGTCATCTCACTACCGACTTCATCGACGCCCGTCCGAAGGGTGAGGCATGGAGTGTGCATTTCAAAGACTTTGCCCCACCGCCGACTTCGTTAACGCTCGTTCGAAGGGTGGGTGATGGAGCGCACATTTCAAGACTTTGTCCTGCCGCTGACTTCGTCAACACCCATCCAAATGGTTTGGGAATGGAGTGCGCATCTCAAGACTTTGTCCCACCATCAACTTCATCGATGCATGCCCGAAGGGTGGGCACAAACCATGTGCGTTTCAAGATTCCGTCCCAGCCTTCATAGAAGACCCACCCTTGCCTAGTGTGCTTCTATGTACTTGTGAGCCTCTTCGACTTCTCTTCAACTACTTGTAAAGACGAGCTATAGTCAAACAACATTAAATACTTCTAAGCACACGAAGACAACAATACTTCCACTACTACGTCACGATCATAATGGTGTAATGCGGGCATGGTCACAGTAGTGAAAAATGATTAGTCTAATTAATCTTTACAATAGTACAATGCTTGGAGCACACCATCACAAAGGGAGAAGCCTACTCGTTCGAGCTCTCTATCTTTATATATTCTCCGAGGGAGGTGTCAGTCACCATAGGCTGCTCCACCCAGAAGCGCACTAACTCCTCTGTCTATCCCCTAGTGTTGAAGCCATCGGTGGAGAAGATGATCTAGAATGAGGACACGATCTTCCTCAAGTACTTGCTTGCCATGCAAACATAATAACGATAAGGCCACGACACAAACATCCCATATTTTCCATTGCAAAAGTACTAGTTACATGTCCTATAGGCAACCAGTGCCCTACACAAAAAGGTGACGATGGCCCCACACACGCAAGCTACGCTGCACATGGGCAAGATCAAAAAGCCTTAGTATCACACCCGCCGATCGATTGGGACGTTGCAGGTGGGGTCTCCATCTTTGTTCTATTGAAGAACCTCATGAAGCCAAGTTCCGAGGTCCATGCTCATGTCTAGAGTCCACTTCATAGCAATCTTCATCATGGCCTCACTGATGTACTCCTATATGCAGTGGTGGAACATGCAGACGGATTGGTGTATCACATGTAGCACCTCTAACATCGTGGTCTTCCCTGCAGGCAAGTCCAACAGGGATTGGGTAGTTCACCTATGTGCAAGCAACCTCAAAGATGAAGTAGACCGAGAATCATCTGCGTTGTTGCAAGAGAGCAGTGGTTGCCATAAGCCTGGGTGGTGTTCAGTGCAAGTGATGAGGCCTCTCTAATTCTCCGAAGATTGACCACGACATCCTCTAGCCCATGCATTCGAGGGGGACTTCGATCGCAAGGTCTACCAAGGTAGCCTCCAAGGCCTCCATCTACCCCCATGCCAACAGGGAGGCATTGCCCAATACGTAGTCCCGCTTCGATAGCTCAGCCGATATCTGAGTCTTCTCCTCCTCTAGTGCGGTAATCTACTGCAATAGGCCTTCACACTTCTCGGCAGCCGCAGACTAAGTATGCTCCACCAGAGTGGTGCGTCCGCAATAGCCTTCGCACTTTCCGCCTCTACGAAGAGGATGCGTTCATCCTTCATGTCCATAGAGGCCATCACGTCTGCGTCGGATTGCTGGCTAGAAGATGCCTCTGTCTCAGCAGTGGTTACTCGCTCCTCTAGACCGCTCCACTCGTGGTACCTCACTATTTGCAGAGCATGAGCCAGAGCAAGGGCCTGTACGGCATCTATGCATCAGCAACAATTCAAACCAAACAATGAAAACATTGTCATAATCATACCTTCATCTTCATTGCCTCAAGAGTGCTCTCCAGTAGCTTTGGCCCACAAGAAGAAAGCACACATTGATCCAGAGTAGCGTCAGCACAGTCCACGGCTCCTTGGAATAGCCTTAGTGCCTCCGAGCGAGGGACAAAGTCCACCACAGAGAGCTGTTGAGACTCTAAATTGGAAGCTTCAGAGATGATCAGGCCCAACGACACATCCATGGCGGCAACACCAGCCAGACCACACCCAATTTTGTTGCTAGAACCTTGTGCGCGTCTCAGAGATCGAGGACCCGCTGACGCTAGTGATCGTGTGAAGCAGTAGATCAGAGAGAGCCTCACGAAGTAGTGAGAGGAGAATGAGTTATTCATACCTGTAGCTCAACTCAGAGAGGCCAGCCGTGATGCAGCAGCGTCTACCGACCCTATGGTTAGATTCGCAAAAGTAGCGCCGCCAGCAGTCGTAGCGGACCTCGCCCTAGGAAGGGGAATGTCAGAATCAGAGACATAGTCCTCGATGTGTGCTATCATAGCCAATTGGAAGCCTTGACCCGTGATCACCGAGGGAGAAGATACTGAGGCGTGCTTCGATGCTCGGGCTGCCGAAGGTGCCTCACGAATCGACGAGGATGGAAGCACACCCTCGGGGGCGGCCACAACCTTGTTTTTGGAAGTAATCTTGGGGCTATTGGCCTCGATCGCCAATCACCTAGGGCCTCCACAGGTCTCACACCACCGGGGGCGCCAGTGCTACCTGTCCGAAGGTCCTTCTTGGGTTCAAGGTCAAAGTTTGCATAATTTGCGGACTCTGACTTGCTGGCCACGATGATATCATCCTGCCCACCCGACTCCTCTGGTGGAGGGGATGTCGAGCACAACGGTTGGGCTGAGACCGACCACCTCGATGCGAGGAGGATGCCTCTGCTCTGTAGCCCTCCTTGTGTGCACGTGGCCGACTACTGCTGGGCACAGGACGGTCTGACATGGGAATGTTAAGGGCTTCGCACACTCAGTTCACTTGGTCGAGGTTCAATGTCACTGACGCTCGTAGGCTATTCTTCTCTGTGATATATCGGCCAAGGAAGATGGCCGCGGTATGCTCCATGTCCTTGAGAGATAGCACTGCCACAAGTTGCCATCGGGGTCACCGGTAAACTACCACATAACACCAACCATAAAAGTCATACCATTTAATGCAAAAGTCTTACCAATTTGGTCGATTTCAGCAGTGAGGCAATGCTGGGGTAGAGGCGGTCGTCATGGGCGGGGTCGGGTGGGTTGGATCTGCCACAAACAGGCTAGTGGGGACACACCGAGTATGCAATACTCCTCGGCAAGGTCCCGCATGTTGAACTGGATGGTGGCCCCAAATAGCCTCCACGCATGATACCAATCTTGTGTTGCATGATCAACGTGGTGTTGATTACTTTTTTGTGTTGATCAATGTGGTGTTGATATTACCCTAGTACAGACGCACTACGTCATTGCCTTTGTTATGCATGCCGACCATATAAGTCTCACCGACTACCACAAACCCACTGTTAATTGTGTTATAAAACACATGACAAATATAGAGGAGCAAAAAAATGAGAGACACAAATTTAACATGAAAAATCCTTACAGAAAAAACTACAAATACACGAATGTGAAATATCACTATATGAGGAGAGATTACAAATACAGAGAACTTCGGTGTATCTCAACCATGTGACTGTAGGGGTATATATATAGGCTAGAAAAAAAGAGTCTTAGGAGATTATGACACCAAGACGAGGTCGACACATGTGTCCACTTGGATAAATATACAAATTCGTATCATACTTTAACAATCTCCATCTTGAGACGAATTGATATCACACACTTAACTATCTCTAACTTGAGGTGAATTCGCTCCTGTAGCCAAAACAAATCAAATCTCCTCAAATCATAATCCACCATCAATAATCCTTGTATGTTAAAAGTTCATAGGACTAATAAATGAGTAAGACTGGATTAGTCTTCTCTATATGCTTATTCTGCGACGCTAAATAACTATAGTGAAGAACTCATCTCATTGACTTATTACGTGTTCCACCTGGAACACATAACTCGGCAAACAATACCCATTGAAGAACAACTTACATGTGTGACCATCACGTACATCAAACTTATGACTATAAAAGTGAATTCCATAACATGGTTGAAAACTGCTTCATGTAGAAAACACATCCGGATGAAAGTAACTCTTGTGTCATTAATGAAGCAGAAGCAATCACTGCTCTTGTGTCATTAATGGAGCAGAAACAATCTCTGTAATAGACCCTCATATTATGCTATGACAACTAGAACGTATTGTACTGCAATACCAAACATTGTAGTATCTATGTAGATAATTAATTAACTCCTTGCACTTTAAATCCTTCGTCACAAACTCATATTCAGAGTATAACCTTCACTAATGAATAACAAACTCCAGAGAGTATTATGTAGCTACCATCAGGGTGTCATCGAACTTCTAAAATTGAATGTTGCCAAAGCCTTTGTAATGATCGCGCAAGCAGACTAAACTGCAACATATTTAGACGGTGAATAAAACACCAAATTCCGTTATTTTCTCTTTTTTTTCAAAGTCTCCTTGATCAAGTGTAGCCCAAATTGTATTGAAAACTTGCAGCTCCACCTTAGACTCTATATGTGCTGATCTTGCCGCAGTAACCCATATAGTACATGACGGATCGTCGAAGAAATTGTCAATGATTAATCCCGCATAGATGCCGCTAATAATAAGAACATAGCATGAATTGCAATGAATTCCACCTCCAAGAAAAACAATTACAACATCAGAGCTAACGACACAGTCTTTTGATGAAATATGACAATCAACTGAAACAGAACATCATCGATGGAGATGGTGTAGTACAATGCAAGGGTATGGCGTCGGGTGGTGCAGGCAATGATGTTGGCAAAACTAGCATTGGAATAGTCGTCGGGGTAGAGTACAGGTTGATGCTCAATATAGAGTTGAGTCACGGAACAGAGTCGAGATGAGTCAAAATCACCGAGTTGAGGCTGCTGAAAAATCTCTTGGTACATATTTTTGTGTACTCAGAAAGCACTTATGAAATCTTTGGTGCACTTCTGTGTACTCGTAGCAAAAATCTTTGGTAACTTCTTGGTAGCCTTCTTTGCTGCACTTTTTCTTGCTTCATACTACTTGTTAGACTTTTGAACTCGGAGTTTTGATACTACCTATTATTAAACACATGGCAAATATAGAGGGTCAAAAGAATGGGAGATACATATTTAATGTGGAAAACAATTGCGGGAAAACTACAGACGCATGAAAGTATAATTCACTACACAAAAAGAAATTACAAGCACGAGGAACTTCGGCGTGTCTATTGTCTCAGCAAGACTTGCACGCCCTTGGATTCGAAATATGCAGGTGAAGACATGAAGTTACCGTCGACTCGATAAATTGCATTGATCCGACGATTCTTTTTTAGTCAAATCTCTTGTGATGTGGATGTCTCGTGATGGCTTCCTTGGTGAGTGGTGACGCCATGCGATGGCCTTCCCTGGGAGTAGCTTCCTCCCCAGGGCAGCGGCAAGGATATTGAACCCTAAGCTTCGATACCACTTGTTATAAAACGCAGGCAAACATAGATAATCAAAATAATGGGAGATATGAATTTAATGTGGAAAATCCTTACGGAAAAAACCACTGACGAATGAAGGTAGAATATCACTATATGAGAAAAGATTATAAGCACAAAAAATTTCAGTGTACTTCAACCATGTAATTTTAAAGTACATATATAGTTTAAAAAATAAGAGTTCTAGAAGATTGACGTAACTATCCACTTGAACACAAATACAAACTCATACCATACTTTAACATTTAACAAATTGTATAGTCATAGTCAAAGCTATAGGATCTTACGTAACCTCAGCCAGCTAGCGTCCACAGAAATATCAACCAATCAATGTACACAGCTCAAATTCTAAATCCTTCTGGCAAACGCAGACATGTTACTGTTGACATCACATGGAACCACCATATATTGTATACAACTTCTGCTCTCATCCAATCATCTTGCTCTTTTGTTGAACTCCTGAACAAGCAAATACATACACTCATACGATCTAGCAAGCAAAACCGAAATTCGTTGTTGAGATGCAACGCGTCAAATAACATAGGATCAGGGGATTCTTTTGAAAGAAATAAAACCTTAGTATATATGATCCGTGACGTCAGGTCTTGATCAGTGAACCAAAACTGACCAATCCGCCGCGCCATCTCGCTGACCCCACCATCGCTCGCTACCCCAGAATACCCCAATCAAGGGCGTAGGGCGCCCTTTTTCTTTTCTGCTGACGGCTTTTATTTATACTTAATAGATTTTATTTATGTTTTTAAAACATCAACAAATGATAAAGACATTAAAGTGAATAACACACACGATTTTAGATTTAAAAAGCTAGTTAAAAAATTTTGATTTAAAAAACCGTATCATTTATTTTGATTTTTGAAAAAAATTAAAAGACAAAAGTCAACAGTTCCTTAGCCTATCCCTACAGTTAAGAGGTGACAGCACCAGCAGCAGCTTCGATTCCAACTTTTTTCTAACCACTTTATTGGCTCCTTGTCATGCTATACTCATCAGCAAAAAAGGACAGTGAATTTTTAAGCCGTTAAGCCCCACTTTAGATGGTTTCTAACCTTTTTTTTTGTCTTTTGGTATATTTAAATTAGAAGTTATTTGGAATACGTCGACCTTTAATTTTAACGTATTTTAGCTTTAGGTTTTTTTAGCTCTTTTATTATTTTACATTGTCCGTACTGATATAATATTTTTTAATTTTTATTTAAATCATTTAAAAGACTTATAGTCCTTATAGTACAATTTCAGTTAAGAGAATAACAGTTAAAATCATAAATTAGAAGTATAAGGGCCTGTTTGGTTGGCAGCCAAAATTTGCATGCCTAACCTTAGCCGCACCACAATTTCTTAGGTGGGTCTTTGGTTCATTGCCACAGTTGTGGCTTGCCACACTTTGTTAGCCATATGGCCCACGCGTCATAGACTCAGTCTTTTGCCTAACTTTGCCTAAGGTGTGGCGTGGAATTTGGACGCCATAAAAAGTGTGGTACGCCACACTCGACTAAGGTTAGGCGTGGCAAGGTTAGGCATGAACCAAACAGGCCCTAAGTTTGTCCAGGTGTGAGAGGAGAGGAGGACGGTTAGCCGGTCCAGATGTTGACTCGGCACTGCCCAGGCACTGAAGCTGATGTGGTGTGGTACACAGTAGTACCTGCTGCTTTGCTATGCCCGGCAAGTTCGACAGTCGCAGCCCCAATAATTGCGTCTTGGGAGTGGGCCCTCTGATGATAATGATCGCCATTTGCTTGGCTTTTATTATGGACTGCATCAAAGTTGGTTTGCTGTGCTTAATATGATTTTTTTAGTGGTTTATGGCTGAAAAGCACTGTAGTTAGCTGAAAAAACACTGCAGCTGACATAGTCTTATTTAGTATAATTAAATTTTAAAAAATTTAAAAATAGAAAAACATATTAGCCCATCACATATAATGCAAACAAATACGGGAAAAAAAGAACCGGCAAAGCCAAAAGTTCAAAAAAAGACGAAATTCATGAATAGTAAAAAATAAGCTAAAACCAGAAGCTGAAGTCGAAACGAGCGAGGCTGTGTGGCCATGACTTAGCATTTGAGTATGACTTATGGTTATATGACAATTGGGCCATCAATCCATCATCATGGACATTCGTAGCTTCGGCTCAAATCTGATCATAAAACGAAACACTAGATCACCTACAGTATGTTTGGCTTGAGTGTTGCAATATACTGTATACGGGGGGCTTAACCTGAACGCGTCCACGTTGAAAGCCACACTAGCTTCTTGAGTTCTTGGGAGTAGCAAAAGAAAACCAGCAATGTACAACAGACCACCATTCGCTCAATTGCAGACCCGCTCGGTTCGGCTTGGATTTTTGGTTTATTTTTTATTATTCAATAATTTCATTTTTTTTGTTTTTTCGAGCTTTTTTGTTGGTTCTATTTTTCCGTATTCGTTTGTACTGTCCGTGACGGGCTAACCTATTTTTTTATTTTTAAATTTTTTAAATTTAATTACGTCAAATAAGCCACCGTTAGCTACAGTGTTTTTTCAGTCAGGTACAGTGATTTTTAACCAAAAATCACTTAAAATAAGCCCTTTTGAGCAAGGCTGGATCTCTGGTACACATAAGAACTATGCATGTTCGCTTTATCTTAAACTCTTAATTTGACTGTGCTTTTCATCTTACTATCAGCTCCGATGGTTCCACACGAGAGGCGTGTTGGGTTGATCTCGGCTAACTAACCCCGAGATTTCAGGGAGGCAACTCCACCACTCGCGCCATGATCGGAAGCGCCACTAACCCCTCTTGGTTTCGGTCCCGGTCACCCAGCGCCATATAAAAAGGACTAGGGTTTTCGGCAGAGCGAAAGACACAAGTTGCTAAAGGCCTTACAAACCCTAACAAGCCCGATCCCTAACGGTGCGCTGTGGTGAACGAAGGCCGAAGCCCTTCTCCGACCACGACATCAGCTTTACTGCGCCGGCCGACCACCTCTACACCGTCGGCCGCCTAAGCATCACCGACCCTCCTCTGCTGCGTCGACCGACCACCGACCACCTCTCTTGGCATCTTCAAGTTCGGGTATGCAAATTACGCTTCCGCTATAAGGATCTATTGTAGGTGTTCATGTCTTGATTTAGGGTTAATGTTAATGTTTCATGATTAGACTTAAATCAGCTCTTACAAGGCGCGCATCCACCAGACAAAACCATGAGGGCAGCACGCGAAGTTTGGTAGCTAATCCGTCCTGTTGGCTATCTTGGCTCATATAACTTGGACGCTTGAAAAGCCATTTGGTATTTGTTTGGTTCCCCATCGATCAGAAAGCATTAATAATCGTTTTCCTAAACTGTGGTCTGGTTTTATACAATTCAAGAAAGCTGTCCCACCTGACCTAAGTACCTAACAGAAAATGAAAGCTGCCTGCAGCAGCACATGTACCTTTTATTTTCAGGGAAAAAGCAGCACTTGAGCAGATAAATTAAGATTTAATTAGTTGCTCTTCCGATTAATTACAGAATGGAAGGCGATTAGGACTCATCAACAGGCTCATCAACAGGATGTAGGCAATTCACTTAGCAGCAAATGGAGTATTTGCTGTAACGCTAGAAAGAAAGGAAAACATTTTTTTGAGACCGAAAGAGAGAACATTTGCTCTGTTCCTGTAGTTTCATAGGCTCACAGCTGGGTGGACCTAGGATGATAACTGAGTGAGGCACAGATAGTTTTGGGCTTAGTCTTCGCTTTTTTGACTAATGCTAGACCAGTAAAAGCACTTCTGTTAGACCAGTAGAGATATAAATAGTGAAATTTAAATTAATATGGATGTAACCTAAAAATTAAACGGGTCAGTGCCCTCACTAGCATTTACTGGTCCGCCTTGGACGCATAGCATTCTCATTTGTTTTATTTCTTGTATTAATTTAGGAGGCAAATACCGTTTCGCAGTCCTCATCTCAGGCTGAATCAAAGCTGGGATACAAGTGTTAGAAAACTTGGGTCTGGAACAGCAGTCCATGGTCCATAATGAGCACCTCATTATAGAGTATAAATAGAGAGTCATATCGGCAGAATTTGTACAGATGAATAAAAAGTAATAAAGAAAGACCAGAAGTTTTCTCTACCTCTCTCTATGTGTTTAATATATTATTCTGTTTTCTGTGATTGATTCGATTTATTCTAAATTAGAGAAATTGATTGGACTGTTCGTCAGCAACGGTTCAGTAACAAGTACGTGGTGATTAGCTTAACTGAGGTCGTGATAATTAAGTAGGGCCCACGAGGTGGCGTGTTACGGTTGTCCCGAGAGGTGATGGATCTTATCGTTACGTGGACGCTGCTGAGAGGTGGGCCCCACGAATGGTCCGGTCAAACGCCCTCCAGTTATCCCGCTCGGGTCGAAGCTCCCGGGAGCCTCGCTCCGAAGCTCGGCTCCACTGCTAAGCTGAAGCCGAGTCTTCCATGCGGCATTGCGGCATGAATGCATGCTTGTGTACATTAAACGTGAAACTGAGAACTTCGACGCCAATTACGAGACAGAATACGGAGCATCATGCAGTGTGATGTTTGAGCCATATGAACATATGAGGAGGAATTTTCATCCGTCTGATCATGACAAGGTAACAAAGGCAACATCCTAAAATGCAAACCCGACAAATGTAACTGATTTCGACACCAATTGTGTTGTCCAAAACTTTCAGATAGTTCTGTTATCCTATTTAAAGAGTACTTCGTACCAGATATGTCACGGATGAACGATCAAAGATTATCAATTACTAATTTGTTGTGATTGGCTATTTGTGACGTGTATCCATGACTAGTCAATATTTTCAATCAAGAGAGGTCAAAATAGAATTTCATTTAAACTAATTCAGCCAAGGCCTACCTAATACCTTAATCGAGCCCATTAAACCTAGTTATGCTTTCAAACCAAGAAAAAGGAGATAGGATTTATTTAACAAAACTGGTCATCGACCAGTTACACCTATTGCCGATCAATAAGGGGTAATAACTAACTTCTCTGACCAATGCTATATGGATAAACTAGTCGGAGCTATGATGGTTTATCATGTGGAAATTAACTGAACATGTAAGAGTAGTTAAAAGCTATTACAATGAGGCGTGATGTTTGATAAAGGACGTAACCGTTTAAGACACAGGGAAGACACATGCGTGAAACCAGGATACATCTATTACATCATTAACTGACATCCTTAGATATAAATAGGGGCCTTCAAGAACAAGGAACAGTACTTTCTGTGCTTCTTGTAACTCAATTATCCATGGTAATAAAATCTCTAAGTGTATCACTGTCCCCTTTGTTATTTTCATAAGTTCGATAAAAAGGCCTTAAGTCTTGTACATTGATAGTTGGCGCCGCCTGTAGGGAGTACATCATCGTCCAAAGATCCTTGTCGTGATGTTTTCAATCCCCCACGTATAGACGAGGAGAACCCTTTCGACCTTGTTGACTATGCCAACCTCATGGATGAGGACTACGTCCCTAAGGAGGCGTGCAAGTGTGACTTCTACCTTGGTACGTTCCCTAGGGAGAATCTTCGTCATCCTCAGCCAAACCCGCTAGGACCAAGGTGACGGAGATGCCACCACTGCCCTCAAGCAACTCCGAGAGCGAGTATGTTCCCGAGCTATCTCAATTGGAGAGATAGGTGACAACCATTTCGGTACTATGGTGTCTACAGATGATATTGCTAACAGTGTTCATGATAAGATTCTAGCAGAGTCATCTGTAAAACATCTACTCTAGAAGTACTACTTGTCCTCCGATGAAGACGAAACATTCTCACCCTCCATCTACTTGTAGTTCCATGAATGTGCAGCCATTAATGTAGTGAGACCCAAAAATAGCGGGTGGAACATGAACAACGTGAGGCCCATGAACATGCAACATATGTGGAATAAGAATGATGGAACAATGCAATACTTGCCACCAAACAAAAGGCAATGGAGGAGGCCTTCCAGTGTGCAGGGGATGTCCAGGAGACCCAAAACCAGCACCAACGATGATCATTAACAGTCATCAATCATGCCTCAGGTGGTCCTTCGAACGTCAGTAAGAGATTTAAATACTATTCAGTGGATCATGTTTGCATATTAGCGAGTGCCATTGCTAATCATCCAGAAGGGGTAAACAATGAACAATATCCACTGGTTGTTTGTGTAGGATCGTATGGCACAATTAGAGGGGGGGTGAATGATTGCCTCAACTTTTTGATACCTGAAAATAAATCTCAAACCAGAAAAAAAGCAATCTAAATTATCAGATGTAGATTTCGAATGCAAGTCATTTGTCTACTCGCTTGACCTCCTTTACGTGCGCTCGATGAACGCTTTGATCGGTTGACCACTTGCTTCGACCGTTTGCTATGACCGTCTTTGGATGTAGTCGAAATCTCCCTCTGCTTGAAAGCTTCAATCGCTCGAATGCTTTGACTGCTCGAACAAGGACATGCCAAAGAGAACACAATGCTCTGCTTGGTTGGATTGAGCTGACTACCAAAGACACCAAGCTCATGACATGCAAGATCGTGATGTGTTAGCACGCCTCCGAAGACACAAGAAAACGTTGCTAAAAAAATGTCACCAACACCGATTAACTTTTCTTGGAATAGATCTGATCTATTATTTCTGGATCATATTCTGTGGTTACAATGCGCCCTCACGACACCCCTAAAAATTCTAGCACAAAAAGACTCCACAGAGCCAAGGCTAAAACCCTTAGCCTCTACCTGCTTTTATATGCTAGAGCCCTAAACCATGTTCACCTTAAACACAGATATCTCAAACTATGTCCTTAACAACCTGAGCACGCAATCCTATCTCTTCCGAAAATCAAGGGACTCAAAAACCTTCCAAACACGAGTTCTAACCAATCTCTAAACCTTCCAAGTTACGGAATCCATCTGTAACTCTCTAATCTCATCACATGACGAAGCCTTCAAGACCTCACCTCCTGTATCTTCATCGCGCATCACCCATCTCACGTGTTGAAGCCTCCGGGAATGCACCTCCTGTATCTTCTCCACGCATCATCCTCACATGTTGAAGCCTTCAGGACCGTACCTCTGTATCTTCTCCACGCATCATCACCTTTGATCTCCATATACTCCAACATGAGCCCGACCACCTCGCGTGATGTCCTTGACCGCCTGGACCTTAGATCTCTCCCTCATAGTCCCGGTCCTCCTTGTCACTGACCATGATCGTCTCCATGCCCAACTTGCACATGCAAAGACCAAAGAATATTTTCACAGCACAAGTTCTTCCCAACTTGACCGATATTAGTCTACACACGCATACCACACTCTTATCCATCAATCACCACAAACCAAACCATTCACAACCACAATTTTCATGCTATCCACAATCAATCTCAGACCACTTAGAATGACCAGTCTAACTGCTAAGCACAACCGGTTAGATCGCTGACCATACGTATACTCGAAGCCTATGAGTACCGATCACAATGCCTTCAACCATCGATCACCGACCAAAGTTACGAAAACCATGACTGCAAAGCCTTCAATTACCAACCAGCAAAGTCTACAGCTACCGAGTACCGAGTCCTTCCGACTATGAGTACCTAGCCCTACCAATTTCCGAGTACCGTGTCCTTCCGACTTCGAGTACCTAGTCCTTCCGACTATCGAGTATCAAGTCCTTTCGACTACCAAGTACCAAGATCTTTTGACTACTACCAAGATCTTTTGACTACCAACTTTCGAGTATCGACCACTGCTACAATACTCTTCCGAGTATCGACTACATCACTGTTGCTATAATACTTCTTCCGAGTATTGTTCACTTCCGATCACTGTTCATTCGAACACTGTAGCTCCAACCGAATCGTTGTAGCTTCAACCAAAACATTGTAGCTATGACCGTATGCTCTCCAACTCCTTGGTTTTTGACTCAAAGCCTTCGACTGCTCAGTGCTCAAAATCTTCGACCGCACCGTTCGAATCCTAAGCGATACCACTCGGGGCTTTGATACTACTCGAACATCGTTCGATCCTCCAATGCCACTCAAACACCGTCCGATACTTATGTGGCACTCAAACGTTGTCCGATGCTCCGATGCCACTCAAACGACGTCCAATACTCTAAAGCTACTCGAACATCGTCCGATACTCTAATGCTACTCGAACGTAGTCCGATCCTACTCAGACCCAATCAAAACCACTTAGAGCCCACCAAAAACCACTCGAAGCAGAACAAAACCACACGAACCCGATCAAAACCACTTGAACCCAATCATATCTACTCAGAGCTGACCAAAACCACTCGGACCCAATCGAAACCACTCGGAGCCGAAACCTTCAACTGCGATCGCTCGAAACTTTCACAAAGACAAATTCCAAAGCAATCTAAATGTCAATTATTCATCATCACTAAACTCACGACCATCCACATGGTCTAACAGTTTGTTCATTGGTTGCTGACCTCCAAGAGGCTATTGCGGAGGTCCAAAGCTTGTCGCAATCTGCAAGGTATCAGACTGGTTCTAGTAACCGTCATGGCTTTGATCACTATGCCCGTCAGCAAATTATCTGACTCGAAGGAACGTATTCAACAGGCTTGCTCCAGGTGAACACACTTACCATTTCTTATCAGGGAATAGATGATCACGTTCTCCAACAGGTCGTGATAATAGTCCTAATGTGCAATCATGATTTGGACCTTATAGAGGATGCAAAGCGTTTTCACCCAGACTTAGAAAAGGTTAACTGGCCGAAAAATTTCAAGCTGAGCAATTTAGAAAGCTTTGATGGGACACAGAACCACTTTGAATTTCTCTAGATCTACACTTCTGTTGTCTAGGCTATTGAGGTGACAAAAAGATATTGGCACATTATGTACCTATCGTCTTAAAAGGCTTTGCATGTACATGGCTTTCTAATCAACCAGAGAATTCTATCTATAATATGGAACATATCTGTGATGCAATTTTAAAAAACTTTAAAAGTTGCTATACAAAACCAAGGAAGGTCGATGATTTACATCGTCTGTGTCAAACCCCTAGTGAAAATTTGTGTTAGTTTGTTAAGAGATTTGTAGAGGCTTGCAATACTAGTCTTAATTTAGCTGAAGATTCTATAATTCGAGCTTTCAAATAGGTGGTATTATATAAGCGGTTCATAGAAGACCTCAACATTCACCCGCTAAGAAATGTGACAGAACAGTTCGGTATGACTGATCATTACTTCGATGCTCACGAAGCCGTGGAGTGGAATCGGCAAGTCGATGATGAACACACACCACTTCAACCTGGTCTTAAGGAACCTATGAAGAATCATTCCAAGAAGTTGACTAGGTCAGAAGGCTAAAAGGGAAAGCATAAGAAGAATGATAAGTCCAAGTCCTCTT
This sequence comes from Dendrocalamus latiflorus, assembly GCA_017311315.1. Lineage (NCBI taxonomy): Eukaryota > Viridiplantae > Streptophyta > Magnoliopsida > Poales > Poaceae > Dendrocalamus > Dendrocalamus latiflorus. The sequence goes on along the minus strand of CM029670.1, from coordinate 12,420,438 downwards.
CAAGGGGGGTTGCAACTTTCGAGTAGCAACCAAAGTACAACAAAGGCAAAGAACCTTGGATGAAGCAAGGTGGTTGTTAGATTGACCAGTTGGGGTCAACAGGCCCCATCACAATCAGTGGCAATGGTTGTTGGTGTTCGCTACACAATGAGGCCGACCACGAACTGCATAACTACATCACTTGGCAAAAATGCATGGGTGCATTTTATTTAGGTAAGGGGCTAATGCCAACCTTGCCTAAAAGTGGAGGACCAAATAATGCTAAAGATGTAGATGGGGATAAAGTGATGCCACTCCAAAAGACAGATAATTATGTGAATGTCATCTTTAGAGGATCTGCTATCTAGAGGTCAGCAATGTGAACAACATTCCAAGAAAGCCAAGCTACCCAAGGTGGTCGGGGATGCCTCTGACTTTCAACCATGAAGATTGCCCAAAAAGTATGTCAATACCTCGTAAATTACCATTGGTTGTTTCTCCTACTATTAGTAATTGCAAAATAGGAAGAGTTTTAATTGATGATGGTAGTTCTTTAGATCTACCTTTTATCATACTAGGACCTTCAATAATACTTATCAAACGGATAGTATTACTTGTTATGTTCAGATATTCAAAATTTTTTTGAGCAGAATTAATTAATTTTGAGGCTATTGATTTTGAGTCGGTGTACATTGTTATTTTAAGAAGACCTTCTCTAACTATGTTTATGGCAGCCACTCATCGTGCGTACCAGAGTGTCAAGATTCCTGGTCCTAAAGGTGTCATTACTATCCAAGGAAATCAATCTACTACTCTGAATTTTGATCGCAAATCCTTAGAAATTGTCTATCAGCTTTCATTAAGAGATCTTAATGAAGCAGAAACACCTAACAAGGTGGAAAAGCTAAAAGCAAGTCCTCACCCCAATGAAGAAGTGAAGCAAGTGCCACTCAACCCTGACGACTAGTCCAAGATAGTTCAAATTAGGTCGGGACTTAACAAGGAATAGGAGCTTGAGCTCATCACCTTCATCCATGCTAATGTAGATGTGTTTGCATGAAAACAATCCGATATGCCTCAAGTCCCAAGGGAGGTGATCGAGTGCAGGTTAGCCATATAGCCTCATAGATGACTAGTGAAGCAGAAGCTATGGTATTTTTCTCCTGATTGACAAGAGGCCATCCGAGCAGAGTTGGATAAACTCTTATAGCTTTGTTTCATTCACGAAGTAGACCACCCATAATGGCTTACGAAACTTGTCATGGTCAAGAAAACTAGTGGTAAGTGGCACATGTATATTGATTTCACCAGTTTAAATGCTGCCTATCCTAAAGATGATTTTCCTTTACCCCATATCGACTAGTTGGTCGACTCATCTGCAGGGTGTGAACTGATGAGTTTCCTAGATGCATATTCGGGTTATCATTAGATTAGTATGGCAAGAGATGATGAGGAGAAGATTGCCTTCATCACGCCATTTGGTATCTACTTCTATGTCAAGAATGCTGGAGCCATATACTAGTGCTTGATGCAGATGACCTTTGTAGCATAGTTAGGGCATAATCTAGAAGCTTATGTACATAATCTTGTAATAAAGCACTAAAAGCTCTGACCATCCGTCTAATTTGGCTAAAACCTTCAGTAATTTGAATAAACATGGTATCAAGTTAAATCCAGAAAAGTGCACCTTGTGGTGTCTCTTTTGGTAAATTACTTTGTTTTTTATCTTGTCCCCATGGAATTGAAGCTAATTCAGAAAAAAAAACCCTGTGGCATTGAAGCTTTACGACCACCTTCCACTATAAGGGAGGTCCAAGGTTTAACTAGTTGAATGATGGCACTCAGTTGTTTTATTTCTTGATCAGGAGAATGTGATTTGCCTTTCTTTAAGGTAATACATAAACATAAAATTTTTCATTGGTGAGATGAAGCAAATAAAGTCTTTGAGGACATAAAAACTTATTTGGCTAAGCAGCCAATAATGGTTTCACCTTCTCTAGGAGAACCCTTATTGATATATTTGGCTGCTACGCCTAATGTGGTCAGTGCAGTACTGATTGCCGAATAAGACGGAGTATAAAAACCAACATACTATGTAAGTGAAATTTTACATGGGCCTAAGGAGTGTTGCCCTAAGATTTAGAAATTACTGTACACTCTATTAATGGCTTCTTGTAAGCCACGACATTATTTCCAACGGCATAAAATTACCATGGCTACGTCATTTTTCTTGAGGAGTATACTACAAAATCAAGAAGCAACTCGTAGTATTGCTAAATGGACAATAGGACTTGAAGAATTTGACATCCAATTCGTGGCCAAAACAGTGACAAAATCTCAAGTGTGGCAGATTTTATTGCTGAATGAACTAATTCTGAACCACAAGAACATAATGCATTAAATATGGATGACTACTGGGCGCTATATTTTGATGGGTCTTGTGAACTCAAGGGTTTTGGGGCTGGTGTAGTATTGGTTACGCCACAAGGCGACGAGCTACTATATGTGTTCAAATGCATTTCCCTGCCACCAATAATATGGCAGAGTATGAAGGTCTTTTGCTAGGCTCTAAGCAGAATTCCGGTTCTAGCCCCTTCCCACGGCCGGGGAGCGCGCGAGGGGAGATGGCGTTGTCTGATGTCGCACGAGGGAGGTGGCACAGTCCGGCGACACGTGAGGAGACGTTACGGGACTCAGGAGCACGCGAGGAAGGTGGCATGCCTGGGCGTCGCGTGAGGAGCGGAACACACCAGGCGGGGTGGGGCAGGCGTGTGGTGAGGGCTGTCCACCTCGCGTGGTCCAAGACCACGCCAGCTTCCTCGCCGTCGAGCGTGCGACCTTCCCTTCTGGGTCCACCCACCTCGCGCGGTCAAGCGGGGCGGGCGTGTGGCAGGGGCTGGCCACCTCGCGCGGTTTAGGACCACGCCAGCTTCCCCGCCGCCGGGCGTGCAACCTTCCCCTGTGGACCACATCTCTCGTGCATAGCCCGACTGTGCTACCTTCCTCATGCGCTCTGCGACCGCGCCGCCTCCCCTCGTGCTCCCAAGCCGCACGAGAGGGCCCGATCGGGCAATATGCGTGAGAGGGGGCCAAATGAAGCATTCCTGTGCCGCTAGGGGCCAAAATGGCCAAAGATTGATAAAATCTCTGAATGTATCATTGTCCCTTTATTATTTTTATAAGTTCGTAGAAGGTTCCACATGAGCCGGTAATCACAACATAGATTTTAGTGTAGATGATGTTGTGTATAGCTTATATATGACAAGGTTAAAGAAAGAGAAGAAATGTCTAAATTATACTGTCGATTTTTGTAACCCTAATTATGAAAATAAATTCTTCATATGGATGGAGCTGCCTCAATTCCGCTTCTAGAGACGTAAGTATTCTCGAACCTCGTGAATAAATCCTCGTATTTCGTACATGCTTTTGTGTGTGATCTTATTCTTTGTGGAGCGCTCCAGCGGATGGGAGAATCAGTCAACGGTTTATGAGAAGTTAGCACGATGAAAATTGCAACATAGATTTTGCCTGCGCATTGCCTTAAGAAAACTATCAATGGTTGTTTGGAATGTAACACTGTCGAAGAAACATTTATAAATCCTATTTGAATCTCATAAAAAAATCCGTGTTCGAAACAAAAACATCAAGTACATTAGATTGTGAGAAAGCATTCAGCTGAGCCAAGCAAAGCCCGGAGAAGGTGAAAAGAGGTGAAGTCCACGGCACCAGTTATTCCCTATCCAAAATTACACCAACGCCTGAGATCAAAAAAAAAAAAAAAAAAAAAAACACCAACGCCCCCAAATCTCGCCTGATAAATCCTCTTCCCCCTCCCCCCTAACCTCTCTTCTATAAAAAACCTCCTCCCCACCCTCTCCGAAGGAACGAAGGATCACACAAGGCTCAAGGCAAACCCCCTCTCATCTCTCTCGTCCACGAACGACGACGACACCACGCATACGTCTAACATACGTACACGGAACCAACCATATAGCATGGGCCTGCTTGACCAGCTCTGGGACGAGACGGTGGCCGGGCCGCGCCCGGACTCCGGCCTCGGCAAGCTCCGCAAGTACTCGTCTTTCTCCCCTTCCTCCTCCGCTGCGGCGGCGGCGGCCGACGCGCCGGCGGTGACGCGCAGCATCACCATCGTCCGGCCGCAGTCCCTGTCGGTCCCGTCGCCGCGCGGCGAGTCGAGCTCCGTGCCGTCCTCCCCGGCCAGCGCGCCGGACTCCCCGTTTGCATCAGGTGGGCTCGCTCGCTCGCTCACCTGTGTTTCTTGCCTCCTCTTCCTTCCGAGAAAAAAGCCGTTCCTTTCTTTCTTTAGTATTGGCGTGTAGTGCTTTCAGTGTAGAACTGTAGATCCGTGTGGTTGGGGATTGGATCCCGATGCGTACGTCATTAGGATCTGCGATGAGCAGAGATACGCAAAGGGTGAGTAGATAGTTGTATCAGTCCGTGGGCCTTCCATGAAAATGGGAAGAGAAAAATATATAATTTGTTGCTTTATGCCCTATGCCCTGAGTGCGATGCAGTCACAGATCTACGACTGCTATTCTAAAGTAGGTGAAAATCTCAAGAAATTGGTCATTTGCCCTGAAATTTCTCTAGTGTTGAATTGATGTCTGAAACTTATTTAAGAAAAGAGTGGATCGAGTGTGATGATCTAGTCCAAGATTGGTAGTGCATGGTTTCGTTCAGAAAGTAATGAGAACTTGTGCCTGACCTGTTGGTGTGGTGGAGGATTCGGTGCAGCTACCACGCCCAAGGGGGACAGCTGGAGGAGGCTTCGCCGGAAACCCAAGATGGCTGACGTCGGCGCGGAGGCGGCCGTCGGACCGAGAAGCCCCACCGTGTACGACTGGTGCGTATATAGGCTGCCTTCGTTCTCACTTTAAGTTTCTTGTACTGACCATGGCGAATGGTCAGTACTAACGGGAGTACTTCGTAACTTGGCAAATAAGGTCACAATGATAGGCTCTGATTACCTAACTTTGGACCTGATGTGCTTGCAGGGTGGTCATCAGTTCATTGGATCGATGAACTAGCGCGATCCGTCGAGACAAAAAGCGCGAAATAAGCGATCCGCCGAGCAGAGGACACAACAAAGGAAGCTAGCTAGCGTGTTTGTTTGAGGCTGCGTTGTGTTTGTGTACATGTTTCTTCTGAATCTGTGTGAGATGGTGTGTGTGGTATTAGAGTGAGTCCTGATGGGCTGATGAGTTCGTGGGGGTTGGAAGTAGGCGGCGATCTGGCTATGTTTGGCCTAACGGGGGGAGTTCTTCTGGGGAAGAGCACCGAACTGATCGAGTATGTAATATGCAAGTGTGTGCCTCCTTTGTTTCTACCCTCCTCTGTAGTCAAGACCGCTGTGTATAATGCAAGAGAAAATAATGCAAAGCATGGCTGCGCTTTCTGCTGCTGCTGTTGATCTTGCATGCATCGTCGACTCATGTTCCTTGATTGACTGGCTCAAGTTCGAGTAAATACAAAGTTCAGAGTGGTGTTCTATCAGATCCTGACCATATTCAGATCTGCCGGGGTAGCCAGATTCTTCATTTGTATAGCGGGATACTGGGATTCCATTTGCCTCACGAATCTGAACTCCGAATCCTTAGTCCTGTTTGGCTGCTCTAGAGACCAGAATCCAGTGATTCCCACGGAGGAACACTCGCTCAGTTCAAAGTCTGCACATGCTATTCTGCTTGTCATGTTCGAATCATGGAACTACCTTTATGGACAAAACAAATCCATCAAGATTTTGTATACGAGTAGAATTTCAAGATTACTTGGGTAAAGGATGTTGTACGATCTTTCAATCCCTCTCACGGAAATTCATTGTGTTGGGATATGGGTACACTATACTAACGCAGATTAAATTTTTTTACCGCATAAACCAAGAAGTTATGTGAGTAAAAGATCATACATCATTACCACTAGATATGCAGTGCAGCGGAGTAGAATTAAAGTGGCCAGTTCAACGAAGCGCGCGTCGGTGTATTGGAAGTAATTGATCATCCTCTGACCAACCGTCTCCTCCTCGCGATTGTCCCAGTCAGTGCCGCAGTCGCAGCAACACCTCTACCAAGGTCCACATGTCTAGAGATGAAACATCGTTACAAAGTAATATTTGACAACCCCTAAATAAACTATTATACATATAGAAAATTATGACGATCTTAGGTCTAAGAATCTTATATACACTATGTATGAGACCAACTAATGACACTTAAGAATATAACAATTCACACAGTATCTTATGGTAGGTCAATTCAACGCTATGTTCTCTAACATGTGTCTATATTATTGATTTGATATCCCATATACATGATCTGTGAAACATGATAATCAATCAGTACATGTGTTGATTTGTAAATCATAATTATCCCATATAATGACATAAGATCAGTGATAATTTAAAATAACATCAAAATATGGATAAAGAGTTTTACAAGCAAGTCATATACTTGTTAATCATTATGAAAGACATTTATTTAAGGGACAAAATAGCATATTATTAAAAAAAATAAATATATAAGTGATACAATCATCTCTATAATTACCTCTGGTCTATTGGTCTCAAGAGCAGAAGATAAAAAAGAGAACTTATTCGTTGATCGTATTCATGGGGTCAAAATCAAATCAATACGGAGGAAGAGGAGGACGTCTGATCTGAAAGCGTTGTGCGCTATCTTATTTTAAAATCAACCGAAGATTACAATCAGGATTAGATTAGTACCAGCACCAACCAGGTCAAAATGATGGCACCACTGACGAATTAAAAGGCCTTGTCGCAACCTGATCGTGAGCTGGAGACCTGATCCCCCATTTGGGATTATCCCAGGGGCCATTGAATCCACTCATTGATATCATTGATGCGGGCTTTATTCATTCATTCCTCTTCGTCGATTGGCTTTGGAACATTCCATGTGGGAGGTGGGCTCATGGTCCTGCAGGAAAAGGTTGGTGCCCGATCCTTGCAAGCAACCTGGCGTGCCTGCGTGTCTTCACTCATCCGTGCCATCCTTGCCAGGGGTGGAGAACCCCTTTCTTCTTCTTTGAAAGGTGAGAACCCCTTTCTTCATGTACTCTCATTTGCTCGGGCAGATCATTTCAGGACCAGATGATGAAATAGGGGGGTAACATCAACGAGGGGGCGTAGCTTATATGGTAGAGCGATCGCTTCGCATGCGAGAGGCACGGGGTTCGGTTCCTCGTGTGTCTCCAGCGTGTTTATGAATGCATTCTTGCAGTCACTTCCATGACTCGGGATTCATTCTGAAAATCTGAAACATTCAGGGCAGACGGAATACAGATGGCTTTCATCATGGGAGGTAAAAAACTAAAAGAAAATATTCAGAATACTGTACTAATAGTCACGATCTGGTTCTTCTTCTGCAAAGAAAGCATCAGGCACCATTTGTTGCAAGCCGTTTTGTGCTGTTTCCCGTCAATTCCCGAACCCTCCCCTCGACCCCCCGTCATCATCCTCATTGATGCGCAAGAAACATGCCTCTGTGGCTGTGCACAACGGGCAAGCGTCAATATTAACAATTTCTGCATCCCATTAACCAACCAATTCGACCTTGTCAGAGGCTTCATGGACGGCCGGTCTCTTACTTCGTCGGCCAGGATGCAGAGCTTACCGACTCCGCCAATGATTTGCACAAGGCATGCAACATGGCACAAGGCGATTAGGGATGGCGAACAAATTGACGGTCGAAGTTGCGCGATCAGAAGGGGGCGTTTTGAGTCTATCAGCATGACTCCCAGTTCAATCCGCTTGACTCCCAGCGTCTCAGCCCAAGAGAGAAGAAGCACACCACGGCCATCCTGACGTCCTGTGTTGGAAGCCCGCCCTGGAAGGCCGAGGCCAACCCCAGCGTCCCCTCCTTGGGTCTTGCCTCCACCAACGCCCACGAGCCAGGGGCCACCACTCCCGCACCGTGGCAGCCCAACCTGCCATAGTGGTTAGCTCGCATCGCCCACGGCGACCTCGTCGCACGCTCCATGCACCCACCCGACGGCCCGGATGACGCGCGGTTTGCTATACTAAGTTGCAAGTCCGGCGCTGCCTCCCCAACGTCCTCCACTTCACTCGCGCAACGCACATGCACTATTCGCTCTCACGCCTAGTGTGCAACACTACCTAACGAAACCTAAGCAAATGATTGAGCTGAAATGGATCGCTACATCTAGGAAGAAGCTGTTAGGAAACCTGAATCTGGGTTGGAAACCTTGGCCCATAGTGAACATCTCATCGGTAGACTATAAATAGAGAGCTATACTGGCAGACTTTGTACTCGTGCAATCAAGAGCAATAAAGAAAGACCAGTAGTTCTCTCTACCTCTTTGCGTGTTTTCAATCTATTACTCTGTCTTCTGTGATTGATCTCGTTTCGCATTAAACAGAGGAATCGATCGGACTGGTCGCCAGCGACGGTTCCTCAACACGTTATCAGCACGAGTTCACTCTGGTGAATCGAAGGTAATCATCGAAGCTCTAATAGATTGAATTATCTAGATCGCTCTAAATTTGCTCCAATGCTGCGCCCACCCGGGTCGCCGATGGGCCGTGGGGAGAAAAGCCCGGCTGGGGGACTGGCGATTTTGCAGAAAACCCCCAATATCTGGAAATTATCGAAAAGCCCTTAAGTTTTGCATATGGGTCCCGAATTTTACAGAAAGACCTTTGTAATTTCAAAAATTACAAATAGGTCTTCAGATTTACGAACGGGTCCCGAATTTTGCAGAAAATCCCTCGAAAATCTTACACCAATTTTTTCTCTTAACTGAAAATTTGCGTAGAGACCCTTAGAAATTGTAGAATTCACTGAAAAATCATATTCTAGCATAAAAAAGCCTCGGGAACCCGAATTTTGAATTATTTTTAGCATTTGAAGCATATTTATTTCTGCCATTATTATTTTCTGTATTTATTTACTGTTTTGGTTAATTGTTGAGAGACCATGTGGAGGTGACCACATGTTTATGATGAGTAATTGACACTTGTTTTGGAAATATTGAGTTTGATTTGGGTGTTTTCTGCGAAGTCATAGCTCTTAAGAGTGGTCGGTACCTGGTAGAGGCGTTGAACGAGTGGTCGGAAGGCATTATGACCACGTTGGTCGTGGTTGGTAGCCGTGCGCACTGTTTACGACCACATTATGGCGTTCACGACCACTTTGGGCATGGTCGAAGGTCATTCGAGAGGTTTATGACCACATTGGGCGTGGTCGAAGGCCATCCGGGAAGTTTACGACCACTCTGACCGTGGTCGGAGGTCACTAGGACCGTTTACGACCACATTGTGGTGTCTACGACTATGTTGGCCGTGGTCGATAGCTGGTACGACCATGTTGGCCGTGGTCAGAACATTCCTACGACCACGATGGTTGTGGTCGGAAGACTGATTCATTGTTTACGACCTCAAGGTCGAAAGTCGGCAGTCGAATTTGCAATCACGTTGAGTAGTCGGCAGTTTACGACCATGTTATCGCGAGAAACGGTCGGTAGTCGAGACTTCGACTGCTGCGGTCGATAGTCGGCAGACTTCGACCACGTTGTAAAGCGGTCGAACATGGTCATAGCTCAGTCGACTGCGGTCGGACCCGGTCGAACGCGATCGGACTGGCTTGGACTTGGTTAGACGTGGTCGGAAGGGCCTGTACGCGGTACGTTGCGGTCGGAACCGGTCATATGGACCTCTGAGGTGGTCATAACCTTGTTTGTTGCGGTCGTAGATTTTGTCCATTTAATGGTTTGACGTTCCGACCGATCGTAATGCATTTACGACTTTGTGGAATGTGCTTTGAGTTCTTTTTCTGATGCAAATGGATGTTACCCTTGTCTAGTGCGGTGCTATGTGATGTTTTATTGTCTGTGATGGTTGCAAGATCTTGAGGCTAGTCGTGGCGAGGCGTGGATGACCGGACTAAGCACAGGCGGTGCTGAGGTCGGTGAGCGGTTGGGAGATGCCGAAGACGGTGAGGTCAGCGAGGTAGCTGCAAGCCGTGAACAGCAAGCTGCGGAGGAAGCTTCTGGGAAGGCAGCAGAGTGGCATTTTGGAGAAATGGCCAAAGTCTGCAAAAGAGAAGCGGTTCTTTGCAAAGCACAGGAGTTGTTGGCGCTAACGGGCAAAGCAGTGGAGCCGTTGGGTTTAACGGGTAAAGCACTGGAAGCTTGTTCTCGCTAGTGGGTAAAGTGAGTGGGAAAACCCGGTGTTAGGTGGGGGTTAATGGGTTCTCCCCTGGTATCTGGTGACTATAAATAGAGGGGTAGAGCTCGAGTACTGGTTGAGGTTTTTCGATAAGTCGCTCGGGTTTTTCGTTCTCTGTTTTGCGTGTGTTGCTCTGGGTTGAGAGCGTGTATGGAGTGGCTGTAGAAACCTCCCTTGTAATCATTCATCTCTCTGAATCTATTTGAGAAGTCGTGTGTCTGAGATGCTCTGATTGCTTTGTATATTTTGGTGTTTTGCTCTCGTTTTCGGCTGGTTCTCTTTTGCACTGGTCTTTCTTGATTTGAGCCATGTTCCTGTTTGAGTAGCCGTGTTCTTTTGATCTGCTCTGAACTAGGAATCATATTCAAGACCATCTGGTCAGTTTCTTCCCGAGAGCAAGGGTTTCGATAGGATCCTATGGTTGGCGATCGTATGCCTCGAGTACTCCTCTATTTCATCTTCGACCGCTCAGTCCATCTTGGTCTTGACAGAGAGTTTGTGTTTCCTTGGTAATTTCTCTTCCAGAGGTTGGGCTTTTGCAGTGCTTCAAGTTACAGGACCAAAAGACCAAAGAGTCTCAAGTTACTCGGAAATCTGGCATAGCGGTCAAACGAGTCTCTCTTCCTCTGTTTCATTTTCGACCACGTGTCTCTTCTTGACCACAACAGCGAGTTCTCGTTAGTCCTGTAATTTCTAGTCGTGAGCTCGTTGTCTTGTTTTGGGAGAAGTTGCTTGGTCGTTCGACTCGAGATTCAGAAGCTGCACTACTTTTTTGTTCTTGTGGGTGTTGCGCTCTACTCTGTTGTCGGCCGGAGTATTCTGTTGTCGGTTAGGCTGTTTTCGGTTTGCTTCGGCTGACCAGTTTGTATTTCCAATAAGCAATCTGGTTATGTCTTCATAGCTCAATAGCTATTGGAGAAGAAGAGGTGTGTGAATACTTGGGGAGTTTTTTAAAGGCACCATTCACCCCCACTCTGTTGCCATTTCGGTGCTACAATTGTAATTGTTTAAAATTGCTTTTAATAATTGAAATTAGTAGTAAAATTTATAAAACATTCATAGAAAATTATGGAACATTACGAGAATCTTTTGTACCATTTATTTACCCGCAGTAAATTATTCCATGCATGTTTACCAGCAGTAAACTTATTTATTTCTTTCATACACTTGTAGATGACTGGCATCACGAACCGGGAATTTGAGGAGCTGGCCCAGCATGGCCAAAACTATCTGACGTGGGCTTCCGATGTCGAGATAGTGTTGGAGCTAAGAAGCTCCGCGCGGCTATTGGGATTGGCGAATCGCATGACGCCCAACCCACTCCTGAGGAGAATGATCAGGAACTTTATTTTCTCAGGCACCACTTCTGCCTCACTCTCAAGAATGAGTACATGGCAGAGAAGAGCGCGCTAGCACTCTGAACTGCACTCAAGAAGCAATTTGAGAGGCTAACATACACCATTCTTCCTCAAGCAGAGCAAGAGTGGATCAGACTGAGATTTGCCGACTTCAAGATGGTCGGGGAGTACAATTATGCTTTGCACAGGATCTATACCAATCTTCAACTCTGTGGCAAGCAGATCACAGACGAGCAGAAGATTGAGAAGACCCTATCCACCTTCCACCCCAATACAGTATGCGAATTGATTGATATGATGCAGGTTGCGGAGGCTCAGGACAAACTTCTCCGCAAGAATTATGTCACTCAACCACCGGGGAGCTCCGCTGGCCGTGAGTCCAACGCCGGGAGCTACAAGGTGCTAAAGCCCTTGGTGAAGAGAATGGGGAGGAAGGGTAAGGCCGCAGCGTAGAAAGGCAAGTCAGATGCTCCGAGTGAGAAAAAGACAAGCAAGGCAAAGCGGAGTGGCAAGACCTATGGCCAACATGACTAAGGTTGCTACAAGTGTGGCAAGTGGGTACGGATAACCCATTTTTTATTCGAAAATACAGAAATATACCCGCGACAAAATTTTTTACACAAATAGGCTCGAGTCGCCAAACCATTGGGCGAATTACGCTTGTCGCCACACCCAAAAGCGACTTATAAAGAATCTGGTAACCGTTGGGCGATTAAATGCAATCGCCTCCCCGTTAAGCGATTCAATTGAATCGCCCCCCCATTCGGCGACATAAAGAAGAGTCGCCCAACGGGGGGGCGACTGCATGTGAAACAGCCCGACGGCCGAGCCCACGCCTGCTCGCCAATCTACCTCTAGGCGACTGCATGGATCCTGTTAAGGGTTTTGTGAATTTTGTAATTTGAAACTCGTAAAAAATGTGGTATAGTCACATATACTGGTATATGCCACATTATTTTGTAATTTCGTAATTAAGTCACACAAGAACTGGTATTTAATATTTGTCACATTACTTGATATAGAAATAATTTTCTATACGAAAAGAAGAGATAATAGCATTGTTTGAATTTAAATGAACTTTATAATATAACGCAGTAACATGCCGCGTATTTATCCATTACATGCATGACATACACCCCTCACTCCCCACCCTAAGGTGCTCCATCACCTGCTCCATCACCGCGCCCGCGTCCTGCCATACGGCCCCGCTTGGTCGTCCTCCGGTGCAATGGATTACGAGGCGACGGGTGACGAGGGTCCGAAAAAGTAAAATGATCAGGTGGGTTTCGCACCCGCGGCTGCGCCGGTGGAGTCACCTGCACCTCCGGCTGTGTGGCATCCGGTGCACCGGGGAGGCCACTGGCGGAGAGAACCTCCGGTGCTGCGTCGGAGGATGGCCCAGGCCAGTCCGCAAAAAACTGGTCCACCTCGATGTGGCCCGGGGAGAAGCGTCCCTGCTGCTGGTAAGGACCTGCAATAGTAATATCGTTAGTTCGTTGCATGTCGTCTTAGGTTAAAAACAAGCTCGGACGATGCGTACCCGTACATGGCGCCATGAAATCATCCGTGTGGAAGCCGGGGATGTACGTAGGAGGCCGTGACCAAGCAGAACTCCCTGGCTGCTCCGGGGGAGGTGGACGTGTCCACGTAGAACTCCCTGGCTGCTCCGGGGGAGGTGGACGTGTCCACGTACTACCTCCGGAGTAGTGCCACGCTGGTCGGGGTGGCACTGGTGGTCGGGGTGGCACTGGTGGTCGGGGTGCACTGGCCGTAGGTGTGGAGACCACCGGTAGCCTCGTGCAGGACAGTAGGCTGACGATACGTCTACACCCTGCCTCCATCCGTCGCGCAAAGCTGACGGCCTCCTCGCGGGTCAACTCCCCACCTGTGCCCCACCTCTGCACTAGTGCGGAGGACTCCGACCACATCGCGACACCGACGTCAGCCTGGACAAAAAGACATAGAATGGTCCATCATCGAAACGATATTGCCATTTGAGAATTTTTGAAATTACAAGTTACGTACCGCGATGTGAGCGTCGCGTGCGAAGTGCGCAGGGTACGCGTCTGTCGGTGCGGCGACGTGTGGGGCAGGTGGGTCAACGACATGTACCAGCCTGGTACGAGTCCGCCCCTGGTACCAGATGAGGTACTCCGCGTAGTCGGCTATGTCGTATGGCCGGTCCTCCTCCACGCGGTCATCCAGCGCACCCTCCCACTGCGCAATCCAGGGCTGCATCCTCCTGGACCAGTCCGTGCCTTTCTTGACGCCCTTCGTGGTGTGCCTGTTTATGGAACCATTACGTTATGTAAGTACTTGCGATCACAATAGTAAGTACGTACAAAAATATCAGAAGCGATCACTCACGCGTGCACGCGGGGCGGAATCGGCGGCCCGACTGGTACAGGAAGTGCCTGCCGCAGCCCAAACTGCCGCATGACTCGCTGCGGTGCGTAGTCCTCCACGTAGATGCCGTACACGAGCTTCTGGCGGGTCAGCCAGAAAGCCTGGTCACGCCAGCACAGTGCAGACAGCCCGTCAGGAGCACGGGCCTGCACTGCCTCCGCTGCGTAAGGCTCCCAGCGCACATCGGAGTCTGCGAGGCGGTCCAACTGCTCCACGAAGGGGTGGTACGCCCGCGTGACCTGCACGTGCGCGAACTGTACCTGCAAGAAAGGCAAATTATTTTAGTACGACGATCGTTAATAAGTTGACTACGATAAAATAAAACTCACTCGTCGACGACACCAAATAGAACCCATCGTCGGCCGGTCGATGTCTCCCCCCGGGTACATCTCGGCCCCGTAGGGACCCATGTCGTCTAGTACAGGTCGTCCGAGACTGAAGCGCTCGAACGACCACAACTGCAGCAGCAGGGGACATCCCGTGAGGATCGAGTTCGCCTTAATCCTCGTGCACGCATCGCACAGGCCGCGGTACGTCGCGGCAAGTGCGGCCGATCCCCAGTTGATCTGGACGGCCTCGCCGTCCGCAATCGCGCTCGCATAAGCGATAAGGCGCGCGTCAACGGTGTTGCCGTGGCTGGTGGTGAAGAGCACCCAACCAAACAGCCACAGCAAGTAAGCCTCCAGGTGGCGCGCGACCTGGTAATCGTCAGCATCTGCAACCATGCGCTCAACCTGAATGCGAACAAGTTTTTATTAGTATGTAATTGCACAAATAAGAGTTTCGAAGACGCGATCGACTTGAAACACCACGTACCCGGTACTGTGTCAGCCACCTCAGCGTCGGTCCATGCTTCTGCCTCTCGTCGAAGATGTGGTGCTGATCGGCCGGTGGAAGGACCCCCTGGAATCTGCCGAGCAGGTCATCGCGCCACTCGGTGGGAGCCTCCGGTAGGAAGGCAGCGTCTCCCGCGACCGGAAGGCCAAGGAGTACGGACACGTCCTGTAGGGTCGGCGCCATCTCCCCGACTGGTAGATGGAAAGTGTGCGTCTCGGGCCGCCAACGGTCCACCAAAGCCGTCAGCAGGGAACGGTCGAACGGGAAGCGTCGTGATCGCTCCACGCCCGCCTCGTCCCCCTCCCCGGCCAAGGCACCTCCATCCTCATCCATGGCCTGCACCATCCGGGCAAGAGGGAGAAGTCCGGCATCCCGCAGCCTGCAAATAAAGTGAAGGTCAGCATTAAATATTTTTATGGTAATACTAAAACGTTGGCGTAGTGCAAACCTGGCAGTCCAATGGGGGTCGAGTCCCCAGGCCACACGAGGTGTGCGTGTCCGGACCACTCCCAGCTCAGTCGACTCGTCCGTGCTCCCCGGTGGCGGCGCACGACGGGAAGCGCGGTGCACGCGGTCCAAGTGCTCGTCCAACAGCGTGTACCGCCAGTCACCCGCCATAACTGTAAAATTATCTAAATGTAAATTTGTACACTACATTTTCTACAATAATACATGAAAAATAGTATACAAAATTTCGACACAACAGTTTTCTACATTTAAATTTTCTTCATTTCAATTTTGTAAACTGCAACTACATTTCTAAGCTAGATTTTCTAAACTAAATATCTAAGCTAATTTTCTAAACTAAATATCTCTACTAAATATCTAAGCTAAATTTGTAAACTAAATATCTACACTCTACACTACATTTTCTAAACTAAATTTATCTAAACAAATTTTCTAAAGTAAATTTTCCACAATAATGCATTACAAATATTATACAAAAAACTATATTTTTCTACATTTAAATTTGTACATCTAAATTTGTAAACTGCATCTACATTTCTAAATTTAATGTTCTAAACTAGATTTTCTAAACTAAATATCTAAACTAAATATCTAAGCTAATTTTCTAAACTAAATATCTAAACTAAATATCTACACTAGAATTTCTAAACTAAATTTATCTAAACAAATTTTCTAAAATAAATTTTCTAAAATTAGGAAAATACCTGCAAATCCCGCGGCTTCTCCTCCTCTCCCTCTCCTTCTCTTCTTCCCTCTCCTCCCCCTCTCCTCTTCTTCCCCTCTCCTCCTCCTCTTCCTTCCTCTCTTCTGCTCTGTCTTCTCGCGCGGTGGAGAGAGTGAATGGCGAGCGAGCAGGCGTGGGGAAGAAAAGGGGCTCGGCCGTCGGGCTGTTTCACATGCAGTTGCCCCCCCGTTGGGCGACTCTTCTTTATGTCGCCGAAGGGGGGGGATTCAATTGAATCGCTTAACGGGGAAGCGATTGCATTTAATCGCCCAACGGTTACCAGATTCTTTATAAGTCGCGTTTTGGTGGGGTGACAAGCGTAAATCGCCCAATGGTTTGGCGACTCGAGCCTATTTGTGTAAAAAATTTTGTCGCGGGTATATTTCTGTATTTTCGAATAAAAAATGGGTTATCCGTACAACAATTTCTACAGTATGCTGAATTGATTGATATGATGCAGGTTGCGGAGGCTCAGGACAAACTTCTCCGCAAGAATTATGTCACTCAACCACCGGGGAGCTCCGCTGGCCGTGAGTCCAACGCCGGGAGCTACAAGGTGCGAAAGCCCTTGGTGAAGAGAATGGGGAGGAAGGGTAAGGCCGCAGCGTAGAAAGGCAAGTCAGATGCTCCGAGTGAGAAAAAGACAAGCAAGGCAAAGCGGAGTGGCAAGACCTATGGCCAACAGGACTAAGGTTGCTACAAGTGTGGCAAGTGGGGGCATTAGTCGCATATCTGTAAGGAGCCACAGCATGTCACTGATGCCTTCCAAGCCCAGAAAAAGAAGGATGACAAAGAACAGCCTGAAGCCCACTTTGCATTGGTTGAGGGGGAGAGTTATGAGCAGCTGCCTGCGTTGATGGAGGTTGAGACCATCTCGGCAGTAGCACCGCCTTTCGACTTGGAGGCAGCCACCGCCATGATTTCTCTCGAGGAGCCGATCACTCCCAAGGAAATAGCTGAAGAAGTCTATGATTTTCTAGTAAATTCAGTCTGATGCATAGAATGCATTAGACTTTAATTATCATTTATTTTGTGTGAAAAGGACAGGTTAGAACATGCATGGATGGTACTTTAGCATTTATTTTCTCGTGATGGTTGGATGATTTTGAATAATTCATTCATTTATTCGGTTTATAATGGCATGATATGTTCTGATATTGAAGTATTTTATTTATGTGTTGATTGCCTTCTAATACATGTTAATAAATACCTTATATTAGAACGCGTGTGGCGCCCTATGGAGGAAGTGTGCTTAGCCGACAGCGGCACAACGAATACCATCTTAAGAGAGAAAGTATTTTCAATCAACTCGTAAGAATGCTTACAGCCTTACGACAATCGCCAGAAGTGATGCTTGTATAATTGATTCAGGAAGAGCCACAATTGTACTCCCAATGGGCACAACTTTGATCATTGAAGAAGCCTTATTGTACTCAGAATCGACTAGAACTCTCCTAAGTTTTAAAGATATTTGCGCCAATGGTTTTCACATTGAGACTGAAAGAGAGTACGGTAAGGAATACCTACTCACTACGAAGCGCAAAGAGAATAGAAAAAGGGTATTAGAAAAACTTCCTTCACTAGAAACTGGGCTATATTATACCAACATCAAGGCACCTGCAACCTACACTGTCTTGAAGATAGTATTTAGAAGATCTGAACTCTTCTGTCTCTGGCATGACAGATTAGACCATCCAGGTCTTAGAATGATGAGAAATATAATCAACAATTGCCAAGGGCATAATATTAATGTAAAGAATTTTTCGAATCACAAAGATTTTGTGTGCTCTGCATGTGCCACCGGGAAATTAATTACTAAACCCTTCACTTTGAAAGTGAAGGATGAAGTCTCTGTATTCTTGGAACGCATCTAGAGAGACATTTGCGGTCCCATTCAGCCTCTTTCAGGGTCATTTAAGTTTTTCATGGTGCTCATTGATGTTTCGTCGAAATGGTCGTATGTGGGTTTATTGTCCACAAGAAATCATGCTTTCGCAAAGCTGATCTCGCAGATCATTCGCATCAGAAATATATTCCCTGATCATCACAAAAAGTCCATCAGAATGGACAACGTCGGAGAATTTACTTCAAAGGCTTTTGATGATTATTGCATGACGATGGGGATTGTAGTTAAGCATTCTATACCGCATGTTCATACCCAGAATGGTTTGGCAGAGGCATTAATCAAGAGAATTAAATTTATTGCCCGACCTCTTTTGCAGAATTGTAATTTACCTGCTACATGTTGAGGACACGCAGTCCTACATGCAACAAATCTCTTCAACTTTAAACCATCGACCCACAACATCCATTCACCTATGCAACTAGCGCAAGGGTCACCACCGAAAATTTCTCATCTCAGGAAGTTTGGATACAAGGTTTATGTACCTATACCCCCTCCACAGTGTACTACAATGGGCCCTCTCCGTAAGGCTGGGATATATGTTGGTTATGGGACTGCATCTATAATCAGGTATTTGGAATCCATGATGGGAGATTTGCATACTGCCCGCTTCGCTGATTGCATTTTTGATAAGGATAATTTCCCAATATTAGGGGGGAGGAAAACAACCCCTTGATGAAAAATATCGGGAAATTACGTGGCAAGCCACGGGAATCCATACACATGATCCGCGCACTAGTGAAGCAGATAAAGAGGTCCAGAAGATCATTGACTTGCAAGCATTAGCAAATCAACTGCCTGATCACTTTAGTGATTTGAAGAGCGTGACTAAGTCGCATGTGCTTGCACGCAATGCACCGAAGAGGGTATCCCTAATCCCGTCCAGAGGCCTCAGAATAAAAGGACGAGAACTCTGGCTCCTCGAATCCCAAATGACCGGGGATGCCCAGCGAAAAAGAATAAGAAGGACTTATCAAATTTCGTGGCAATAGCTTAATGCAACACAATAGATTTTGTGGTAACAACTTATTGCAACACATCAAATTTCGCGACAGTAGCTTAATACAACAGACTAGACTCATGCCAATATCTTAATGCAATGGACTAGATTTTGCCATAAATTAAATTTACATTACTATACATATATCAACCTATTTCACGTTAATTCTCAACATCATTTTATACGCTCAATAGTAGACGAATGACTAAAACAGGAATGCTTATCATTTTCCTCTTTTCGTTTATATGTACATTGCAATATACACTCAATATATACAAAAGATTAAAACAAGAATGCTTGATATAATCCTATTGCTAAAGCCAGTGCATGTTCTGAAATACAATCAATTTGGGGCATTCTATTGACTACAGATTGACAAGATACAAATCACTTCCATAATGATGACCAAACTCGAATTCGATGGAGCAACCGTGCCAACATGCAAAACAGTTAAAAAAGATTTAATTAAACTTAGATTCGTGTATGTGTTAAGAGTAGTGACTTCCAATTCATATATTAAGAGAGTCAATCATATTGGTTTTTACCTCATCTACATTTACCCCTGCAACTCCTTTTCATTCTTCTCTCTCTTCAAAAAGGATTGCATTTTGACTGCCAACAATTGGATATAGTATGTATGTTTTCGTGATGGTAAAATACAAACAAAACAAAGCAACACTTAGTGTAGAGTTTACGGACAGACTGAAAGCATAAAACATGCAAATTATTAATATGCAGCTACGAGAATTGGTTCCAAGTGTAAGGAGGGAAGAAATTTTGTTACTGAACATAACAAGATAGCAAAGTAGTCGCTTGTGTCTGATTCGATTTAAGAACTAATGATGGATACCAGGACCTAAGTTAGTCTTTCATCAGCATTAGATAATGTTAGTTTTTAAGTGGTCTAGTGGGAACAGTCACATTTAGATTGAAACAAAATTAACAAGAATTTCCTAAAGAACAACTAACCAAGGTCGGTCTGGATCGTTACCTAGATTTTGCAATTGAGCCCAAGTACCAAGCTCAAATATAAGAACAAGCAAGGTTGCATCATTTTTATTCCTTCACAAAAAAAGATGGTGGTATGGCATTATGTAGCACAACAAGTTGGAGCCTGTACATCCTATGATTTGCTCATGGGTGCTTTAGGTAGGTTAGGATCCAGTTACAACCTTGCCATGCTAGTGAAGAACATAAGTTTTGCGCTCTAAGAATTTTGGTGTTTAGAGGTGTAGTTCACCCATGGAGCTTAACATGTCTATATTTTGTTTGATCCAGTTGCAGCTCACGACTAGCATTACCAACTAAAGCACAAGCCATATTAAGCAAGAATTGAGTTCTAGCTGATCCATATTAGAAACTGACCTAAAGATCTCAACAATCATTTTGTAATGATACTGTAAACTGTCCATGTTGCGACCTCATCAAAACATCACAGACATTTTCGATTCCTGCATTCCTTTAACTTGGAGTAACTTAATCAACTTGTCCACCAAGGCCAAGGGGACGTGATTATGGGCCACTATATAGCTACTGACATCTTCCTCCTTGCATTTTAAGCACAATGTATAGTTCTTTCGATGAATTGAGTTGAACAGACACACAACCATGGATCTCACACACTAACACAAGTATTCCACGTCTCCACCTAAGTGTGGCAACATCATTTTAACTAGTAATTTAGAAATCTGACACACGTAGTATCTAATCAGAGCCACGAGCATTGATTTCTAGTTACCTAGCATGAAGAGAACCAATGGATCCAACACTCGTGAGCAAGAGTGGTTACTACGCACTTGAGACATGGATCAACCAGCACAACTAGATCTAAATTAGTAAAAGGAAATAGTGGGGTGAGCCTGGAGGAAGAGTCGCTCACCGACTTCACTCGCACAATATAACAAATTTATCGCAACAAACAAATAATTCATAGCAATAAATTTAACTATTGGAACGAAATATATTTTGTTGCAATTTTTTCATTGCAATAGTTAAGATTCCCTGTACTGCTTCAGTATATCTCTGGCTCATTGATCTATTGAAAGAAGTAGTAATGCTCTATGGTCTACCGTCATGCACGGAGTAGGTTAGAGATGTGTGAAATAAAATATGCAACATGAATTGTGGTCCTCATCGACTACTCTCAAGCTATGGTCCATGGCGCCTGTGTCACCCTCCAATCGTCGCTCTTCCATCCCTTTCATTGTTTGCCTATGAAAAAAGTGGTGGTACGCAACTGCTGTTTCAGCGGGGAAATAAAGAAGACACAAATTCTACATGACTTAGAAGTTGAAGCAACAGACTGTACAAAATGAGGTAGCAAATAAAATTACTTACAGGTGAACGTGGCTGGGTAGTGGTTGACCCAATGCTGGTGGCACCTGTTGAAGAAGCCTAAACAATCTCATGACTCATTGGGGGCGTAAGGCTCCACCATATAGGAGAAGACGAGGTGACAGGTCGTAAACCAATAGTCCCTGTCTTGCTTACATTGCTCTAACAATCCGTAAAGCACTATCCCAGAGATGAACTTTGCGGTCCACACTACCCACAGGATGATACCCTCGTGCAAGGTCTCAAACACGTTGTGGAAATCTGGGTACACTCAGCGTGTTCTCTTCCTGAACCATCCTAGCTCGCTAGCAGTCCAATAAGTACCCACGGTGGGTCTGTACACCGGGTCATCCCTATCAATGTCACTGTAGAACCGTGCCTCCAATTGGTGTGAGTGCACTTGCACCCGATAGTACGATCAACCAACAGTGAAGTGCTTTCATAACCATAACAGCAACAAGATGTAGCAGACAATGAGGTTTTGGTTGCCAGTGGCATGCTACGAGCTGGTGCACAAACCCATGTAGGTCGCACATAATATAGCTGAGCCCTAGCTGTACAGTGGGACATCAAGGCTTGGCATTAACCAAGGACTCAGCGATGTGAATGTAGCTGGAGTACACCCAATCTCCATAAGTCGTAGGAAACATGACCCACCCAAATATGAAGAGCAAGTAAGCAACTAGGTGGGACCTTACAACCTCTACAGGCACATCTGCTAGGCATTGCCTGTACCACCGTAGCCACAAATGTGGCACTCCATGGATCTTCTCCAAAATGGGGTGACCAAACTAGTGCAGCGGACATGCCTTCTAGTCGAATGATCTGGGGGTGGAACCATGGGATGACCTTGTAGTGGTAGGCCGATAAGGTATGCAACATTCTGTAGGGTGATGGTCATCTTCCCCAACTGAAAATGAAATGTGTGGGTCTCCGGCCTCCACGAGTCAATGAGTGCCGACAAAAGCGGCAAGTCTAATACAAATGACTGCCCAATGTGATTCATCCTCGCTATAGGTAGCAACCCAGCCGCAGAACTAGAATATACCAATCATCGAGAGGCCAGTCCTCCCGAGCTCCCCCGAGAACAAAGGGGGTAGTCTGTCATAGCTCGACCACGCCTAACAATGATGTCACCCATTCCAAGATGGGTCCAACAATGTACCACGCTCATGACCATCATCAGCAACCATTCCCTACAATACAAAAAATAATGTGTTAGTGTACAATGATGCTAAATACAACTTACTATAGCCGAGAATAATCATGCATGCGTAGATAGCTAAACAACCAAGTATGCCTACTACCATGTGCTTATATGCATGCACATAGATACACACGTATATGCATACATATGTATACATAGATACTACAACTAAAAGTGCACATTTCTGCACTCCTGGCATCATTTCCTACAATTTTTTTAGTTGCACAAGAGTAATAAGTACATTTGTGCAGATTTACATACATGTTTCATCAATTGCAAATGCATCATGGACACTAAAAATAACGACGCGTATTTCTTCAGCTATTTACAAAAAATAGTCATTATGCCTAAATGCGTGCATACAGGTACGCACGTATATGCATACATATGCACACACAGATACTACAACTAACAATACACACCAAACCATCATTTTCTACAACTTTTTGTAATCGCACGAGAGCAATAAATATATACATGCAGACTTACATGCATATTTCAACTGTTTTTCGGCCCATATTTTTCAGCTATTTATAATAAATAATCATTCTAGCCACTAATATGTCCTAAACATGTCTAATTACACAAACACATCTGTCAACTAAATATGGTTACTAAACACAGTACCAAACCGTTGTTATGCTAATGAAATGCTAACGATATATTAAGCACGCTGCTCACATGCAAATAAAGCATACCTTTTCTTGAAGGTCTTTACCTGCTCTACAATCTTTCCAACTATGAAAGCTCCTAAATCATAGCTAAACCATCTTGAAAAACTAGTACGAAATTGCCTATTAATCTCTTTTTTTTTCTTTTCCATCGCCACTCTCTCGCTCGGTAGGAAAGAAATTGAACACGGCTTTGATTGAGATGGAAAACCATGAGGCCTCCTATTTTATGAGCGTGGGAACGCGTTCACGATGACATTCCCATACGGGTGCATACAGGTGTGAAGGGTGGTGCAGGCAAATAAAGCGGGAACTGATGTGACCACGCCACCAACACATACGACCATAGCGGTCAATATCAAGATTGAACTAAAGGTGAATTCGTTTCTTCAACTTCAACACATTTTAAATGAGAATACGATGCTACCTAATGATGAAAATATATATATTTATAGCACCACATCACTTTCAAACCAATTGAAGCAAGGGTTCAAGTTGGACAGGTTTTGGAATCCAATTCGGCCTCCAGATCAATTCGGATTCAGCCTGATAGACCAATTTCAAACGGCCATAACTTTTGATCCATAAGGCTTCTCAGGGCCCGTGAGTACTCGTTGGAAAGATCTTGGAGTCTACTTTCAGATGGATCTGATCTCACCTCCAAACTCCATCCGAGCAGATCAGAAACTGCGAAACAAGTCACATCACTTTTTCAGTCCGAGTCAAAGTGGGCCGAGGGCCTTGTAACTTGGGCTATTTGGGCTGTTACTGTTCACATGAACAGTACCATGGCCGCATGAACAGTAACCACAAATAGTACCATATCCCTTGTTATTAGATAAGTGCGGCTTTCCCCTCCCCTATTTAAGGAGGCCGCACCCCTTTAGTTTTCTTTGGATTTTTCTTAAGAGATTATTCTGCTTAGCAGTTTCGCCGCATGTTCGGTTGAGGAACCACAACTTGTGAACTTAATATTTATTCACAATACAGATTGCATCTTTTACTCTCTTGGTCGTGTTCTCGATTCGCTTGCAGGAGATAGCCTTCTTGGCGAGGTCAATCGTGTTCGGCACGGTTGATAACCAACGGAGCAGTGGTGTAGTGGTTGCGAGGGGTTCGATCTGTTTTGGTCGGAGCCTTTGGATCATCAACGTTGAGATCTCCATAATCGACTTATCTGTACCTCTCAGAAGATCGGGCCATCGTCACATCAGGAACCATATGTCACGTCCTGCCAAGCTGCTAGCCCACAGAGCTCGTCCTGCGCTCTCCCGCACACGCCAGCCCACATTTCGAGCTACCAGCACTCATCACGCACCTATCGAGCCTGCCAGGAATCGAGCAGCGGTAGCTTGGTAGGTTGTGGGCCCCACCGCTACTGCACCTGCTCGTTCCTGTCAAGCTCCCCTGGCCGCACCATCCGAGCTCGGGGACAAAGGTATTTTTTTGTACAAACATGTGTCTAGGACCAAATTTAAAAAAGATAGCTATGGTGCCAGTTGCAATCCATTCGACGAAGGTAAGGTGTTGCAGACTCGACTCATGGGATGTGTTTGTATAATCACGTTGACATTGAATTTGCAAGCGTAACATTCCAGGTCGAAATGGATAGAAAGCAAGCATCAGGGTTTTCATTACCAGTTTTAAATATTTATCGGGGAGCCGGCACTACTAATTTTGCTGATAACCGAAAAATTTTGGAAGATTTTGACCGAAAATTTCATATCAGAATTCAAATTTCAAAAATGTTAGCCTATTATTGGCTGATTATCAGTTGAAATTTGGTTAAATTCAAATTAACCCAAATTAATTGTAAATTGAATTTAATTCAAATTTAACCAAAAATTATTTAGTCGGTACCCATTTCTATGGCAGCCACCTATAAAATCGGTACCTAGCAAGCATCAGCGTGTGTTCTGCTAACACGCATGACCGGTGCAGCTTAGCTGAGTAGCCAGTCGGGTGGTCGAGAAATTTTATTATGTAACGGTAATACATCACGGTTTGTGTCACGAAGGAATTGGAATGCAACGCATGGCACGGTAACACTATAACAGTACTGTAGATTGTACGGAAAGAAAGTTAATTTTTAATACTGCTACAACGCACAATTGTACCAAAAAATAATTTTTAATAACTGTTTACTGGTCACAAGCCGTGGTTGTATAAGCCGTTATCGTGAACGTGATCATAAGTCGTAAACCGTGGTCGTGAGCGTAGTCGTATACCGACTTACGACCACGACTTACGACCAGTAAGTAACTATTAAAAATTATTTTTCTATACAACTGATAGCTGCAACATGTATTAAAAATTAATTTGTCCATATAATCTATAGTACTGTTACAGTGCTATCGTGCCACGTGCTACTTTTCGATTCGCTCATGACACTCTCCCAGGAGTGGTGGGCCTTTTACTTTACATTTGTCAATAATTGGTTGGGTCATTACACAAATGATGTTGTGCAACCGTTGACACAATAAAATTTCTCCTGGTGGTCAATCCCTTTGACTGGATTTTCTTTGCACCCTACATATGTTGCTTGATTTGAATTGGTCTCCAAACAACTGCTCCCACTGAAAATTTGTACTACTTAACTACTAAGCCAACGGCCTCCCTATTCTTAATTTCCACGAGACCGCCCCATTTTTGTCAACGACTCCTCGGATTCAATTGGTACGCGGTCACAACTATCTTCGCAGGCAAGGCAACGTGAAAGGAGAACTGAAAACTTACCTGTATAATGGCGCCGTATTCCTCAAGTAAGAAGTGGCCCTCTTTTTTTGTTCTTTGCCATTTGCCGATCGTAGAGACGTTCCATGGTTCCACCGAAGAAGCCGTTTCCGCCTGCTTGCTAGGTACATGGTTCCACCGAAGTGGTCTGCTCTTTTCAGCTGCGGCTTATGGCTTGCGATTTTGGCTGTTTACGATACAGATTACGGAGAGACAGATACTCACTTGCGATTTTAGTTAGTACAAATGTTGGCCTTTTAACGTGTAGATCGTTTAACTTGTAGATCCCATCTTAAGAAAGTACTCCATTTGAAAGTTAGATACTATAACAAAAACCATAAACCGTCAGTTTCGAAAGAAAAGAACATACCCTATATGTTGCCATTAACACGATGTTCACAATTTAATAGCTGGACTTCAATTTCTAAGGCAGTTCTAGTGAAAGGGTAGGTTAAAAACCACATGAGCTCTGGTGGTACCTACTTCATTATATTTCACAATGTATAGGGCCTAGCTACATGTGTCTTATATTCTGTAGAACAGAAGACGAAAATGACTTATGCCATCAAAAAGTGTACATCGTGCCTTCCTTGATTAGGTATGAAACTTATGATCGTGGTTATGATTTTCTTTTCCTGAGATGATTAAATAGGCATATAAGCACACGTTGCCCCGTGTTGTTAGACAGTTAATTTAAGTCCTGTTCATGCAAAATATATTGGCTATTTTTTTAAAAAAAAGGCTAGATAGCTAGGGCCCACAAACAAAATTGTTGTGCTAGATAGACACAGTATACCCTCTCAAATTTGGGAGTGACTATTGTATAAACGACTGTTTTTCTCTTCATCTTCAGTCACTTTTTTATACTGTAACTTTAGGTGACTAAGAGTGCAACTTCAGAAGGTGGGAATTAGTACACTACAACTTTATGTGACTGAGAGTACAACTTCAGGTGACTGAGAGATAAAATTTTTTTCAGTCGACTGTGCAATAGCAAGACCAAAAAAAGATGAACACAATATACAATGAAAAGTTGCACCGATCAATATTGACTTGACAAGTGTAGTAGAAATGTTTTAATTGGATATCTCTACTCCTTAAAAGGAGGAGTTCAAGGTGATGGTGCATCCTACACTTCCTTGACGTGTGGGCCTACCCTCCTCACCAAAACTGTGCGCCCTCGCCTCCTCCCACGAATCCCGTCGCCTTTCTCCTCCCTGGCCTCCTCCCCACAGATTCTCCGCCGCTCCTCCCCATCGACACTTCCGCCGCGCCGCCCTCGCCTCCTCCACCGCTCCGGCCTCGCCTCCTCTCCACCCCGCGCCACCGCCGCTTCCTCCCCCCCCTCCTCCGCCGTTCCGGCCTCGCCTCCTCCTCTCCACCCCGCGCCGCCACTGCCTCCTCCTCCCCCTACTCCTCCGCTCCGCCGCATCCTCCCCCGCTCCGCCCTCGCCTCCTCCTCCCCACCCCACCCCGCACCGCCACTGCCTCCTCCTCCCCCCACTCCTCCGCTCCGCCGCCGCCTCCTCCCCCGCTCCTCCGCTCTGCCCTAGCCTCCTCCCCTCCACCCCCCCTCGCACCGCCGCCTCCTCCTCCCCCCCCCGCACCGCCGCCGCTTCCTCCCCCCCACTCCTCCTCCGTTCCGGCCTCGCCTCCTCCTCTCCACCCCGCGCCGCCGCTGCCTCCTCCTCCCCCTACTCCTTCGCTCCGCCGCCGCATCCTCCCCCGCTTCGCCCTCGCCTCCTCCTCCCACCCCACCCCGCACCGCCACCGCCTCGGCGTCCAGCAGAACACCTTCTACATGCACCGCCCTCGTAAGCCCATGGGAAACCCTAAATCCACCCCCAACCGTAGCTTCTTTGGCCCGTGTCTACTCAATTTCCTACCTCGATCAGCAATTTGGGTGCAGGATTCGAACCACCTCAAGGACACGCTCTTCTCGACGCAGATGCTCTCTGAGCTGCGCACCTCGAGGCTCTCCCCGCACAAGTACTACGAGCTATGTGAGTATTTTGGGCACAGGACTCTTCGGTTTGTCAAATTCTGGGAGTGGGTTTCAGCTGGGATTTGATGGGATTTACTTATGGATTTACAGATATGAGTGCGTTCGATGAGCTGCGGAAGTTGGAGATGTTCTTCAGAGAGGAGACCCGGCAGGGCAGCTGCTCCGTTGTCAATCTGTACAAGCTCGTGCAGCATGCTGGCAACGTCTTGCCGAGACTGTAAGGCTTGTGCCCCCTTTTGCACGTGCACAGTTCTTGTCACTGTGTAGATACATGATGTTAGTTCAATTTTGCTTACTTGATAGGGAGATTGCCATTTCGTGGCATTGTAGATTGTTACAATTGGAATACTATCAGTAAAAGATATGTTATGTCTCAATTAACAACTATGAGATTGATTGGTTAACTTGATAGTCAAACTTCTGAGTAATTTTTTTGCTGTGTTGAAAGATAAGTTTGAATGAAGTGCATATTTTACTGACGTGGGGTGAAACAGATTTATTGCTTATCTATCCACACTTGATCAGATGGTCTGCTGCCATAATCATCTACATCCAAAAACCATTATGGTTGTCACTATCTTATTCTACGTATTTATATTTCTTCCCTATTTTAGTCAGGCACAAAATTGATGCAAGTTACATGGTTTTACACTTTTTGCAGTTTGGAAAACCTGGAAAACCACCTGTAAGAGTTAGAAAATGTGCTTATACTTGACTTAAGATTGAGCAAATATGCAATATAGATGCGGCCACTATAAATTGTGATTATGCTGCAGTTTTGGGTGTTACTGGACATGAGGTATGTGTGAAGAAATGTAATATGTTACTATTTTATTATGCTTACATTGGTTAACACATTTATGTAGATTCTGTGTATGTGGACTGCATATTTAGCTTCACGGTGTTTCTGCATCTGGAATGGTACTAGAACTAGATAATGGGCTCATCCTTGACTGATTAGTCAGATTTAACACAATGCATTCATTAGTGTGCATTTCTTCTCTTGAATTTTATTTCCAGTTTGTTCTCCTCAGACGAAGTGACAAAAGGAGATTATATTCCTCTTCGTTATAGCTCCTTCTATATCTATTAAAGATGATGCCGCCTATTCCCTGAAACTGGACAGTTTTATCCTCCATGTCAGCAAAGAAAAATTGTTTTATCTGCATATTCTCTATTTTCCTGCCCACTCGCCAAGTCTTCATTGAAATACAATCATTGTTGTGGTCTGTGCCATATTCTTGTTCCCATTGATTTTGACATTTCCAAGTTCACCATAAGTTTGCTTGAATGGAGCTCTGTTGATAAGCTTATGTTGGTTTCTTAAACTCTTATTCACCCTGCTGATACTTGATGAAATTATTTCAGGGAATGATCTACTTCATTTCTTTCTTTCCAAATGCACTAAATAGTTGCAGAAGTAAGCATATTCAAGATAACATAGTTCTTATAGCAGATCCACCATCTGGCCAGACTCAAAGTTGGCTCCTGTGGTTTTGTCAGTCAGTTCAGAAATTATAGTCCAAATCTGCTTAGAAACGACACATTCAAAAAACAAATGAATAATTAATTCATTTTCACAAGAAAAATGATGTATATTTAAGTCGTCTAGACTCCAATCCACAATTGCGGCAGCTCATCCGTTCATAGACATCCATTCCAAAAAGTCGGTGTGCTATGCAAGAATTGTTTGCACAATCCCATGAGCCGATAGAATTGCTCTCATGAGATTTAGCATGGCAGTCAGCATGAGAAGTATAAGACTTATGCAAGCACTCAAAGATCACCCCCAATACCTCAGATGCATCATTCATTTGTCCCTGCCATGAAAATATATATTGATTAGGATCAACTAGCATGGATATTAGATAGCCAAAAGGGTCATCGTAGATGTCACATAAAGCCCCTTAGCTATAAGATAGAAGGAAGTAATATACCTCCTGAAAGGATTTGCTGTTAGGGTAGGATTTGCAGTAATATACATGATATCCTAAACCGAAAATAGAGGAGGTAAGGACCAAATAGTATAGTCCAAATGAGTAGGCAAGTTCCAAACATTTGTTTCCAGACTCAATAAAATAGAAACAATAGATTATATACCCACCATTTAGATGGAAATTGAGGATTTACCCTCCTGGCCCACGTGTCAGTGACTTATGATGATCCCACGTGTCATTGAGATGTGGAGGGTAAATCCTCAATTTCCCAACTAAAGGGAGGGTATATGATCCAAGAATTTTCGGTACGAATAATCTATTTTTTATTCAAAATTACAGAAATATACCTGCGAAATTTTTTTTTACAAAAATAGGCTCCAGTCGCTCAATGGGAGAGCGACTGGAGCCTATCGCCCAACCAGGGGGCGACAAAGTTCCTGTCGCTCTCCCATTGGGCGACTGAACTCAGGGGCCGACAAAACCGTATGTACCGATCGTTTTATATACCGATGCAATATAAACAACTAATCTGAAAAGATAAAATAGCAAAGTTTTATATGGCTTATATATACTCATTTGAAAGGTTTCGACGAGATCTACAACTTTTCAGTTGAAGCAAAATCCAAATTCCGAAAGGAAGACCAAGAAAAAGGGCAAAAACAGAAATCAAAAACTTGCGACGCAGGTTTAGAACCAAAGATGGCCGATTTTTGAGGTCTTGGAGGGCGACTGGCGTAAGCGGGTCATTTTTATTGGATCGGGCTCGTCGTTAGCTTTCCAACGAGTACAAGAACGTCGAAAACGGACACCGTATGCAAAAGTTATGCCCGTTTTACTGAAGGTGTGTCGAAAACAGACTGAAACTGCTATAACTTTTGATCCCGTGGCCGAAATTGCTCAAATTTTTTTCTAGAGGCTGTTGGATGTATGCAGAACAGCTCCACCAATTTTCACTATTTTTGGCGAAGGTTTGATGCACTTTCCAAATTTCGGCAAAGATAGACTCTTTCCTCTCTTTTTTCTCTCGGGGGCCTGAGTGCAGTCGCCCAACCATTGGGCGACTTTCATACAGTCGCCCAATGGGAGGGCGACTGGATGAAAGTCGCCCAACGGTGGGGCGATTGCAATTAATCGCCCAACGGTTGGACGATTTTTCAGTTATCGCTGCTGGTTTGGGCGAAAGGCTCCAGTCGCCCAACCATTGGGCGACTGGAGCCTATTTTTGTAAAAAAAAAATCACGGGTATATTTTTGTAATTTCAAATAAAAAATGGATTATCCGTACAAAAAATTCTATGATCCAATCTCCCAATAAAATATGCTACGTGTAACTTGCCTGTCGAGCTGCTATAGGCAGGTTCCAAACATTTGTTTCCAGAATAATATATGCTATGTGTAACTTGCCTGTTGCGCTTATTTTGAAGGGAAAACAAATCGTTTGTTATTTAGCATGCGTGAATATACATGGGCCTATCCATGCCCTAATGGTATTTTGATTATTACTGTTTCCTGACGTGATTAATCAACTGTTTTCCCATATCTTCTGTACAGATTATCAGTGCCAAGTTCTTGAGATGGTGTTGCTCTCCAGTTAGGGCTCTCGCTTGTCAGTTAACGCGTAGTCCCAGCTCTTCTACTTAGGTTCATTGTAGTTTGTAGTTGGGTAGTATATGAAGATCGAAGACTAGAAATTCTTAGTGTAAAGCAATGTTGACATTGATGTCTGTTCCTTGAATTTACCTTGTTTTATTGACAAACTCTGACATTCTGATTTTTACCCCTTTCATGCTCATAGTTATCTTGTATGTGATATACGATTTATTTAAGATCTAGAACATGTTTGTATGTACCCGTGAGTTTTAAAACATGTAGTACGATAAATTTTAAAAATCCGTAGCAACGCACGGGCATTCAGCTAGTAAGGTAAAGCCGAGCCAGAGCCAAGCTTGAGTTAGGCTGACAAAAGGCTTATATATAGCGTGTCTGGTGTAGCTTCAGCCTCAATTTCTCCGGGGGTAGAAGTTGAAACCGGGCAAACGCTCGGCTTTTCCATCCAGCTTGTTGAGAAGCTCGAACACTTACAAAAACACTAGGAGCTAATATTTCTACCGAACCAGGGGGAAATCGGCCATTAAAAAAACGGAGGCACTAAGATATCTTGCTAAATCTCAAGGGGATAACTGGGCCATAAGTTTGAAACCAAAATTTGAACTTCAAATTCGGCAACCGGTCGAAATATTTTTAGTAACCGTGAAAATTTTCCAGTAACCAACTTTAATTCAAATTTGGCAGGTTTGAAAATTAACCATGGTTACCGAGATTTCCAGTAAGTGGTCGGGATTTTTATTCCCTTAACCAAATTTCAGTTCAGGACCTTTTCTGAGAATTAAGAAAGCTAGACTTTCTTTTCTCCACTGTGAGACCCATATGACCGAAAACAAACTACAAGCTTGCTAATTCTTAGCCACCTTAATTTTTTTCTCTTACTTAAAATTGTAGTGCTAAGTAATATGCAATTTTAGTACAATTTTACTGTAATTTTTAGTTTTATTTGTTTTTTATAATTATAGGGTTCATGTAGGTTTACTTTTTTTTGTCTAGGTTAGATTTTTTGTGTTTGTATTTTGTAGGGTTCACCAAACTTAAATTTATTTTTTTGGTTAAAATAATTCTTTGTTTCATTCTTTGAGGGGGTGGGTTATATGTAAAAAGTGAGGGAGTGATGAGAGTGGTTACATCTTCATTCATGTGTTGAGAAAAAGTGACTGAATATTTAGCAAAATTTAAATCCCCAGAGGAATAAACAACCCAAAAAGCTAAGCTTTGTAACGCCCCTATTTTTGGGGAATTAGGGGCGTCAACAATCCGCAACCACCTAGGAGTTTGATTGCGGACCGGACGAGTATCATGCCTGCCTTCGCACATTTAAGAAGAGTTAGTTTGATTGAAATAAGACCTAACGGTCAATTTTAACAATAAAACGAGCGTGCAAGCCTAAATGTACTTACATACAGAAGAACCGCGGAAAACACCACAGGAAAGCCTGAGTGCGGTTGCAACCCTAACCCGAAGTCTTGGATCACCTTCCTTTCTTCTGGTATCTGTTGGGGGGAAATTTTGCGCAAGGCTAAGTACCAACCACTGTACTCAGCAAGTCACAAGGATAAACCTGATTTATCTAAATGCAGGAGTTTCAGTGGGAGAGTGTATACTGGTTTTATTGATTTGAGTGGATGCAATTTTATTTGTAAACACTTTTGAAACCAAAATCCGAATAGCTACTCCTTAAGATTAAGGGGGTTTTCTTTCAAGATTAATTAGCCAGCTACTCAATTTAAACATTATTAAAACTACTTATGCCTCGCAGCTGGAATCACCCAATAGACACATGTCCGTTAACCGAGAGCACGACGTATTTGAATACCTTTTTAATTGACTCTGTAGAGTTGCCCAACTTTACCCACAAGCATGCTTAACCCTCATGACTGAGTTAAGAAACCGGGTCGTTTCACTGCTCAAGTCTTTATATACACTCTCCTGATAGGTGAGGGACACACACAACCTCGGGTATCCGCTGGCCAGCACGGAACACCAAGCCCGAGTTGTGGGGACCTATCGTTGTTGAGTATGGACCACATACCAACGCTTGCTATCTAACTACTTGTAGAGTTTCAATCGAATTGAGCAGCTACTAAACCAAGGTTGACAAGTCAACACCTGTGGTTGAGCGATCATTATGTCAATTGCCCTTACATTTTCCACGAGGCCACAAGCCGTGCACAACAGCACTACCACTCTCTTACACCAGCCTCCACCCTAGGGTAAAGTGGTGGGCGAAAGCCATCTCGTGGCGCCCCACAGCTTCCCTTACCCTAGATCCAAGTTATCCAAATCTACCGGCTCACGGCCACAGCCTTAGTAGTGTAAATTTTGCATGATGAATAAATAACCTACAATTATTTCTATCATTAAGTAATTATTTCTAGGGCTATCAAAGGCATGGCAGCAAATTAACATGGCAACTATCGACAGTAAGAAATGTCTAAATATCAGGTCATTCTAAATATTTTATTTTAAGCAACTAGCAATTCACAAATAATATTAATGAAAATACTATAAACATATAATTTAAGGGTCATGGGATTTCAATAAGATCAAGGACTTGTGACTTGCCTTGAAAATTTGCTAGCTTGGCAACCTCGTAAACTGCACCTCCTTGACCTTGCCCTTGATCCGACGCCTTCAAAAGTTCCGAAGCTAGTTCAAACACACAAAAACAACATAAGTCGGGCTTGAGCCTAATCAAGCGAGGAAAATAAATCTATGAAAAAGGAGTAAATTACATAAATATTCAAATGAGGGATTTTTGAACTTTTTATAGATGAATTTGGTGGATTGGAGGTCAAAAATGGGTTCAGGGCATCAAAATGAGCAAGATGGTGTAATTTGGGAATTTTTGGGATTTGCTCTAATTTTCTAGGATTTTTTTTGAATTTCTGGATTTTTGGAAATTGAAAAAAGCTGGAAAAATAGTTATGAACAGTAATGGACCGACCCAAAAGAATAGTACAGCCCAAGGAGGCTTTCAGCCTGGCTCGGCCGAGCCGGCCCAGCCCAGCGCGCGCGACCGCATGGCCCATCACGCGCATGCTTGCCTATGCTCAATGGCCGACGCGTGGCTGCGCGAGTAGCGGCGATGAGGCGTAGGCGAGCGACCAAGATTTGCCGACTTTAGTTAACACGGACGACCACGATTCAAAGCCATCGGAGGGCTCAGCTGAAACGGCAACAGTTGGCACAGACGGCCAAGACGTGGCCATGTCGCCTGAGAGGTTGTCTTCTTCCTCCGGTCGCTACAGGGCCTTTGGGACAGAGTAATGGCGACGGCGGCCGATTGGGCACGAGGAAGGTCGCCGGCGGCAATTGAGGGTATGGGTGGGTGGAGCTCAGCTTAGGGGTTCCATTTTGGGGCCTTGGGGAATGGGAGCATGGGTGGCGGCAGCCGGGGGCAGGAGAGAAGCTAGTGGCTTCTTCGGCGGCTCCTGGTCTCTCCGAAGTCCCTTCGGCGAGGTAGAAAGCAATTTGAGCATCCCCGGGGCACAAGGTTTGAGGTGGTGCGGTTTGCTCAAGCTGGGGAGCTCCGGTTGAAGCTGGCCACGGGAGGGTCCTACGGCTGGCGGTGGGCTTACGGCGGGAGAGCTCCATGGAAATGCTAACCAAGAAGGGAGCTCGGGGGTGACTTTGTGATGCCTTGAGGGTGCTAAAGCAGCAAGGAATCGGAATGGGGCGGTCAGGAACAGCGAAATTGGGTGAATGGCCTACCGGCTCAGGGGAGGTTGGCGGCAGAGCTGCGACGAAGGGAAGCTCGGTTGGGTGGCCTTGGCGAGAAATTGGGTGTGGCCAGGGGCTGTTTGCAGAATGGGAGGTGCTCTAGAGTTGCAAAGGAGCGAGGAGAGCGGAGTGGAGCTTCGGGCGGAGCTGGTCGAGAGAAAAAGGGGCGGGGTGAGGTCTTCACGAGGCAAGGGCAGGTAGGCGAGGTGACAACCGACCGCATGGCGATGCCGAAGGACAGAGTCAGCTGGTGCGGGGTGGTTGAGCACTCACTTTGCGCGGGGAGAGCAGGGCTCGCAGTGACGAGAGCTTGGTCTGGTGGCACGTCGCGAGAGAGAGGGGGGAGAGCGAGGTCAACGGGCGAGGATAGCTGCACGGGAGGTCTCTGCGGCAGCGACGGGGCGGAGGCGGTTGAACCACTCTGGTAGGGCGCGCGGCAAACGCGGGCGCGACGGCCGCGTGGAAAGGCGAGGGCGGAAGAGCAGCGGTGGAAGCGGCAAAACCGTGGGCGGGGGCGCACTCGCGCACGGGCGCAGGCGGAAAGGGGAGACGCCAGGGGAAAGGAGGAAGCGTGAAGAGAGGAAGGCGCCAGCAAAACGGAGAAGGCACAAGGCCGAAGAGGGAAAGCGGGCTTGGGGAAAGTTTCCAAATTGGGAAAGGGCTCAAAAATTCACCAAAAATTCAGGAAAAAGCTCAAAAATTTTGAAATTTTTCAGGGTGTTTCAAGCTTCATATAAGCTTAGGCAGTCCTATATTGCCTAGAGATCTGCCTTGAGAGATCGTCGAGCCTTCACGTGCTGCTCCCCGGCAGCGACAAAGAGCAAAAATGCATAAGCATATATTGATTGCAGGTCCTGTACGCATTTTCACAACGTGCTCGATCGTCAAAATCATGTCACGCATAAACATATTGAACTATACAATATTCTAATTTTTCCACCAAACTGTTTGATCTATCCATGAACCTCTTTCTACTCTTCCATGGAGGTTGACCACTACCCCCGTGCTATCAAATGAATACTGATTATTAATGTTGGGTACTTTTGGACATGGAGGTTGACCATTGCCCCCGTGTTATCAAACGAATACTGATTATTAATGTTGGGTTCCTTTGGATTTCATATTTAGGTTTCGTTACAGTAACTAGCTTTCAAATAGTATATATTTATCTACAAGTCAATTGTAGTAGACACTGTACCGACTTTAACTATATCGGTCAAAATTACATATGATTATCTCTTTATATTCTCTCATAAACAGGTAAAATTCAAAAGACATAAATCCTTAAAAACCCATCCTAAGTCATCAGTCCACACGTCTTCCATGTACTATAAATCTCTCCCTGGTCCAAGCTTCTTCAACTCGATCGATGACTGCAATCTGAATGATCACTAACCAAAGCAAAGAAGAGTGCGGCATCTGTAGTCTTCCATACATAACAAGCCATGAATCCGGATGGCGCCGGTGCAAGCCGCGTCGAGGGCTCGGCGCCGCCGCAGCCGCCGGAGCGGCGGTATAAGGGCGTGCGGCTACGGAAGTGGGGGCGGTGGGTGTCGGAGATCCGCATGCCAAACAGCCGCGAGAGGATATGGCTCGGCTCCTACGAGTCCGCCGAGAAGGCGGCGCTGGCGTTCGACGCGGCCGCCGTCTGCCTCCGCGGCTTCCGCGCCGGGTCACTCAACTTCCCGGAGTCCCCGCCCGACGTCAGGTACCTCCCTGGCACGCTGCTGATGCCTGAACAGATCCAGGCCGAGGCCGCGAGGCACGCGAACCGCGCGTGTCTGGCCGGGGCAGTGGCGACCACCGCCGGGTCGTCGCAGGAAGCGATGGCCACGGCACGGACGAGCAACGAGACGGCCGTGTCAGTGCCGTCCACTGACAATGCGGCTGCTTTCGACGATGTGCTTGACTGGTCGTTCATGGATGCGTTGCCGTCGATGCCAGCGTCCTCGGCACCGGGGACTAATGCCGAGCTCGCTCCGGTAATGGATGATTTCATGTACGGGTTCTCGCACCCCGTGATGCCGCCGTGTGAAGAGGCGGGCGAGGATGTGATCGACGATTATGACGATGACCATGCGTTTATGTCAGACCTTTGGAGGTTCTGAGGCTAACAACGGAATGCAAGAACAGCAACATGACGCCATGACGAATATATGTTTTATTACAGTAGTCATTGTATTCGCCTGTATTAATACAGTATATAATTATGCATACATAAAAAATATGGAGACACTATTTGGAGCTGCATTGTGTAGTCAGGACTCAGGTTGCATCGTTGCAAGTAGTCCTCAGGTATAGTCGTGTACTTAAGGAATTAAATGGAGGACCGGCCTAACTTGATGCATGCATGTGCCATCGTTTCGCTTTTTATTTTGAGACTCCCATCTAGCTATCACCACAATGTCATGAGCAGGGTTAAAAATTTCGTTTGGGGAAAATTTCGGTGGGTAGCGAAATCATCAAAATTTCAGTAATTTCGGTTTAGATTCGATAATTTGAATTTAAATTTCGATGAAAATTTAGAATTTTGAGAAAAGGTTATAAAAAATGGTAGAGATGACTAGATATTAGATATAGTTGAAAATATAGATGAAACTTACTCTATTATTTGAAGTTCATCTCAACATTTGAATTTAAATTCAAATTTCGTTCTTACAAAATAATTTTGGAGGAAACTAAAATCACCAAAATTTCTGAAATTACAACAAAATTGTTAACCCTGGTCACGAGCCGACGAAGTCTTGTCCTGATAGCTTGTTAATTTGCTAATGAAAAGTGTAATGTAATCGCAAGCACGGTGTGGAAGGCGTGCTCTTTTGTGGTTTCAAATTGTTTATGTACGTGAGTACTGAGTACACCCCGTTGGCTGTACGTGTTCCTGAATATATATACAAAGGGAATTGAGTATTGGATGGAAACTGACTTGTGCATTCATCAACAGGCCGCGCCCGTAATGTCAGTGACTGAGCTGCTGCATCCAATACGTACCCATTGAGTTCGTGAAAGATGAAAGAGATCAAATTAAAGGTGCAAAGTAGCAAAGGACGCATGCAAGCTAACCTGCAGAAAGCTGTCTGCAACTGCTCCGGTCATCGAGTTCTTCAGGGTTTGTTAATACAGAAAGGCACCCACTAACGGATCTGACAGAATAAACTAATTAAACGAACAGTGCACACCGCACCAGCTTAATTTGCAGTGCCCTAGATCGATCGCATAAGTGCAAAGGCTATGACCCCATATCTCATGAGGAACTGACGGCTGGGATATGCAAGGAAATATAGTCTCGACATCGCAAGATCAGAAACTATAGTGGAAGGAAAAGCATATATATTACATTTCACTACTCCTTCAATGCTTATATCTCACTTCAAAATACCAATCGTGTAAATGGTGACGAATGTCGTACGTGCTATTTACATGTCGTACGGGAAACAGCGCTCGGCTCAAGGCTCGCTTAACAAGAGAGCTCTAACCATATCACATTACTAGTTCATCCTCTGTTCCATGTCACTTTCTACTGGTTCGTCCGCTTTGAAAACTCTGACTACTAACATACAAAAAAAAATTAAATTTAATATATGAAAATGATATAAGTATATTTATTGTCAAAGGTACTTCCACAAGGTTATACCTTTTTAATTTGTACTAGCATATAATTAGAAAAAAATGATCGACTATGGATATGGGAGATCATATCTATATCCAAAATAACGTCTACCTTGGAACACGAGTAGTATTAAGGGCCTATTTGGGTGAGCTGTAGATTCTAAGAGCATCTCCAATAGTGACTTATGAGCTAGCTCTAAGCATATTATTTCATATTTTAATAGAAGAGAGAGAAAAGCTATCTCTTGATCAAGAGCTAGTCTCATACACACATTCCAAGATTATGCGAGAGTGTCATGTGAGGCTATTTATGTTATGAGCTATGTGCTAAAAGTTAGTACTATTGGAGAAGCTGTTGGAGATGCTCTAAGTAGCTAGCTGGTCTGAGTAGCTAGCTGGAGATTCTGAGTAGCTGGCTAGTCTGAGTAGCAGCTGGTCTGAGTAGCTAGCCTGTTTGGCATCCTGGATTCTAGTTGTGCAGCAGGTATCCTGATAGATGTATTGACTGAAATGCCCTTAGGTGAGTTGATGTCCTGATTATGTATTGATAGAAGAGATATCCATGCTGTAAATTTGTAGTACTTAGTTCAAACATTGAAAAACTAATATTAAAATTTCATGACAATAAATTTGACTCCAAATCATAATTTTAGATATTAATATGGATAACTACCATGTCTCCATACAAAAGGAACGTACAAAAGGTGTTCATAGGCATATAAGGCGCACATATCACCATCAAAAGGAACTTCTGTGGCATTCAAGGCTGCATTTGGCCTATTTCCAACTAGTACTTCATCCCTACATATTTCACAAAATATTTTGGTTGCCCAGGCATCCCAACTTGCTTTTGGTGTCTTCCCTTTCTCCATCTAGTTTCATACATACATACAAGATGTTTCACAAAATATGCTTCAGTTAAAACAGACATGCATAACTATTGAGCATAATTCATCACTAGTATAACATGTGAGGTGGGATGACAGAGCACTAAATCTTTTAGCCATAGAAGTCTAACCCAGCTACCTGTAACTGCAAAACAAGTGAGGCTGCAACACAAGCGCAGAAAGGACATGAAAAATGGGTAAATATTTTGCATTTGCATCGCAGAACAGTACAGCCAGGAAGCACACAATTCATGAACATACATCCACTGCTCCAGGAAGCACACAATTCATGAGCATACATCGACATAACAACAATTCAGATCAACAGTGCATCGACATAACAAACATGAACTGCACTTGAGGAGGAGGAGCGGCCGGACTGTCATTGAGGACGGCGTACTTCAACTAACCTTTTCTCGGCCGGTCGTTGAGGACGGCGTTGACGAGGAGGCCGAGCGCCCGGGCGGGAGGAGGAGCGGCCGGGCATAGAGGAGGAGACCGTGCGGGAGGAGGAGCGGCTGGCGTAGAGGAGGAGGGCGGGCGGGAGGAGGAGCAGCCGAGCGTAGAGGAGGAGGCCGGGCGGGAGGAGGAGCGGCCGGCGTAGAGGGGTGGATATCGAGCCAACTCCTCGTCTTATCGAGCTTTTTTTAAAAATGACACAGTTTGATTTAATATCATTTTACATATAATTTAAAAGTATTTTTAGAAACGAGCTAACGAGCCGAGCCGAGCCGAGCTTGAGCAAAATTCAAATTCATTTGAAATCAACTCATTTTAATGTTTAACCAATTAACAAGTATAATTGAAGTAATTTTGAACCGAGCCAACGAGCCCCACTAACGGGTTTTTTTTCCCCACCCTACTAGAGGAGGAGGCCGGGCGGGAGGAGGAGCGGCCGGGCATAGAGGAGGAGGCCGGGCGGGAGGAGGAGCGGCCGGCGGGGGATCTGGGGAAGGGGGACGGGGCGGCGGGGGAGGGGGCGACGGGGCGGCTGCGGATCTAGGGAGGGGCGACGGGGCGGCGGGGGATCTGGGGAAGGGGGACGGGGCGGCGGGGGAGGGGGCGACAGGGTGGCGGCGGATCTGGGGATGGGGGATCTGAGGAAGGGGGACGGGCCGGCGGGGGAGGGGGCGGCGGGGCGCCGGCGGATCTAGGAAGGGGCGGCGGGGCGGGGTGGGAGGGGCGACGGGCCGGCAGGGGAGGGGGTGACGGGGCGGCGGCGGATCTGGGGAGGGGCGACGGGGCGGCGGCGGATCTGGGGAGGGGCGACGGGGCGGGGGCGGATCTGGGGAGGGGCGGCGGTGGGGGGAGGGGGCCAAGGTGGGCGGCGGCGGGGAGGGGGAGGAGAGTGGCGTGGGGGAGAGGGGGCGCGGAGGAATCGGAGAGGGGCGCGGGGGGGGGGGGTATTTTTATCCAGTGGCATTTTGCGGGTAAATAA
This sequence comes from Dendrocalamus latiflorus, assembly GCA_017311315.1. Taxonomy (NCBI): domain Eukaryota; kingdom Viridiplantae; phylum Streptophyta; class Magnoliopsida; order Poales; family Poaceae; genus Dendrocalamus; species Dendrocalamus latiflorus. The sequence goes on along the minus strand of CM029670.1, from coordinate 12,379,393 downwards.
CTTGAACTTTAATGGCACTAGTCCGCATAATCTGTGAGAAGCTGGGTTTTTGCAGCTTCTCGGTCCCAGTACATTTGTGTCTTTCCCAGATTTTCAGATTCTCAGTAGCTGGCCCAAAAGCTGGACTGTTTGGGAGAGCTTTTGGCTACTAGAAGTAGCTAGCTTGTCTAGAACCCGAAACAAACAGGGCCTAAGTCTCTCCCGTCGCCAGTGCAACCGTCAGTTCCACTGCTACAACGCCGAAAAATCGCCCATCTGTCTATGCCGCCTTCCACGCACCGAGCGCACCATCGTGCAGCTCCTAATGCCATTGCCTTCGCAAGCTATAAAGCCGTGCCAGCATACCAACAAAGTGGAAATAATGCGGTGGAACTTATGCAAGGAAACCAATACTTATCTGGCTACCCCTTGCTGTTGTAGGAGAAAGGTTCCTTTTGTATGATCCTGTTGTGCTTTGGAGTTACAATTTTTTGGTATCAGCATTTCTTCTTTCCCTGAGTACTTATACTGTTATACAAGCATACAGGATGCATGGTATCTGCTAGGTAGATCTTCCCTTGTGGAAAGGGCTGAACACGTGGTCCTTTTTTTTTTTAAAAAAAAGAAAAGATTTCATTTTAGTGACAAAGTACAGTGAGTACATGAAAGTAATGCATTATGAACCCTTCTCACTTTTTCAGTGTAACAAAAGTCATAAAGCAGTATGGTATAAGAGCAAGGCTAATAATACAGCCTTCAGCTGGCTGTATGGACACTTACAGCCCACTTATCAGCCCATTCATATAGTAATTTACAGCCAACTGAAGGCTGTATGACCCACCCCTTTCTCTCATAAAGTTTCTTGGTTCTTGTGCTTCAGCTGGCTGTAAACTTACAGCCCACCTCTCTTCTCTCTCCTCCTCTCTCTCCTCCACCTCAGCATATAGCCTACTAACAGCCTCTTATTATACTTGCTCTAAACCTTTCTACAACGGCAATGGTTTGGTTTGCTATAAGATATGACTTTATGGGAGTAATTTTGCTTTTATTTTTATCTTGCAGAGGTATGACCGTGACTTTTGCATATGAACATTTTGTACTAAACTGACTATTAGGTTGATGCGGAACTATAGATGACTTCGACTAATTTCGCTCTTTGTTTTTCAGTGTGCGTGTCAGTTCAGGTTCTTTTCCCCATGAACCGGAGTGGCTCAAATTTTGATTGCTTTGTCAGGTGCACGTTCAGTTATATAGGGGTGGGAAATGGTAGCGAATAATTCTTTTTATCTAATATTTATATTCGATAAATATAAATGTGATAAGTAAAATAAGCATTTGAATTAAAAACAAATACGAATACTACCTGATTTTTTTGGCGAATAAAAATACGAATTTGGTATGCAAAATAGCGGCAAATATGAATACAAATATTATCTAGATTCACAGTAAATTTTATCCTATACAAAAACATCCCATCAGCGTAGCCCACAAGTCATAGCCCAACCCAACTACTCAATACTACATTCATTTAGCCTTAAACAAATATTATTTTATTTTGTAATCGATACTTAATTATATATTGTATGTTATATGCATGTTCTAGCCTCAATGCTTTACATCTCTAATGAGATGGAATGAATGTAATACACTAGTATGTAGTGCATTGTCACTTGGAAAATAGTGGTTTGTATCTAAGTTGCCGCGGTTCTCATGTTATATAAATGTTCTAATTGAATTTGCCACTAAAGTTGTAGGATATTCGCATCCGACTGTGAGTAGAAATTCGATTCGATTTCAATATTCGTTGTAACATTCGATTTGTATTCGTATATGAGAATATTCTAATTCTAATTCGTATTTGTTTAAAAATACAAATACGAATATGACAAAGACACTATTCGATTCGTATCCAATCTATTTCTGCCCCTACAACTATGGATATGCAACACAAACAGTGGTAACTAGTAAGGTGTTAATTGATTACTCGACAATCTCCAGGTAGTGGTGGACCCAGAATCAAAATTTAGGAGGTCTAATAGAACTTGCTCACTAGTTTGCCAAATGTCAAGTTGCCGGCCTACGGTAGCCTGTCGCATTGCCAGTGAGAGATAGAAAAACACTATTGCGGCTATAGCGGGCTATCTTAGAACTCTTATGCAATCCATAGAACCTAAATAAGTCGTAGGAAAGGACGAAATTACTCATAATTCCACCAACCTCCTATCAGTAATGGACGCCTTCCAAGATCATCGACTTTAAAATACTGTAACACTTATCATCAGCAACTACAAACAATAGAACTATCACACATTGTCGAAGAATAAAATAAAGTGAAAGCTTGGCATTTCTACTTACATGTCCTGATAAAAAAAATAGCTAACACAACATACTCTTTACTCTAGTAACTATCTAGCTCCTTAGCATTACCTTGAACAGTCCAATCAAAATTGACAATCTGGTAACCATCTAGCTCCTTAGCATTACCTTGAACAGTCCAATCAAAATTGACACTCTGATAGCATCAGATGCAGCGGCAAATCCAACAGTCTATAGAAGTATAGAACATGAAGAAATTTAATTATGCATCAGTGCATGCTAAGCACAGGATTCTGGAACAGACATGAGCCCTGGCGTACAAAAAAGAAAGTGGCAACCAAAGGTTTTCGGATACTAGCCATGCATGCTGATGCTGCTCACTAGTTCTCGGTTTACAGCTTACAAGCAGCACATCTTCCTAGCTATCAGTTGATCCTGGAGCATTACCTCGCCCTCGTTGTCAGTCTTTACGCCGATGCTGCTCATCCTGACCCCTCCGGTGGGTCCGCCCCTGTCTCCGGTATGTGTGAATCGTTTTTGTTTATTGTTCGTTTTCTTCTTGTTATGGTCGTGTATGCGTCTACACGTTGGTTCATTGGAGTCAACCCTGTCAAGCAACTAAAATGGCCAACCACCGAATAATTTGCCTGTAATGGAGTATACGCTTTAGAAAGAATCTTAATTAGAGCCAAGCAAGCATGTGATGTTTGCTTACTTCGTTTGCTTGTTACTTGCTTTTTTTGCACAGTGATTTCTGCAAAAGTAATCTACGATCCCCGTGTGAACGAACCAAAAATACGTCTTTTGCAACCCTTTTTCAACTGACCGTGCAAACGATTTTTTTTTCCAAAAAAAGATAAATTTATTGATTACTCAGAGATAGAATTACAATCCAGAGCGATTAAATGCTTGACACACTGGGAACCATCTTTTGCTAAGATGGTGGAGTTATGAGGCTAGTCTCAGTGGAGGTTTCATGTCCCAGTTTCCAACATACCCATATTTTGGAAACAGTGCAGAAGAGTTTCATCCTCATACAAACGTGCAGAAGAGTTTCATCCCCATACAACTCCACCCACCAGGGTTTAAATTCTGGTGTTCACCTATTATACACATACAAACGTGCTTCAGTAGAAATTTTATGACGTCATGAATTTATTCCTGCATCTATCTGTTTAGATGTGTGATAAGGGGTGCACTTGCGCGTATATGTGTAGTGTGCATGTATAATGCTGTGTATGCATGTATATCTTCCTTGTAATCACAAAACAAAATTGCTCGAGACACTCTTGAAATTGCATTCGCTGCACCGCGGCATGGTTTGTGCGCTTAGCTAACTGTGCTGCTCATGTGCTACCTTATTTTGCTCTCTTTTTACACTGGTAAGGCCCTGTTCTTTTAGACTGCGGTTGATTTTTGGCTATGCTTTTCGAGACGGTGGCAAACGGTGGAGATGTTGATGTGGCCAGCACACGCACTGGCGGGCTTAGGAAGTCGTTCGGAGAAACGGCTTCGAGAAAAAGCTATTTGAAGAAATGATTCCGTTTATTTTGGTTTTTAAAGAAGCCGAATTAGAGAGCTAACAAGAACAGACCTAAAATAACAGCGAGAAGCTGCTCTGCCATCTGCCCCCTGGAACGTTCAAAAGCAGAATCAAGCAGCAAGATTTGCACTCCGTTGGCGTTTTCATGGAGACACACTAGTCGACAGTTTTTTTTTCCCATGAATTTTGCCGTAATGGCCCAATATTTTTTAAATATCTTTTTTCCATTTGAAAGTTCTGGAAATCTCTTTGAAGTTTGTTTTTAAAATGTCATCGTAAGTTTTCAAGCAATTTTCAATGTAGCCTTCCTGTTTTGTATAACATGTGAGACTTCTTTATTACTTTTCCTATACTTAAATACTAATTTTAAAATAGCTCGAAGCGAATCGTATCAAATGTTTGCTTGTGAAATAGGATTTCAACATTTGGAATTCACAACAAACTTTATACGATCCACTATACCGCACTACACTATGCAATTGCGCAGGCTAATCCGCCCATCCACCCGAATAATACATGGTGTGCGCTCGATAGAAACCGCCCAATATTTTCCTCGTTGAACAACCGTTCTTTCATATGCCGTCTGGCGAATGGCAGCCGGTTCAGCACAGGACCAAATCGAGTTGACCGGCCGAAGAGAATGCATCCATCAACCAGCCCCGAGCACCCACGTTCCAGCCGAATAAAAAACAGACGAGACAAATGTGTATCTGTAATTTATGAGACCTAAGTCTTATGTTTTGTCTTAAAGCATATATGTTGAATGTATCTACATAGACGCGTGTAATGTGTATGATGTCATGTGCACGTCCGAGTTGTTCTAAAAAATAAAGATAATTTCGCCACAAAATCCATACGAAACGTCAAATCGCCAAAAACCAAAAACCTCTCGCGGCGGCGGCCAGGACAAGGGATTAACGGATCGATCATCAGATTAGGAGGGAGGAGAAGGCGAGAAGAAGGCGACGGAGGTGACGGCGCTGCTGGATCCGAAGCCGCACCCAGAGGGCGATTTCTACAGATCACTGGGGCTGTTCTTATCCTCCGAAGTTGACGGTTTTTAGTTTTTGCTATAGTACCTAACTTTCAAACGGAGTATTTTCTCGAGACGAGGTCTACAAGTCAAACGATGTACATGTTAAAAGCCCAACATATGTACCATTCAAAATCGTAAGTGAGTATCTATCTCTCCGTAATCTGTACCGTAAACAGCCAAAATTCAAAAATTTCAGCCAAAAACTGTAAGCCGCAGCCGTTACCAAATAGGCCCTGGGATCCATCTCAATAGTTGCATACTTACATTGCATAAAAGGCGACAGTCCAAAGGTGATTTTATCCAGCAATCCATATTTTTTAGGTCCTGGAAACAGACGACGTTTCCTACATTACTACCTACACCATATGATTTCCATTATTCCATACACAAAGACGTATACACGCACAGCGTCGTTTTTAATTGTACCACGCTAACTGTAGGTCTCTAGCTAGTACTATATATATGCAACCATGCACGGGTCGTAATACGCGGGAAGCCGGTAAGCGAATGTTTTTTTTAAATAATCCTACTTTTTTTATTAATATTACATAAATATACCACCATTTAAAAAACTTACAGTAATAATCATATGTTGCCAATTCAAATGGTGATAGAGCTTCTGTCGTCAAACAAATGGACGACAAAGTACCATGTCGGAGCTATAGATTCTGTCGCCATTTTAATTGGTGATAGAGAGACCAATCATCAATTGCAATGGTGATAGAAATCCTCACAACTTCAATCACCATTTGAAGTGGTGAAAATACCCTGTATTTTCTATCGTCATTTGATATGGCAATAGAAGCCAACTTGCCTAGATTCATTTTAATTTGGTAAAAACAGAAAGTTATGGCGATAGAGTTTCTATCGCCAGTCCAATTAGCGACAGAGCCCTCCATGCTGCCACGTGGGACTACACGTAGGCTTATCACCATTTGAATTGGCAACAGATATTATTTATGTAATTTTTTAAGTGGTAGTATATTTATATAATATTAATAGAAATTATTAAAAAATCAAGTGAATGCATCGTAAGCATGGGGCCCAGTCCTACGTAGCGGACCCATACGTATAAAGACATTTGCAAGTCTTGCAAGTTGCAAGCCCTAAAAAAATCGCTTGGATGCTAAGTCGACCCAACTGCGAGTCATCCCTGGTAGCGATGTGCTGCTCTGGCGGGTTACTACTGTTAGGAAACCTGGACTCTATCCAGAGTCCTGATCTAATTGGGCACCCCACCGTAGACTATAAATAGGGACCTAGACCCCCCTCATTATGTACCCCGATGCAATCTAAAGCAATAAAGAAAGACCAGGAGTTCTCTCTACCTCTCTGTGTTCAATCTATTATTCTGTGATTCTGTGATTGATTCGTTCTTGTTCTAAGCAGAGGAATCGCTCGGACTGGTCTCCAGCGTCGGTTCCTCAACACGTTATCAGCACGACTTCGCTCCGGTGAACGAGGTAATCATCGAAGCACAGATTAAATTTTCTAGATCGCTTTTTGAATATGTATTTTCTTTTCGCGTTCTAGATTGAAATTCTACGGTGTAAATCCGCCCCAATCTACCGCGAGCAGACTTGAAGTCGCCGGCACAATGCCGATCGGTAGATTGTGAAACGGGGTAGATGTTGATTGCACTGTAGATTAGATGCAAATCTGCCCTAATCTACCGCGAGCAGACTTGAAGTCGCCGGCACAATGTCGATCGGTAGATTGCGAAACAGGGTAGATGTTGATTGCATCGTAAATTGGAAACGAGAATTTTTGCATTGAATTTATTTGATCTACATGATCACTGTACGAAAATTATGCATCTGTTCTTTTGTTGTTTGGTTGGCCCCTGCATAAAAACAAAAAAAAAAGGGGGGCAATGGCCAGAAGCCATCGCCGACCCATCACCGGCATGAAGCCTCCACGGCTGGCTCCCTGCCGCTCGGCCTTACCGCACCTGCACGTGCACTCGCGCCCGTACGCGCGCTCTCCACCGCCTGAGACTGGCCCACAGCCGCCTCACCATGACGGCCGGCCCCGAAGCGCCGCCGCATCGGTCCCGCAGCGCCCGCATATGCGCGCCATCCGACCGCGCCCGAAGACCGGCCGCCGCCGACCGTGGACTGCGCCTGCATGCGCCACCCCGGCATTTCGTATGCCGTGCCCGCTCAGCCTCTAAGCCGCCTCTAAGCCGCCGCCGTGTTTGCTCGGTTTCTGCCCCGGCCCGAAGCCGGATTTGGCGCAGCCGCAACTGCGCCCGAGGCCACAGCCGCCTCACCATGACGGCCGGCCCCGTGCCGCCGCTAGCCCGAAAGCCGACCCCCCGGCCGCTCCCGCGCCGCTGCACGGCCCTGTAGACCGCGCTCCCGCCGGCCTCCCCGCTCGACGCCGCCGCACGGCGTCCGCCTGGCCGGGCCGCCTCACGCCGTCGCTTGGTCGCCCGCAAGCGCTCGAAGCCGCCTCCGCCTCGTGCGGTCCGCCGCCGCCCGGCACTTGGCCGCCAGCCTCTCCCGCCGCACGCCGCCTGCAGACGGCGCCCCTCCCGCAGCGCGGCCCGCACGCCGACGCCCAACCGGCTAGCCGCCCTGAACGGCGCCGCCGCTTTGCGCCATGCGTCGGCCCCGCAGCCGTCGGCCTCCTCCGCCCGGTCCCGCAGCCCGGCCTCCTTCGCACGGCCCCGCAGCCGCCGGCAGCTCGCCTCACCCCGCCTCGCCGACCCATGCGGCCGCCCGCCACCCGAACCCGATTCGGGCCGCCGCCGCCACGAAAAAATCGGCAGGGGAAACCCTAACCGGCACCTTAAGCCGGTGCATGGGCCGGCTGGCACATGGGCCGGCCGATGGGCCAATGAGCGGTGGGCCACAAGCAGGCCAAAAAAAAGGGCCGGGCGCGGGGGGAGTAAACTGAAAAAAAGGGGGTCCAACCGGGGATGGTGGGATTTTACAAAGAAATCCTCGTAGAATATTGAATTTACTGATTGGCCCTTAAAACTTTAATATAGGTCCCGAATTTTGCAGAAAAGGCATTGTAGTTCTGAAAATTACGAATAAGCCCTCAAATGTACGAGCTGGTTCAGAATTTTGCAGAAAACCCCTCGGTAAATCAGAAAATTGCGCGAATTTTCTCTGAACTGAAATTTTGCGCAAAACCCCCCTGGAATTTGCAGAATTTGCTGAAATTTCATATTTTAGCATAAAAGGGGCCTCGGGAATCCGAATTTTGAATTATTTTCAGCATTTGAAGCTTATTTATTTATGCCATTATTATTCTCTGTATTTCTGTATTTATTTACTGTTTTGGTTAATTGTAATTGCTGAAAATTGCTTTTAATCACTGAAATTAGCAGTAAAATTATAGAAAATACACAGAAAATTATGAAACATTGCGAGAAACTTTTGTACCACTTATTTACCCGCAGTGAATTATTCCGTGCATATCTACCAGCAGTAGACTTATACACATTTAAATGACTAGCTCGCGAACTGGGAGTTCGAGGAGCTGGCCCAGCATGGCCAAAACTATCTGATGGAGGCATCCAATGTCGAGATTGTGCTTGGAGCCAGGAAGCTCCGCGCTGCTATTGGGATAGGCGGACTGAATGACGCTCAACCCAAACCTGAGGAGAATGATCAGACACTTCATTTTCTCAGGCACCACCTCTGCCTAACTCTCAAGAATGAGTATACGGCGGAGAACAGCGCGCTAGTACTCTGGACCGCACTCAAGAAACGGTTTGAGAGGCTAAAGTACACCATTCTTCCTCAAGCAGAGCGAGAGTGGATCAGACTGAGGTTTGCCGATTTTAAGACGGTCGGGGAGTACAATTCTGCCATGCACAGGATTTGTACTAGTCTTCAACTCTGTGGCAAGCAGATCACAGATGAGCAGAAGACCGAGAATACCCTATCCACCTTTCACCCCAATGTCATACAATCTGCACGCAATTATCGTTAAGACGGCTATACGGAATATGCCGAATTGATAGATATGATGCAAGTCGCGGAGGCTCAGGACAAAGTTCTCCGCAAAGAACTAAGTCACTTAGCCACCTGGGAGCTCCGCTGACCGTAAAGCCAACGCCGAGAGTTACAAGGTGCGAAAGCCCTTTATGAAGAGAATGGGAAGAAAGGGTATGGCCGCAGCCCAGAAAGACAAATCAGATGCTCCACGTGAGAATAAGGCTAGCAAGCCAAAACGGGATGGCAAAGGGCACATGAAGCCCACTCTGCATTGGTTGAGAGGGAGCATTCTGAGCAGCTGCCCGCGCTGATGGTATTTCAGACCATTACAACAGCAGCACCCCTCTCGATCTAGAAACAGTCAACGCCATGATTTCTCTTGAAGAGAATGTAAACCCGAAAAAAAAATAGCAGAAGAAGTCTAGTGCACTGAATGCATTTCGACTTTAATTGTCATTTATTTTGTATGGAAGAATATGTTAGAATTTGCATGGATGGTACTTAAGAATTGTTATCTTCTCGTGATGGTTGGATGATATTTGAAGAATTCATTCATTTATTCAGTTTTATGATGGCATGATATGTTCTGATATTGGAGTATTTTATTTATGTGTTGATTGCCTTCTCATGCATGTTAATAAAATACCCTATATTGGAACACGTGTAGCGCCCTATAAAGGAAGTGTGCTTAGCCAGCAGCGGCACAACGCATATCATCTTAAGAGAGATTGAGTATTTTCAGTCGATTCGTAAGAGCACTGGCAGTCTTACGACAATCGCCAGAAGCGATGCATGTATAATTGGTTCGGAAAGAGCCATAATGGGCACAATTTTGGTCATTGAAGAAGCCTTATTGTACCCAAAATCGACTAGAACTCTCCTAAGTTTTAAGAATTTTTGCGCCAACGGTTTCCACGTTGAGACTAAAGAAGAGTACGGTAAGAAATACCTACTCATCACGAAGCGTGAAGAGAATGGCAAAAGAATATTAGAAAAACTTCCTTCACTTGAAACTGGGCTATATTATACCAACATTAAGGCGCCTGCAGCGTACACTGTCCTGAAGACGGTATTTAAAAGCTCTGAACTCTTCTGTCTCTAGCATGACAGATTAGGCCACCTAGATCTTAGGATGATGAGAAACATAATAAAAAACTCGCATGGGCATAATATTAATGAAGAATTTCCCAATCATGAAGATTTTGTGTGCCCTGCATGTGCACCGGGAAAATAATAACTAGTCCCTCCACTCTGAAAGTGAAGGATGAAGTCTCTGCATTCCTGGAACGCATCCAGAGAGACATTTGCGGTCCCATTCAGCCCATCTCAGGGCCATTCAAGTATTTCATGGTGCTCATTGATGCTTCTTCGAAGTGATCATATGTGGGTTTGTTGTCCACGAAAAACCACGCCTTTGCAAAATTGATCTCGCAGATCATTCGCATCAGAAATGTGTTTCATGATCATCACATCAAGTCCATTAGAATGGACAACGCCGGCGAATTTACTTCAAAGGCATTTGATGATTATTGCATGGCGATGGAAATTGCAGTTGAGCACTCGGTACCGCATGTCCATACCCAGAATGGTCTGGCAGAGGCTTTAATTTAAAGAATTTTGTTTATTGCCCGACCCTTCTTGCATAAAAGTAATTTGTCAGCTACATGTTGGAGACACGCAGTCCTACATGCAGCGGATCTCATCAATCTTAGACCTTCGGCCTACAACATCCATTCACTTATGCAACTAGCGCAAGGGCCACCACCGAAAATTTCCCAACATTAGGGGGAGGAAATCAACCCCTTGATGAAGAATGTCGGGAAATTATGTGGCAAGCCACGGGAATCCATGTAGATGACCCGCACACTAGTGAAGCAAATAGAAGTCCAGAAGACAATAGAAGTCTAGAAGACAAAATAGATTTGCAAGCATTAGCAAATCAGCTGCCTGATCACTTTAGTGATTTGAAGAGCGTGACTAAGTCGCATGTGCCTGCACGCACTGCACCGGAGAGGGTTGAAATACCGAAGAAAGCAAAAGGTATCCCTAATCTCGTCCAGAGGCCTCAGAAAAATAAAAAAGAGGACGAGAACTCCGGTTCCTCGAATCCTTAGTAACCGGGGACGCCTGGTGAAAAAGGATAAGAGGGATTTATCACAGCCGATCATTGAAGTCCCCCAAAATGAGAAGGGGAGCCAATTGAGATCTGGCACAAGTATGACACCTTCAGAAAAGGGCATACAGGATCTGAATATCCCCATCGGCATGGATGTGTGCGCACACATCGGAGCCGAAAAACTAAAGGGACTTGCCACCGCAATTAAAAGAAGCGATGCGCAAGGTGAAGCTCCTGAAGAAGCAATCGCTCCAGAAGAAGCAACTCATGAAGAAATAAATTATGTGCACACGGGAGAGTCCCTGAATAGGACAACAACTAATATCGATATCTACTTCGCAAAGAAAATTGCCTCCATCATCGATCTTGATCCCGAGCCTGCATCGCTCGCTGAATGTAAGAAAATATCAGATTGGGAAGATTGGAAGAAGGCAATAGCAACTGAATTGCTATCTCTGAACCAAAGAGAGGCGTTTGGGCCCGTATGCCGCACGCCTCCCCATGTGCACCCCGTAGGGCACAAGCGGGTATTTGTTCGAAGGAGGAAAAAAATGAAGTAGTGAGATACAAAGCAAGGCTAGTAGCCAAGGTTTCACTCAACATCCTGAAGTTGATTATGAAGAAACCTACTCCCCAGTCATGAGTGGAATTACCTTTAGATACTTGATCTCAATGGCAGTGAACTTGAATTTGGAAATGAAATTGATGGATGTTGTGACTGCATACCTTTACGGTAACTTGGATTCGGAGATTTACATGAAAGTCCCTGAAGGAATTCCTCTCCCGAATCAAGACAGAGCAAATAGAAATCTGTACAGTGTGAAACTCAGAAAGTCACTGTATGGACTGAAACAATCTGGAAGAATGTGGTATAATCGCTTGAGCGACTTTCTCTGCAAGAAAGACTACACGAACAATGAAGACTGTCCTTGTGTATTTATACGGCGATCCCAGAATGGATTCTGTATAATCTCTGTGTATGTAGATGATCTGAATATCATCGGGACAGCCGAAGACATAAAAGAAGCAAGCTCCTACTTGGAGTCAGAATTTGAAATGAAAGATTTGGGCAAGACCAAGTTTTGCTTAGGCCTGCAGCTTGAGCATGTCCCTGAAGGAGTCTTGGTACATCAGTCGACCTACACCCAAAAGGTGCTTGAAAGGTTTGGCTTTGAGAAGGCATTTCCCTCGAAAGTACCGATGATCGGTAGGTCTTTACAGCAAGAAAAAGATTCTTTCCGACCAAGAGAAGAGGGGGAGGAAGTCCTGAGACCGGAATTCCCATACTTGAGTGCAGTGGGAGCACTCATGTATTTAGCAAACTGCACTAGACCGGACATTGCATTTGCCGTGAACCTCTTAGCAAGGTATAGTGCAGAGCCCACCAAAAGGCATTGGCAGAGCATAAAGGACATTTTCCGATACCTCCAAGGTAGCAAAGATCTCGGATTGTTTACAGAAAGAATCAAGATTTGAACTTGATTGGCTATGCAGATGCTGGGTATCTGTCAGACCCGCATACTGCTAAGTCACAAACAGGCTATGTATTTCTGTGTGGTGGAACTGCAATTTCATGGAAATCGTCTAAGCAAAGCCTGGTAGCTACTTCGACGAACCACTCAGAAATTATAGCACTGTATGAAGCCGCACGAGAGTGCGCTTGGCTCCGCCGAATGGTTCACCACATCCAGCAGTCATGTGGGATGAACATTGTGCAAACCCCCACAATTATCTATGAAGATAATGCCGCTTGCGTTGCACAAGTGCAAACGGGCTATGTGAAGAGTCATCTCACAAAGCATATCAACCCCAAGTTCTTCTATGCACATGAATTGCAAACGATGGACGAGATTAAAGTACTGCATACTAAGTCATGTGAAAATCTCGCAGATTTATTCACTAAGTCACTCCCCGCATCTAGCTTTGAAAGGTGCGTGCGTGGAATTGGAATGATGAGACTTAGAGAAGTGCAGAATTCAGGGGGAGAATTCTCACAAGCCCGCTAATAAATCTTGATCATGAAGATTAAGTACCCAAAAATAAAGTCTTGCAGACTAAATGAATTTGGGTGAATTGTACTCTTTTTCCCTTGACGAGTTTTCCATGAAGTTTCTCGACCAAGGTTTTTAACGAGGCAATTCGTGCATCGCAGCATCACATGTATCATGTACTCTTTCTCCAAATTTTTCCCACTGGGTTTTTATGGAGTTTTGACGAGGCATGAGCATGTTGGGTGAGTGCCCAAGGGGGAGTGTTAGGAAACCTGGACTCTATCCAGAGTCCTGATCTAATTGGGCACCCCACCGTAGACTATAAATAGGGACCTAGACCCCCCTCATTATGTACCCCGATGCAATCTAAAGCAATAAAGAAAGACCAGGAGTTCTCTCTACCTCTCTGTGTTCAATCTATTATTCTGTGATTCTGTGATTGATTCGTTCTTATTCTAAGCAGAGGAATCGCTCGGACTGGTCTCCAGCGTCGGTTCCTCAACAACTACTATTGGCATAGTGAAGTCCAACACGACAGAGACGGCTAAACTAACAAACATCAGAGCGAAGGAGAGGAACTAGTGAGGACTCGACATGGGCTACTTCAGGTCCATCAAACCTGTTAACCGAAAACCTAAACCGAACTTCGGCGTCCGGCCACAAATCCATTGGGCTGGGCTTCAACTGACTAGAACCCAGGCGGACAATCAGAAGCCACCCACCGACCAGGCCTACCTCACAGAGAGAACACCGAACCGGACAACGCACGCACACGTACCGATCAACTGCATGCCTGCGTTGCGCTGCGCTGCGCACGTTCACGTCGTACGTGTTATGAAATAATAGCAGGATTGATGAATAGCCATGTCATTCATCTATGAGATCAATTATTAAAAAACATAGTAGATTTAAACACAGAAGATATTAATAAGAGAACATCAAAAAGTCTTTAGTAATTCTCAGATCTGTTTATATGTTACAATGATCTCTCTATTTATAGTCTAAACGCCCTTAAGGGTAGATCTGGTATTTCCTATTGACCTTCCAAATTTTGTAACACTCCCCTTGGACGAATACGACGGTATGCACATGCCTCATTAAAAACTTCTCCCAAAAACTCAGCGGGAAAAAAGGAAATAAAAAAGAGTACATTGCATCTGTTTCTTGTATCACACTTATTGCCTCATTAAAAACCTTAACGTGAGAAAACTTTAGGAAAAACTTATAAAGAAAAAATAATACAATATTTTGGATCTTCAGATCATATAAGTCTTCTGGTCTTACACAAGAGCTATGGTTCAGGGATTTGCTCCCCCTTAACCTTGTAACTCTCTAGGTCACCTCATCCTAATGCCTTGTACGCACTTTTGGAAGATAGAGGCTAGAAGGGATTTTGTGAATATATCTGCTAGATTATTACAAGACATAGCTTTCAATATCTTTACCTCTCTGTCCTTCTGGACCTTGTGAGGATAAAAGAATTTAGGAGCAATATGCTTCGTAATATTACTTTAACATATCTCATTTATATCTGTGCCACACAAACTGCATTATCTTCAGAAATAATAGTGGGGTTATCAAGGGTGTTTATGCCGCATGACTTCTTGATGTGGCTAATCATTCGCCTGAGCTAAGCACATTCTGGTGAGGCTTCATACCATGATATGCATATGCCTTGTTAAAAACTCCCTCCAAAAACCCAATGGGAAAAAAGAAATGGAGAAAAGAGTACACAGTACACGTTAAATTATATTGCATTTGTTGTCTCATTGAAAACCTTCAAGTAAGAAACCCAACGGAAAAACATACTAAAGAAAAAAAGTACAACGCTTATCTTCAGAATTTATTATGATCTTTAGGACCTTTACCATGTCCATCGATTGGACTTAGACCGATAAGTGGTAAAAACCTTCAAGATAGTGATCATCAAGTCAATACCTTCTAGATTAAACTAAAGTCGAGATCTTCTGAATCTCATGCATAATTATAAAGGTTCAGTATATGCTCCCATAAAGACCACTTTTGGTGAAGTCTCATTATTCCAATGTCTTTAATAAGAAATAAATACAGGCCAATATATATTGTGCGTATATCTACTAGATTACCACAATGTATAGTCTTCTAGACATTTGTCTCGTTATTTTTCTAAATAAAGAGATGATAAAACAATTTGGGAGCAATATAGTTAACTTTCCAAAAAATACCACATATCTATATGTGCAACACAAGCAAAATTTATCTCAATTAGAATATAAGGGTAATCAATCCTAATGCCATATTTCTTTAGGATGTGACATATTAAGATCTTTTAGGATCTTAATATTTAGCAACTATCTCTAAGTAGTACTATACAACCAAAAGTCTGTTCTGTAGAACTAAAAGCATGGTCATACTACCTTAGAATCAATATAACTAGTCTTAATTTTGGCACTTAGGAGATTAATAAATTTGCCATTAACACCAATGTATATGATACCTTCATGGTAATAAAAGATATTGCCAATCCATAAGCTTCTGGAAGAACATTCACTTCATATGTGCTTGTGTGGCGTACTTTTGGTTTTTAGTTTCCTCATTCCATCCCCTCGGGTCTTGGATGGGTCCTTATCCACTTCTAGGGATTGCATAATAGTTGGTGTATTTTCGATTAACTCGTGATTTAATTTCTCTTCAAGGAGATGTTCTTTCTTATAGGAGATATTTTTCTTTTAGGATACACTCTTTCATCGAGTAAGAGTTTATCTAATATGAGTTTTATATACATATATACATGTTGCAATTTACTTTCTTGTTGAAACACCAAGTCCTTCAAGGATCGAGCGTTAAGTCACTTTAAGGATCTCATCAAGGATTTTCACATCCAATAATCGCATATCTTATTCATGTCATCTGCTAGATTTATTATATAATGACACATTATTTCATTCATAATAGGAGAATATCGATCTCTTCAGGGATCCTTGAACCATCGTTTTCGCCATCTCATTATCTCATAATGACCCATCAAGTTTGAACTAACGGGTTCCAAGACTTTTATCTGCGATTATGGTTTGGCCTCAATTGCTTCATTTCATTTTCTTTCGGGTGTTCGGCCATTGACTTTGGTTTCAGATTTGTGTTCTCATATGAGAAACTTTAGCAATTTTAGAGGCAAACTGGTTGTCGACAACTTTTCTCCAAATATCCTCTTAATTGAGTGTCTTTTCGTGTTAACGAAATCTTTGTCATTTTCCAAACGAAAGGTTATTGGTCGTTCCATGCTCCCCGGTATTGAAATATGTGTACACTTAATTACTGGGGTTTTCATCTTCATGATGAGCCCCTTCATAAGGTATTTTACCTTCAACGTGAATTCTCCTCTAGAGTATGTGAAGAGTGTTTAATGATTATTTTGACTAGTGTCACTAAACCTTAGATCCACAGGCGGTCCCCGTAGTCTCTAGATCAATGACCAATAAGTCAACTTTGCAAAGATATATATACTATTCAACCCAGGGTATTCCAACTTAGCAATGCATTTACTTCTAAATACTATACAACTCCATGCAATGGAAAAAGAAATCTGGTAGTTTCCCCGCTTCTGGCGTACGGGAGTATCAACTAAACTTAAATTTAGCTTGATTAGTATGTAGACCTTATACCAAAGATCTTTCTTCAGGAAAATATCATGGCATTAAAATATTTTGGGCTATTTTCTCCCCTTGATGCTGAGATTTGATCTTGCTTAAATAGCATACATCAAAATCCCCTTAGTATGGACACATGATAGATGGAATTTCAAATCCAATCTGATCCCAACTTCTGGTGGTGGCCCAAATGGTGTATGCTATAGTGGTGATATTGTATGGGAAATAATTGGTTCTTCTAATACGCACTAATCCTTGATTTGAGGGTTCTTTTTCTTAATGTAGTGAGCTAGACATGTATTAATGCAGTGGCATGAGTTAGTATGAAAACTGCAGATCTCTACTAGTGGTAGATTATCCCAACATCTGGTGGGTTATTAATCTACAATAGCAGAAATATTCTATCTTCTTATATATTACCCAATATTATGATCCAATTACTCATACTTCTGATTTAAAATTTGGATCTGTAGGATCGAAAATGGCAACAGAGGGGGGGTGAATGGTGCCTCTTTAAAAATCGCCCCTCAAAAGTATCCACATGCAAGACACCTCTCCGATAGCTACAAAAAGCTATGAAGAATAAGCGTCAAACTCTTCTGGAAACTCATGTCGAACAACCACAAGAGAGAATGGCAAGTAAACCAAAGAAAAGAAGCAAGCAGCATTTACTGGATCAGGGAAACCATCCCAGGCCGGTCTGACAGCACCTAGCAAACCGGTCGGACCGCCAGGGTGCCGTCGGTCTGACCGCCCCTGGGCCGGTCTGACCGCTGCTGGCCGGCCGGTCAGACCGCCATGCCCCGACCGGTCAGACCGGCCCTTGAGAGCAGAGAACAGCAGTGTTAACAGAAAAAGACTGAAACTTCTAAAACTCGTGATTTCTCTGGAATTTGAGAGATGCTGCTGTTCCTAGCAATTTCAAGGGGCAAAACTAAGTTCTAAACAATAGAGAGACAACAAGATTTGAAATAATTCATCACAAGAGCAAGGATTTCAGTTTTTGACTGAAATCTGAAAAATGAGATGAGAGAAATGCTAACTTTCAGATTTCTCAAGATTCATCCAATCTTTGCTTATGAAATTTTGCATTTCACCTGGAAATGGTCTCACAACACTAAAGCACAAGTCTCAAGCCATCCTTTGAAGGCAGATCAAAAGAACCAAAGTTCCCCTGACATGAAACCATAATTTTGCACAAACAGAGGAAATGAGTGAAAAGAGAATCTTTGATTCTCCCATTGAACTCTAGGGAATTTATCTGACCAAATGGTCTTGAGGTATCATCCCATCACAGAGCAATCCATTTTGCAAGAAGTTAATCAAGATTTCCTCTCCCAAACACAAGAACTGGAAATGACAGAAGAAATCAGACAGAGCACTGAAAAGGAAATATCAAACGCAGCTCCTCCACTCATTTGCTTGGGGTCAATTTCCTCCTTTGCCCCTCAAGCACCTTCCCGGAAGCTTCCGCCTCCAGTACCTTGACCGTCTGGACCTCGACTCCTCCCTGAGTCTAGTCCGGTCCACTCCGTTGCACACGCCCGCACCTGGCATCCTGACCGTCTGGACCTCCGACTCCTCCCTGAGCCTAGTCCCGATCCACTCGCCGCTGCCCGTCGTGTCCACCCGACACCGACCGAGACCTCCGACTCCACCTGAGTCTAGTCCGGGTTTGTTCCATCGCACCCGACTGCAACCGACCTCCAAACTGTCTGGACCTCCGACTCCTCCCTAAGTCTAGTCTTGGTCCTCTCGTCGTTGCCCGTCGTGTCTGTCACCAGTAGCTCCAGCTCCGGTTCCTCGCCTCCCGACTTGCAACCACCTCACCAGCCTCGATCATCTTCGGCATCACCGACCGTCTGGACCTCAACACCTCCTGTGCCTAGTCCCGGTCCTCCTCGCCTCACCATGACCTAGCTCCGAAGTCCTGCAGTCACACAGACAAGCAAACCGTCACATAGCACCACACGAAACAACATAATCAATATTAGCACAGGTAAAGATACTCAACCCTAGAATACACAAAACAAACTCAACTCACTAAACCAACCGTCAATTACTCATCACCAACATGGGGATACCTCCACATGGTCTCTCAGGATCACTCAAAACTTCAAGTTTTGTGTTAATGCAACATGTTTTGACCTGGTTAAAAGTATTATGTTTTGACAACATGATATACTTCTTCAGGATGCTCACAAGAGCATAAATATAAGACTGTCACATAAAACATGACTATAGATTAATCTGCATGGAATATAATATATTCTGCTGGAATATAATTCTTGTTTAACCTCCCAGATGGAACAATTATTTGCCAGAAATACATATGATTAATTGGGAGGTAATTTATATGCCTGTTATAATTTATGATGCCACATAAGTATGATAGATTTAGATCATTCGGGATCATTAAAATCCAATAGGTCATCTAGTATTTTTAGAGTTATATTTTTTTCATGAAAATGTCTATAGCTTCCAGTGGTATATGTGTGGCAGCTTAATGCTACCATGCAATTCCCATGTATGTGGTCGTATGCCGACAACTAACATATTACTGGGGACAAATCAATTACCTTTCGAGGGTTGCAATGATTTTCATTTGCTAATAGTGTGGATAGCAATTTTCATTACCTCTCAAATAAACTAGATTATTTATAGCTTCAAGCTTATTTGCTTCTGGACTTGACCTAGGATATGCCACTATGCTTGTCATTACTCTTGTGCCTCAAAGGTTCCACATATGCCCCAAGTTTCTCCCCCTTTTCACGCCAACCATAAAATTCTGAGTGAGACTACTTGCTTCTAGCATTTGCTTTGAATGAACTCAGAGTTTTAGCAATAAATTGCTATTATGCTACTGCAGGAGTAAAATTTTATTGGCGTGAAACCAACATATACATTATAGTGTGGAAGATGGAGTTATATATAGACTTTAGGTCTTTGGGTGTAAGTTATATGTATTGCCATTTGGGCATTAATGCACAAAGGACTAGTGAACTGAGGCATATCATTCCTTTCAAATGTTAGGGGTAATATTTATAAATTTTATTTCATGCATGATTAATTATTTTACTGCAGGTAAGATATGTTGCTGGCAATATGTTCTATTAAGCAACTGTTCAGCAGGGGTAAGGTTTTAATAGAACAACTTAGACAAACACATTTATGGCATCTGAGAAAATAATTATCTCATGCCCAATTTCAGCCTAAGGCAAAAAGATAAGAGGTGCTCTTCATGAGCAAGATCAAGCTCAATAGGAGTTGTATCTATACTATTGCTGCTACTTATGTAGGAAAAATGATATCTAAATGGAGCTAAGGGATAACTGGGAGAATGCTACTGGTCTCCATATTGTTCACCGTGGCATATTCTTACTTATGAATCCACCTGCTTATTGGTAACATACGAGTTACCTAAATTCAATCCAGAGACAAAATGGTGCAAGGCAGAGTAATACTCACGTGCGGACTTCTGGTCTTTAAACAGAAGTATATCTTGGCAAAGTGTTTACATGAATACCAGTAACCTTTTATAGGTTTGGCCATTCTTTCAGAGAAGGCCCTTATGCCCAACAGATCTAAATCATATAGTCTTTCTTGAGGGTAGAGTAGAGGCAATACCTCATAAACTACAAAGTTTTTACCTTTAAGCGGTAAAAGGGTACAGCTATGTCAACGTCAGGCATGACATTAGCATGGCTAGGGGTGCAAACGGGTCGGGTTAATCCCGACCGATCCGGCACCGAATCCGATTGGTACCAAATCCGGAGAAAAAATATGGGTTAGGATATGGTAACAGCAATATCCGTCCGAATCCGATACGTCTTCAAGTTTGATTTCAGGTTAGTGCTACTATTTGACGTTTCATTTTCTTTTGCAATGGTAAAATAAAATCTTGCACATCAGCTATTAAGTAGTAACATCAAGTTCTTGACAGTACGTCCTCCTACTCCATTTGCTGTACTGCATGCATTCCTTACAAACAAGTAGGGGTGCAGACGGGTCAGGTTAATCCCGACCGATCCGGCACCGAATCCGATTGGTACCGAATCCGGAGAAAAAATTTGGGTTAGGATATGGTAACAACAATATCCGTCCGAATCCGACCCGTTTGCACCCCTAAGCATGGCTATATGATATTGAAATAAGCCTAGGTGATACAACTGCAACCATTCGGGGCGCGCAGATATCCACTTAGTGATGCCCAAAGTCTTACAATATTCATGCAATTTCCTACATACTTAATTCCGATAAGTATTTTCAAGTGCATGAAATGAGTGCAAATAGAAAAGATTTACATTTGTTTATTCAATAGCCAATTTATCATTTCCCAGATCTTTCCTAGCAACCTTTGGGATTCTCTTATAATTATTAAGGCATTCAGAATCACTAACCCATTAAATAAATCCCCAAACACACAATGCCAGGAAATAAACCATAAAAGAAATATGATGCTTCCCAGGTGTACTAAGTCTAAGGTTTCACAAAATTCATGGAAGCTCATATACCTAAAAACCATGTTTCTAGGATTTTCTAGAATTTTTTGGCAATTTTAATGAATTTTTGCTAATTAATATGCAATTTTCAGAATTACTAAATAAGCAGAAATAATATACTGAAAAAAATAAATCCGAAAAACATATAACAATAATGCCAAGTGCTAAAGAGACTATAAACAAGCACATATCACCTAAAAATTAATCTCCTTAGAGCCAATATTTGGTCTTCTAGACTTATTTGAAAATTTGACAAACTTCAGGGGCAACATCATAATTATTTTTACATTCTCATCCATTGTCTTAATATACCGAAAAATCCATGGTCTAGATAGCAAAAATACCGCCAGATTCCCTTTTTTCACTCTTTTGTTCTGAGTTTGGCCGGTGTGGCTACCCACCGATTTGCCCAACAATGCAGCCAGCCCAAATACAATCCGGTGACTAGTGTTTCCCCTAGCCACCTCACCAATCGGCGGCGGGTAGCACCCACGCAGTGGCTGGCGCTCGAGCTCGATCTCCGATTGGCGGCAGTGAACACGACTTTCGAGGGGCGACGCAGGACGTCAAGAGCAAGGGCGACGGGCGCGTGTGCTTCAAGCGGCGGCTCGAGCACAGGCTTCAAGCACGGCGGCGGACAGGGGCGGATCTACAGTAATTCATGGGTATTCAGCTGAATACCCAAAATTTTTTGCAAAAAATCTGCTATATATTAAGTATAGTGTGTATATATATTAGTAATTGGGTCTCTTCTAAGCACAGGCTTGAGCTTGAGACGTCTAAACGTCCGGCCGAACGCGACCTTCGAACGGCCCAGTGCCCCAGTGCGCCCACGCCCGAACGTTAAACGGCCCACGGCCCACTCGCAGCTCGCGCAGTCGCGCACTCGCGCTGATTGCCTGGTCACCCACTCGCGCAATCGTCCACATCTCACCTGCGACAGCCAACGGAGCGAGCGAGCGGCGAGTGAGCGACTCAACCGGAACCCTAACTCTCAGATCCGGCGGTGGCGGCGGCTGGCGCGCTCGGCGGCTCAGCGTCGGCGCTCCTTCCTCTAATTCTCTCAGTCCGGCAATCGGTAGCGGCCGCAGCCTCCGGCTCTCCCTCGTCTGTCTCTCAGATCCGTCGCCGGGCATGGCGGTGGGCGCTCGACCGCCGCCGCCGCCATGCGGCCGTCGCTGCTGCACCTCGCGGCCGTCGCCGTGCTCTGCTCGGTGTCCTACCTCCTCGGCATCTGGCACAACGGCGGCTTCTCCCCGGTCCCCTCGGGCGGCGCCGCTTCCTCCGTCTCCATCGCCACCGCCGCCTCCGTCTCCTGCGTATCCCCCACCCCAAACGTCCTAGGCGGCGGGGGCGGCTCCTCCTCTTCGTCGTCCGCGCCGCTCGACTTCGCCGCGCACCACACCGCGGAGGGGATGGAGGCGGAGTCCGCGACGGTGCAGCGCAGGTATGAGACGTGTGTTAGATCCCCGGATCAAAAGACCAAATCAAGGGAGGAAAGAGTAGAAATCTGAAATTGGGAAAAGGGGAAAAGGGAAACTCGGGAGAATAGTATAGAAACTAGGGCTACAATATAGCTAACAAATGACAGCTCAATAGCATAGTCTGCATTCCTTCTGATGAAAAGGTATTTATGTGAGTACAAGACCATTAGTAGGCTTAAGAGAAGATTACAGCAATTACACCCAGTTTAGCCAAATGTTAACACTATTGAAGTAATCCGGCACAGGTGCTTAACCCAACATTAATGGTAACTAACGTAGTCCAAATACCCATTCTAAAAATTATGGATCCGCCACTGGCGGCGAACACGGCTCCGAGCACGGCGGCGGTCGTGGCTCCGAGCACGGCGGCGGTCGTGGCTCTGAGCGCGGCGCCCATCGGCTTCGGGCGAGGTGCGGGGCGGCTGCTGTCGGCTCTAGGCGAGGAGTGGATGCGGCCGCCGTCGGCTTTAGGCGAGGTGCGAGAGCGGCTGCCGCCGTCGGCTTTGGGCGCACAAGAAAATCTAGCGGCTGGTGGCCGGCGACCTTCAGGTACAATCGGGTTCGGTGTCGAGTGTGACGGCCAATCGGCGGTAGGGCCGTCTTCGGGCGGTCGGTGGTCGGCGCAACGGCGGCAGGAAGTAGCCGACAACTTCGGGTGGCTAGCATCTTCATGCGCCAGCAGGTCGAGCAGCGATTTTCGGCGCGGAGCATGGTGGAAGGTGATTTCGAGCATGGGCGGCATCGACCGCGGCTTCAGGCGACGGGAGCTGAGAGTCGGCCTTGTGCGGCGGCGCCAAGTTCAGATGGTTGCCATCGGTGCCGTGCGGTGGCCGATGAGAAAGCAATTTGTTTCTCTTGATTTCGATCTGGATTCTAATCTGAGATGCAATCCGATCTACTGACTAGATGATCAATCTACTAGATTTTTAAGATCTAATGCGCAGATTGTAGATCAATATATGACTAGGAAAAGTTGGCATCGCTAACAATTCTGGAATCAATCTAAATTGAAACGATAGATGAGTACACAGGAGATTGGTTCCTGATTTGCATATCGACATATCGTATATCTTGTAGAGCGGATCGTGCTGATAATATGTTATGAAATAATCGAAGAATTGATGAACAGCAATGCAATTTACAAGATCAATCATCAAGAAACACAGACACACAGTAGATCAAACACAGAAGACACTAATGAGAGATAACACTAGGAAGTCTTATTACTACTTAGATCTATTTACATGCTATAATAATCTTTTTATTTATAGTCTAATTTTTTAAAAAAAGTAGTTCAGTTTCGTTAGCGTCCGAGGAACACCGAAACCACCGCCCCACGCCGTCCGTAGGGCGACGGGTGGGCGCCGTTTGGAGGAAATTCGTGACGCGTCATTCGGCAGGCAAGACCGCGTGATAAGTGAGCCTGCCACGCCCACCGCGGCGGCAGCGTGCCCGGCCCACAGCGGCACAGCTGCCGTGGCAGAGACCCTCACGTGGCGCCGCTGCTTTGCACAACTGTGCCATCTCAGGTTAGGGGCCAGGCGCAGGCAGGCAGGCTGGCCAATCCTTGCCGACACCGCAGATCGAAAGCTAGTAAAGGTCGTGGTGGACTGATGATGCTGAAGCGGTCAACTGAGCGTGCGGCTCAAAACATTGGATTATGGTCCTATTTTAAATGGTTTTGACTTCTATTTTTTTAAGTTTATAGTTTTTCAAGTTAAAATTCACTTAAAATATATCAGATTTTAATTTTGATTTTTTTGGCTTTTTTGCTTCTGCCTTTTCCCACTTTTTTATTTACATTGTCCGTGAAGATATAATGGTGTTTTTTTCTCATTTTTCTTTAATTAAATGACTAAGAAAATCTAACAACTTTAACAATGTAATTTCAGTCAATAACCATAAGCCGCACCCAACACCAGTTGGATCGGCTCTATACCACTACAATCTAAAAATCTCGTGGCAACATGTGGCACCTGCTCCTCGGTCACAGGCAGACCGAGCGACAAGTTTCTCGGGGTGACACATGGCGCACCTGTCGTCCGTTGACTAGGTGGCAGGTGCCTCGGGCCAACACGTGATGAGGCTGATGCGCACAGTGAGCCGCCATGTGTCGGGCTGAGGCACCTGCCACCTGGTGACCGGGCGGTAGGTGTGCCACGTGTCACCCTGAGAAATCTACCGTCCGGTGATTGGACGGCAAGTGCCACGTGTTATCGCGAGGAACCTGCCGCCTACCATTTTTGTAATTGATGCAAATAGGATGTTATTTTTGCAAATAACGCGTCCAAATCAGTCATTTCCGCTAATTTGTACGCACGTCGGAGTGAATTATACATAGATACTCCCTCCATTCTCTTTTAGATAACGTTTTGAAAAGTTGATTTTATTCTCAAATAAATAACATTTTAGGTTTTTAAGTTGTCTTTTCCCAGTATACCCTTATTAATAGCGAGATGGCATAATATCCTCACTCTATCGAAAAAATACACATGCATGTTTCCAAGATAATTTAACATGTCGATGAGCTGGTTGATGGACTGGATGGAGAAGAAAGGTCCAGCTCATTAAGTTGGTTGTTGTCATTGGGACTCGATACTGTGGAGTAGGTTTGGGTGACGGTAATTAGATTGCAAGCCTGCAGCTAAGAGCATCTTTAATAGTGACTTATAAGCATATTATTTCATATTTTAATAGAAAAGAGAGAAAAGCTATCTCTTGATCAATAGCTAGTCTCATACACACATTCCAAGATTATGTGAGAGTGTCATGTGAGGCTATTTATGTTATGAGCTATGTGCTAAAAGTTAATACTATTGGAGAAGTTGTCTTAGAGCTAGTAACTAGCTCATACTGTTGGAGATGCTCTAATAGAGGCAAATATGCCACAAAGCCAAGCATTAAAGAGGATATTGTTCTGTGTGCAATGGGGCAAAACGACAGGTAATGCCGAACGAAGGGAGAGCAGTAGTGGTGTAGGACTTTTTTTCCTCAAATGTATTAAAGAGGGTGAATGATTCTCGAAACTTTTTTCTTCAAATGTATTCAAAATGTTCATTCAAGTGACTATAATAGTCATCAAGTTCAGATGACACCAACTAGGCTTAGCAAAACACTATTGAAGACCTAAGACAACAAAATCAGTCACAAATAATACAAAGCCGATAAGACCACCATGGATTGGCCGATCGGACTATCAAGCCCAGTCTCACCACAAGTGCAACGACGGTTTGACCATAGGTCCAGGGTTGGTTTGACTAGTCTGTTACTCCTAGACCTAAAAGCATTTCAAGACAAAACTCAAAAGAATTTACTCAATTATTATCCACACACTTACAAGTTTTGCATGAGACTTGTCAAGGCATTAGGAACCTGAACCAATCAATAATCACAAGGTTTTTGGTCATTAGGTTCATTGAATTTGAGAGAATCAAATTTAAGTCACAACAACACCAAAAAACTTAAAACTCAAATCACTTCTTGTTCGTAAGGATATAAGGTATAATGTCTTCTAAATCTATTCTCACATATCCCAGCAAGGTAATTTACCCAAGTATTTGGGTTAGAACACCCACGAACATGAAATCATAAATCTAGTTCAAAAACATGCAAAACCAAGCAAGAACATAAATAACGTGATTGAGGCAAAACTTTGATCTATTCCTATAGAGGATGAAGTTTATATACTCATAGATGATTACAAGATGCAGTCAAAGCACCGCTCTTCTCTCTCTTAAATTTTCTCTCTAATAAACATGGAAGGAGACAAGGTGGTAGAACAACCCTAAACCCCATAATTCTTGGATCTCCCATCTCTTCTCCCCTCTTAATAACCAGCAATAACCCTAATGGATCCAACCCATTGAGCCTACTGAAGAAACTTGTCAACCCCACTAACACAGGTTTTACACACTCACGCACGCTTCTTAAAGCATTTACAAAGACTAAACTCGCTAACTCTTTAGCAATTAATCCACTTGCCAATTTCAGCTCTCTTTGACCTGAACCACTTCTCATTTGCGCCTCTCCATGTCACGGTTTTGATCAAATTACTAACCCGGTATTTGGCCAAATACCAAAATACTCCCGATGAAGCCTCTGACACATGGGTGCGAGGGAAAAGGGAGGGAGCGGGAGGAGGAAGGAGGGGGAGGGCCCACCTGGCAGTGACAGGGGGAGGGAGGAGAGGTAGCGGGGTCGGGTGCGGGTGTGGGAGATTCGGCTGCGTGGTAGCAAGAAAAGATCTGGGCCAGCCACGTGTTGGCTTGGGAGGGGAGAGGAATTTTCAAACACTTTTATTTTTTTTAGGAAAACACATGAGAACAAAATAAAAACTTAGAAAATAGAAAAAAACTCTAAATAAATCCCAAAAAAATCTCAAAAATTCTAAAATTCACAAGGAACTCAACAAAATTAAAATTAGTCCTTAAATTCTACCTAGCCAAACTATGGTTTTACCCTACAGTCGTATGCTCTGATACCAGCGTTGTTGGACCCGGATTTTACAATCCAGAATACTTTGTGATTTCATCAAACTATTCTCTGTATTAGTAGATAGTGCTCATAGATACATTGCTGATTTATTTCATACATCGCATAGACCAACCATACAATATTATTACAATGTTCAAATACATCATAACTGACGACAGTTTAGATAAAGGGCCAGCCATGCCATATTCCTACAATACTAAAAGCGGAAATGGAAGTTGTAGAAATTGAAAAGTAGGACCTAGGAATCCACAGGCAAGTGACTGGGGGTAAAATGTGAACTACAGATATTACCCAGGACAGGATAATATATGTGCACATAATTTCCATCAAAGTCTTCCTATCTGGGATTAAAGCTTATTCAAAATACGTCCTAATTTCCATCCCCTTCTCCTCCATCTTGGTTTGGCACTTCCTCACAGGCATAGTGATCTTGTTCTCTAGTTTCTGAATTTATTAGATAATGAGTGTGAGTACAAACCACCGTGCTCTACGAGTCAACACACAGAATGCAGCTATAATAGTTATGCATGGCTTTTCAAGGGATGGCTTAGGCTATTTTTATTTTGCCAAATGCCTTGATAAAATTACTATAAGTAAATTCCTAGGACTTAGCAAGTTTTAGCCAAATCAAGTTTATAAATGTGGCATTGATTGTTTTAAAGTACCATTTGATAATTTTTCCAGTGTTAATAACCGCTTAATACCATCACTGGGATAGACATCCCAGGGCAACACAAACCAGGGAATTCACTGCATGCCTTTTACCCATTCTACCCACAAAGTTTTGGAAATAGAACTATTCCAAGCAAGTTCCCAAGTCCGTCCTTGACTATGGACATAGTTGTTTGAACAGTTTTTACTCTGTAAAGATTGTACGCTTTACCCACAAGATATCATTATCTCATAACTAGTCACATGCTCTTGCGTTGTAACGAAATTTATTGGATATAGAGAATCATGCTATGGAAGAGGGCTACTCTGATCAGTTGAAAAGTGGAGAGTGATGAGAAGTTGAGAATGTGGCGGTTGGAAGAGAAGGGGTGTACGATCACCAACTCATTCTTTTATAATAGTAAATAGCTAAATGCCCATGAGTTGCTACGGATTTTTAAAATTTATCATACTACACGTTTCAAAACTCATGAGTGGTAAAAATTTTTAGAATATGCATACAAATGTGTTCTAAAAGTTTTGAAATCTGTCAAGTAAGTCAAAAGCCATCAATCACACCTCGTGGTCATAAGTTAAAAGACATCGACCACACCTTGTGGTCGTAGATTGGGAGTCCTCAAGCACACCTTGTCGTCGTACGTCGGAAGCCATCGACCATCGTGCATGATTGTAGGTCAGGAGCGGTCGACCATCGTTGGTGGTCATAAGTTGGCAGCAGTCGACGATCGATTATGGTCCTAAATCAGGAGCCTTCGACAATGGCTTGTGGTTGTACGTCAGAAGTCAACGACCATCGTTCGTGGTTGTAAGTCGAAAGCCATCAAGGACACCTCGTGGTCGTAAGTCGGAACACATTGACCAGCACTCATGGTCGTAAGTCAGAAGACATCGACCACACCTTAGGGTCATAAGTCGAAACACATCGACTAGTGCTCGTGGTCATAAATTGAAAGCCATCGATCACACCTCATGGTCGTAAGTTAGAAGCCATCGACCATCGCGCATGATCGTAGGTCAGGAGCAGTTGACCATCGCTGGTGGTTGTACATTGGTGGGCCTCCGGTGCACTTGTGCCCTATCGCCCAACTACCGGCACCGAGCGGCGCTAGCCTGCTCGGCCCACCGAACCTGCTTGGCCCCGACTTCGACCATGGCCCTTCAACATCGACCACGGCCCCCTTCAACCATGGCCCCCTTCGACCACGGCCCCGACTTCGACCGCACCCCCCGACTTCAACCATTGCCCCCTTCGACTTTGACTACTGCCCCCTTTGACTTTGACCGCTGCCCCCTTCAACCACTGTTCCCTTTGCCCACGGCTCTTTGACATCGACCACTTCCCCCTTCGACCACGGCCCCCTTCGTCCACGGCTTCGCTTCAACCAGCGCTCGTGGTCGTAAGTCGGAAGACATCGACCACACCTCGTGGTCATAAATCGGAACACATCGACCAATGCTCGTGGTCATAAATCGAAAACCGTCGATCACACCTCGTGGCCAAAAGCATGTTACAATCCATGGGGAGTACGAGACCTTATGGATCTTGCCGTCGAGGGTAGGGAGCTCGATCTCGGGGGTGACCTAGGGGTAGGCAACGAGGATGTCCAACTGGAGGGGGAACTCGTAGCGGCGAAGGCTACGACTACGACCATGACCGCTATGACCACGTCCATGGGTGCTATGACTATGACCATGACCGCAACTTCAACCACTACCCCCTTTGACTTCGACCACTATCTTCTTCGACTTCGACCACTGCCCCTTCAACCACTGTCCCCTTCGACCAAGACCCTTCAATGTCAACCACTTCCCTCTTCGACCATGGCTTCGACGATGACCACGGATCTTTGACTTCAACCACTGCCCCCCTCGACCACTATCCCCTTCGACCACGGCCCTTCGACGATGACTACTTCCCCTTCGACCACAGCTTCGACTTCGACCAATGATCTTCGACTTTGACCATAAATCTTCAACTTCGACCACTGTCTCCTTTGACCATGGTCCATCGACATCGATCAACTCCCCCTTCGACCATGGCCCCCTTCGACCACAGCTGCGACTTCGACCATGGATCTTCAACTTCAACTACGGATCTGCGACTTTGACCACTACCCCCTTCAACCACTATCTTTTTCGACCATGTCCCTTCGATAACTACGGCCCTTTGACATTGACCACTTCCCCCTTCACCCATCGCCCCCTTCGACCATTGTCCCCTTCGACCACGGCCCTTTAACGTTGACCACTTCCCTTTTCGACTACGGCCCCCTTCATCCATGACTTCGACTTTGACCACAGATCTTTGACTTCGACCACTGCCCACGTCGACCACGACTTGGACTTTGACCACGACCCTTTGACTTTGACCACTACCCCCTTCGACCACTGTCCCCTTCGACCATGGCTTGGGCTTTGACCACGACCCTTTGACTTCGACCACTATCCCCTTCGACCACGGTTTGAACTTCCACCACAGCCTGACTTTGACCATGGCCCTTCAACTTTGTCTGCGGATCGACTTCGTCCATGGCCTTTTGACTTCAACCACTACCCCCTTCGACCAATGTCTCCTTCGACCACGGCTTGAACTTCGACCACGACCCTTTGACTTGGACCATGGCCTGACTTTGACCATGATTCGTCAACTTAGACCACCGCCCCTTTGGCCACGGCTTCGACTTCAACCATTGATCCTTGACTTTGGCCATGGCTTCATTCGACCACGGCTTCGACTTCGACCACAACCCCTCAACTTCAGCCATGGCCCCTCAAGCACGGCCCCCTTCAACCACAACACCGACTTCGACGACCAGCTTGGGAGACCAAAATCGCTAGACAGCGTGACGGGCTTCGAGCGAAGAGCAGGAGGAGGTAGAGAGGCTTACTGGGAGAGCGACCACTGGGCGATGGCGGTGGGGGAGAGCCACGTGGGCGGGCATAGGAAGAGGAAGCCGCCACCGCCATCTTCGATCGTCCTTCTCTATGATCCACTGGCCATTGTCATTGAGCGCCCTTCTCTCCAATCCACCGACCGCTGTCGCCGAGCGTCGTGCCACTGGTTGGAGGGATGATGGGAGATGGAATTGGTGGCGGCGTTGAGGAGGAGGCGTGGCATGAGGGTTTAGGGGGGAGAAGGAGGCGATGGTTGCGGGAGGTGGAGGTGGGGAGGCAGCAGAGGGCAGATGGGAAGAGGAGGCGGTGGGTGAATGCATTGGTGAGGCGGTAATGGGGAGATGCGGCACTGCTGGGGGAAGTTGGAGGATTGTGACCAGACGCTGCCGTATGAGGAAGGAATTGGGGGTGGCACCGAGGAGGAGGTGTAGCACCGAGGAGGAGGTGTAGCACGAGGATTCAGGGGAGAGAAGAAGGCGGCGGTTACGGGAGGTGGAGATGCGGAGGCAGCGACGGGCATATGGGGAGAGGAGGTGGTGGGCGAATGTGCTGGGGAGGCAGCGATGGGGGTTGCAGCGTTGCTGGGGGAAGTTGGGGGACCGCGACCAAACGCTGCCGCGCAGGGAAGGAATTAGTGGCGGTGCTGAAGAGGAGGAGGAGGTGTGGCACAAGGGTTCGGGGGAGAGAAGGAGGCGGCGGTTGCAGAAAATGGAGTGGTTGTAGGAGGCGGAGGATGCTGGGGAAGAGAAGAGGAGGTGCGCGGCCCATGCATCAGCCCGACCTTTTCTATGAGGAGCAAAAGAACTACCTACATGCGGATCTGGACGGCTGATCTTTGATCGAACGGCTGAGAAGAGAGGAGGTTAAATGGACTGACGACCACCAACTCACATTTTTATGGAATAGAGATATCGGCCAATACATGCTTCCTTAGATGTGCAACTGAGTAATCATAACAACGCTGTTACAATGCATTTTCCTAGTGTGGTTATGCCCACTAAGGTTTTACTTCTGTAGGATGAGATCATCCCTTGAGAAGTCTCCTTTTGGGCCATCACGACAAAGGTGGGGATGAGACCATCCTTTCGTTTGCACGTGTGCACACCTTCACGTAACCACTCTAGGCTTATATAAATTAGTAAGCCAGGCCTACACTTTGCCAACTTATGGTTGTACTGTTTTACATTGGGAGGTCGGAGTCGAATTCAGTCCTTAGGGTTGTCTGGACGGTTCTACCACAACCCACTTATTCTCGTGCTTTCACTGCACTACACCTCCGTACCATCCGCCCAGACAATTTAAGTAGGTTGGATTTTGGGAGTATAAAATAATCATGTAACAACATATCAGCCGTTTTCATCCATAATATCCTCAAAACTAGTTTCATGTTGAAATGATGACAGGGCCGACTTAGTGGCCCATAGTAGCTAAACGCAACTAAGCATGGTGTTTTAAACACATTATATAATTATTAGAATTATCTATAATTGCTAGGGTGACAAAGGTTAGCGTACAATTATTTCAAGGAATGGATGTATAATCACATATTAACAATAGGCATGTAACTAAAATTTGTAAAGCAAACATACTTCGCATAACAATTAACACATGTGATTTGATAATTTAAACTAAAATAATTTGTGTAAAAAGGTAGGTTCAATATGATCAAAGTGTTAACTCACCTTGTTCACTTGCCACTTGGTCTTATGGATCTTGGTTTGCTTTAGCTTCCTCTTCTTGAGCGTCCTACGCTATTCAATTATTTACGTGAAAATTTGGATAAAATAAGTAAATTAAAATTAAATTCCAAAAATATTAAAATAAACTAAAAAATTTTATGATTCTAGTTCCTTTGGATTGATCTTGATTTTAGACAAATTTAGAAATATGTTTCATCAAATTTGGACTTAAAATGAAGAAGTTATGCTATTTCAAAATTCAGGTTTCAAATTAATTCTAGAAAATAAAAAGGAGAAGGAATTCTATCACTGACGAGTGGTAGCCACCGGGATTTCTTTTTTATTTTTCATTTATTTTTTAGAAATATTTACTGTGTATGATAGGTGGGACCCACGGCTTTATTTTTTTTCCTAGAATTTTTCTTTAGTTGAAAATAGGCAGACCAATGGGCCAGAAGCCCAAATAGTCTGGTGGACTAGGCCCAATTCATTTTATATTTTTCTTTTGATTTTTATACATTTTGATTTTGAGTTTTCATTTTTATTGCATATTTTGTCGAAGGCTAATTTGCAATGAAGTATAATTTTGTAATCCATTTGGGATGAGTTTTCATATTCATTATTTTACTAAGCACGATCTTCTAATTTTACTTTATTCCACATTAACCTTTTATTCACATACCATTAGGTTTATTTACACATGTATATACATATATGTGTTTATGTGTATGTATACGCATATTCATGCCTAAACTCATATCTTGCACATATACATACAAGTTCTTTCCCATCATTTAGCTTGGGTTCTATTTGCTTTTAACCTCCTAAATACTATCTTAGCTTCTCAAGGGGTAGCATCGAATTCTCATTCTTTAGGCTATGATCTCCATTTAATTCCAGCTATTGCATTTGATTCTATATTATAGATTTACATCCCTTTTTATTTGTGTTTAATTTATGCAAAAAAAATTATACTATAAGTTCTCCTGCCCTAACTGTTGTATCATCGTTTTAGATTCGTATTTGTAGTTTAAATTAAACGTATACTATAAATTCTCTTGCCTTACTTGCTGGATCATATTTTTAGATTTGTATTATAATTTAATTTAAAGTCTTATTATTTACACCTATTCTCTATAATTTTATTTCTAGGGTTTTCTTTATCCAATAGAACCTTTAACCAAAATTAGAGGAACTCTGACAAAACCAACTGCAATTAAGAAACACTCCGATAAAACCAACTGCAAATGAGAAACGTTCCATTTTTTTTAAATTATAGATTTTTGACATCCTAAATTTTTGGATGCTACAAGTCTACCCCACTTAAAAAGAATCTCAACCTTGAGATTCCGTCTAGTCTGAGAACAAGTAGGGATAGTCTCTTCTAAGGTGATCTTCCCATTGCCATGCGGCCTCTTCCTTGGCGTGGTTGTTCCACTGGACTTGTATAAGCAAATGGTTTGATTTCTTATCATCCTTTCCACCACATCAAGGATTTTGATGGGGCATTCCTGGTAGGTTAGATCCTTTTACAGCTTAATAACTTCTAGCGGGGCTTGATCTTCTGGTACTCATAGACATTTCCTGAGGTGAGACACATGAAATACGTCAAGCACATCAGCTAGATTTGCGGGTAATTCTAGTTGGTAGGCAACCTTCCCTTTCTTGGCAGTGATTGGAAATGGTCCCACATATCTTGGTGCTAGCTTGCCCTAACTTTAAATCTCTTTGTACCTTGTAGTGGCGATACCTTTAAATAGACATGGTTGCCAACTTAAATGCGTAGTTCTCTTCTTTGGTTGTCTGCATAGCTTTTTTGTCTTGTTTGGTCTGCTTGTAATCTATCTACGACTAGATGTACTTTTTCTTCAGGTTGCTTCAAAGTGTCTGGTCTGAAGACATAAGCCTCCCCTACTTCAGTCCAATGTAAAGGGGTTCAACATTTTCTACCATAAAGTGCTTCAAACGGAGACATCTCAGGCTAGATTGGTAACTGTTGTTATAAGCAAATTCAACATATGGTAGACACTTCTCCTAATCTTTGGTAAATACAATGGCATAGGTTCGAAGCATATATTCAAGAACTTGGTTAACTCGCTCTGTCTGTCCATCTATTTGTGGATGATAGGTGCTGCTGAAATTTAGATGTGCTCCCAGAGCTTCATGAAGACTAGCCCAAAAATGTGAGGTAAACTGAGAACCTCGATCCGAGATTGTCCTCTTGGGTACTCTATGCAGGCATATTATATGAGGCATGTACGACTCTACCAGGTGACCTCCTTTAAATGTGGTTTTTACTGGAATAAAGTGGGCGACCTTTGCTAACCGATCCACTATGACCCATAGAGTCATAACCTGACTTGGTTCGAAGAAGGCCGATGATAAAATCGATTCCTACTTCCTCCCACTTGTCAATTGTATGCCATGATCCTATTTAAGTCTTTAAATTCATTTAAATTCGAGCCCTATTTTCTAGTAATGTTTATATAAATTTTTGAGTTTTTTTGCGCTTCTAATTGTCATTTATTTGTATTTTCTCTCTCTCTCATTAGATGTCAATGATCAGGATCGTTGGACGGAGTGGAAGACCAAAGAAGTCAAAGGAAAAGGAAGGCAAATATTAAAAGAATAACAGTGCTGCTACCTTGATCATGCTGAACCTAGTTTTTGTAAAATATTTCGCATTTAAATTATTATGTATTGATATTTATTAAAAAATTACCTAGGAGGTAGTTATTGCCCTAGTTGTTATTTATCCACCTTGTCAATTGTATGGCATGATCCATTGTCACCATAGGATGGTTCATATTAGTTGGTCAATACTATAGAACCAATGTGGCGGACATCATTTTGGAATATCAAATTACATCTGATTAATGATATATGAAACTATTTTGTGAATAGCTCTGTGTACTGTGTGTTATCTTTGATGGCATATCGCACCATAAATCAACCGGTGTATAAACGAGTTAGACTGGGGTCACTGAAAGAACTGTGTGACCATGTGATGAGACAACCTTGAGAATATTTTGTTTAGTTAGAGAATTGGATGGTATCGCCCTGGTCAGTTAAGGACTTAACTTTGTGCGCCATTAAACTGAGCCCCAATCATACCACCACATACCTGGAATGGGGTGGGCCTAACTCAGTAAGTTATCGAGTTCTGGTATTAACTCCTCGGGTTGTAGGATAGGCTTATGAGGGTTACATCATGGACAGTTTTCCATTGCTAATCCAATGGTGTGTCCCCTTCCCACCCCATCGGCGATACGTAAGTGGTGCGGGTGGTGAGGATCAAGATCGCCGGGACGGATCAGTGCTGGGGCGAAGTTTTTGAAATGTTTTGTTATAATCTTCTTAGTCGCACAGCTAAGAAAGTGTGTCTATTGCATGACAGTGGAAGACGATCATATCACGTGGGAAAAGTTGTACAACCTCTACAGAGTGTTTTTCACTCAATTCAAATAGCCATGTTTATGGTCATGGACATGCTCAGGAATTTCACATAAAGGGTTAGATTTTCATAAACAAAACTGGGAAGGGCAAAGCTTTGTGAACTTGATTGATGGACTATGTGGAATAATGTTTTACTTAAGTTATTTATTATTATTATTTTCAAATTATGCTTTCAATCTATTATTTGTATTTAGAAGTCAAATCAGCTTTCTACAAAATAAGCCAGGATAGCCAATCCTTTGTACTCAGCCTTGCATCTATATATTGCATTATCTGTGCACAACATATTGAGTAGTCCATGTACTCACCCTTGCTATACAAAAATGCTGCTCAGTTGCTAAAGACACCAGTTACACTTCACTATTCAAGAAAGGCTACTAGTCAAGGATGAGAAGCACTAGGTCACGCTACACCAGTCGATTGCCTATGAGCATATGGATGGGCTACACTTGAAGATTATTCTATTATTTTCACTGTAGATTAATTGAGTAGTTTAGCCATTGAGGCTATTAATTGCAAGCTTCGACTCTAAGATCGCTACTCTGATAATTAAGGTAGTTGCTATTTTCTTAGTTATATGTGTGCAAAGATGATATTACATCGATGTTACCACTGCGTGCACTAGCGTGATCTTGGAATAGTGCAGTACACACAAAGGGTCCGAATTTACGTATTCAAGTCATGGTAGTACCCCTTCTGATCTTCAGACTCGCCATCCTCATCTAGATTAAAACTCGACGTAGATGCCATCAGGGTGGAGATTGGTTTGCTACTTACCATGTCGAAACATCGAAGCAGATCCTTGGTGTATTTGGCTTGATGCACAAATGTAGCTTATTTTGTCTACTTGATTTGGAATCCAAGGAAGTAAGTCAACTCACACATCATGCTCATCTTGACTCCTTGCTCATGGTGTTTGAAAACTTGAAAACTAAAGCATGAGATGAGCCACTAAAAATGATGTCATCCACATATATTTGAACCAGGAGATCACTACCTTGCCTGAGGATGAAAAGAGTCTTATCTACCTTGCCCATGTGAAATTTATTTTTAATAAAAATGACTTAAACCTATCACACCATGCTCTAGAGGCTTACTTATTCCATACAAGTCTTTGGACAATTTATAGACATGATTTGGAAACTTGAACTCTCAAGCCCATGAGGTTGTTTGACATAGACTTCTTCTATGAAATTACTAAGAAAGGCACTCTTAATATCCATTTGGTACAGTCTACAACCTTTAGAGGCAGCAAATGTTAAGAGAATCCTAAAGGCTTCTAATTTGACTACAGGTACAAAAGTTTCCTTAAAGTCTAAGCTTTCTACTTGGGTGAAGCCTTGAGCTACAAATCTGGCCTTATTCATAACAACTAACATATCCTCACTCTGTTTGTTCTTGAAAACTGACTTGGTTCCTATAACATTGTGACCATGGCATTGATCCAAACATTGTTTCTCTTAAATTTCTCTAACTCCTCGTGCATGGTATTGATCCAAGACTCAACAGTAAATGGATGGTGACATCACAGGGCTCAAAGGAATCAATAAAAGTAGAATGAGCATGTGAGTCAAGAGAGATGAACCTGGAGGGAAAGACCTCCAATGATCTGATCTAGATGAGGTCGCTGCTGGAGATATTGAGGCATTCTTGAAGTCAAGGTGGCCTCTACCTCATGGGCTTGGAGGTGGAGCAGAGCCACACGGTGCTGAGGAAGAAGTGGGAGCAGGCTATCCGGCTAAAGGTAAAGTAGTTGAAGTAGGTGGTTCAGCTTGCTGAAGAGGTAGTAGATCAATAACCTCAACTTCGTCATTGCACTCCTCAAGAAAGATGCTTTCTGAATCTCCCTAAATCTATGTACTTGCAATGTTTGGTCTAGTCCCTAGACTAGCCTCATCAAAAGTAGCATCTCAGGTCTTTATAATTTTGTTAGTATCAAGATTAAGCTCATGATAGCCTCGAGAATGAGCAGGATAGCAAAGAAAGATCACATCTGAAGACCTAGACTAAAACTTATCAAGGTTACCAAGTTTAAGAATGAAGAACTTGTAACCAAAGACTCTAAATTGAGACACACAAGACCTACGATCAAATCTCAACTCATATGAAGTCTTGCGTAATGAAGCTCTCAAGAATACTCTATTAGACACATAATAGGTAGTGGAAATGGCCTCAGGCTAATACCTCCTAGGAATGACATGCTCATCTAATATAGTTTTAGCCATATCAACTAAAGTCATGTTCTTTCTCTCAACTACATCATTCTGTTGAGGAACTCTAGGAAAGAAAAACTGATGCTCTAGACCATGCTCAGTAAAAAAGAGAAAGATGAGTTTTTGAATTCAGTCCCATTGTCACAACTAATGACCCTAAGGGTTCATATAAGATCAGCTGACAATCTAAGGGCTAACTTTTTAAATTGACCAAATGCCTCATCCTTAGATGCCAAGAAGTAAACCTAAGAGTATCTGGAGTAATAATCAATAATAACTAGTACATACCACTTCTCTTCTACTGATTGAACTCTAGAAGGACCAACATTGTCCATGTACAAGAGTTGTCCTGGGCCATCTGCCATGGTCATGGTAAGAGGTGGAACTGAAGTAGCAACCATTTTACCATGCCTATGGAGAGCTCAAACTAAATCCTTCATACCCTAAGTAATCCCCTAATTAGATCCATACTACTGACCCGTGCCAAGTGATCAAAACTAACATGTCCAACCCTTGGTGCCAAAAAACCAGATCTCTAGACTCTGAAACAACAAGACACCTGAGTCCAGAAGAGGAAAACTCAGCAAAATTAGCACTAAAAACTCTCGCAAGATGAGAAATCCCAAAGACTAGATCCCTAGATTGATCTAGAACTCTACAGGCACTCATCCTAAAGCTCACATTAAGGCCATCATCAATTAATTATGAGATTGAAAGTAGATTGTACTTGAACTTGCTTAACATGTCTATATCCTTAAGTATGATGTTGTCGTTGACCTGAACTATGCCCTTGCCATCACGGTCCCGATAGAAGCATTATCAAATGCGATTAACTCATCACTAGATGCTTAGGTGAGAGAGGAAACCCATATTGAATTTCTGGTCATGTGTCGAGAACATCCAGAGTCCACTAGACACAGATTCTCCTTCCTCCCTTGCTGGACTTCATTATGGTCACTGTAGAGATCATCATCGCTAGAGATGTCAATGGTGCTCACCATGAAGCACATGCAGGTGAAGTCATCCATATTCTTCTTGCCTCGCAACTCGTCGTCCTCCTCCTCAGTCCCCGAGTCCAAGTTGATTAAGTCAAGTTGATCGAGAGCGAACAAGACTCAGTGGACTACCTTACAATAGTTGCGCTTCTTCAGCTTGGCATCATAAGGTGGTTGACACTTACGGTACTCCTTCTCCTCCTTATCCTTGAGCTTAGGGTAGTAAGCTTTGATGTTGTTGAGATCACCACACTCAAAGCATTGGATAGGACCTCCTCCTACTCTCTTTCTCATCCTCACTGTGTTTAAGGCTCTAGTGAATTTGGTGGATAGAAGGGCTAGGTCATCCTCAAGAATCTGCTCAAGCTGATCATTACTCATAGCATGCAAAGTAGATAAAGAGAATCCAGAAGAAGCAAATTCAACTAGGCTAGAAGAAAGACTCTTGGCAGGATCAATCACAAGAGCCATCGACTATGCCTTGTTTTTATGAGAGAGCAAGTCAATCTTATGAGTCTTTAACCATGAAAAAAAAACTTATCCAAGTGAGCTACCTCGTGACAACAGTATCATTGAGGAAAGTGACTTTCATCTCCTAAATCGATATGTCCAAGGCTCCAAGAAGTTGACGTGTATTTTTAGAGTCGGGATAGACCATATTGATAGCATGAAAG
Organism: Dendrocalamus latiflorus; assembly: GCA_017311315.1. Classification (NCBI taxonomy): domain Eukaryota; kingdom Viridiplantae; phylum Streptophyta; class Magnoliopsida; order Poales; family Poaceae; genus Dendrocalamus; species Dendrocalamus latiflorus. The sequence continues at coordinate 12,339,769 of CM029670.1, read as the reverse complement.
TTACTTAGGATCATTTGAAAGCGAGCAAAGAACTTATCCAAACACTCTATAGGTCTCATCGCAAACTTCTAGTAATCTTTCTTGAACTGGTCCTAATGTATCTGCTTGATAGCTGTGGAGCCCTAAAGGTAATCAGTAAGAGTCTACCAGATATTGTGAGACACCCAATCAAACTTGTTTCTGTTGAGTCCTCGATCTTGGAGGTCCTAGCCTTGCATTTGCCTCCACATCTAGAAGATGTGCTAGAGTGATCTGATCATTAGTAAGGACAATATTGGAACTCTTGAAATTTTTTAGATTACATAACCTTGAGCCTGAATGTATATAGCTATCATCGCCTTTCAATATGGGAAGTCAACCCTATCGAAGATGGGTGGCTTGGTGGAATACCTATCTGATGTCGTGGTTCTTAAGACCGGTTAAGATCTATGAAGAAGAGCTAAATCAGGCTTTGACACCACTTTAGGACCGATGTCGGTAATCAGAGGGGGGTCAATGATTGCTAAAAATTTCCTCCAAAGATATTCAAAAGCTTCACTCAAGTGACTATGATAGTCACCAAGTTCAGATCAAACCAACTACACTAAGAAAAATAGTGCCAAAGAGCAAAGGCAACATAATTGGTCATCAATACCACAAGGCCATTCAGACCTCCATGGATTGGCCAATCTGACCGTCTGTAAGTTCAAGATCCATTAAGTTAATTTTGGTAATAATGACAAATATAATTGTGAGACTAATATGTTTATTAATTATGATATTTCTTAGTCTCATTTGGATGAAAATGTAAAAAACATAAGTGGTATGCATTCAATATCATATTCTTATCTGATTGCATTCCTCATATCCGAAATATAGAATGAAGTTCACCAAATAAGTCAAATTTGAATATGTGCATATGCTTTCACAATACATTCTTGTATGCACACATTTAGGGGGAATTCACTCTATGTTTTGTGTTGTCATTAGTATTGATCCATGTTCTATTTTCACATATTAAGGATCTTTACTTTGAAATATATCCCTTGAGAATATATAGCTTGTGTAGTTCATATATACTCATAATCGGGTTGTCATCTAGTTGCTCCATTATGTGTTGATGGTTGGATGATTAATGACAACCAGATGAATAAGCTTTTCTTTGAAAGCTTATTCTAGAGTATACAATTATATATTGTATACTCGCAATTCAATTTCTATCTCATTATTTGTTGAGATTGTCATGAATTTCCAAAAAGGGAATATTATAGAATCTAGTCCCTCCATTATGTGTTAATTGTGAAGTTTAGTAATTGATGGCAATTATTTTGTGGACTAATATTTTTCACGAGTTGGATGAATAGGTTAGGTTTTACAAATGAGGAAGACTTGGGATAATTTCATGTGTTAAAGATCATCAAGTCAAGAAGAAGATGTATCATAAGTTGATGTATGTCCAAGAGGAGATGATTATGTGTTGATCATCAAGTCAAGTAAAGACACATCATGTGTTGATGGAGGTTAAATCAAGGATGCATAATGTGTTGATATATGTAAAGACGACGACCCGGACTTGAAGTGTATATGTGAGTCATCAAGCTTCAAGGGGATGCGCAAGGCAAAGGTATGGCTAGTTAGGACTAAGCATGTGTTCCTAATCTTTTACCAGTATTGGTGTTTGGTTGGAGGACCGGGTTGCAAGTATAGGTTGTCGTACTATTAAGAGGGGTCATGTCTAGTAGCTTAAGTCTCATCATATGTTGATAGCTCAACCTCACTTGCACTAGCTCTCCTTGGCATGAGACTTGTATTTGCAAATGTGTTTTGCAAATAGTTGAAACTCATGTGTTGAATCCTTGTAACATGGGACTATACGTTGCGAATGTGTTTTGCAAATGTTTGAATTCCATGTTTCCATTCTTTGTAGTATGAGACTTATATTTACAAATATATTTTGCAAATAGTTCAAACTCATATATATAATCATTGTGTCATGATTCTAAAAGTGTGCAAATGTATTTTGCAATTTATTGAGAATTATAGATAATCTTTGTGTGCATGATATTGTAGTTTGGAAATGTGTTTTGCAAAATCTGTTGAAGTATATGCACTTATCAGGGAAATTGGAACTACTGCAGTGCATTTTACGGTACTACCACTAGTCAGAACTTCCAGCGTTGTAATCACGGAACTACCACGCTTGTTGGTGGTCAGAAGACCTGTGTGGTCAAGAACCATTCTGGTCAAACTAATGTGGTTGAAGACCTGTGTGGTCAAAGATCAATGTAGTTGGGAACCAGCATAGTAGTCGAACCGACGAGGTCGAAGATCGACGTGGTCGATGACTCGTGTGGTCAAAGATCGAAGTGGTTAAAACCAATGTGATTGAAACCGACATGGTTGAGATATGTGTGATCGAAACTAGCGTAACCGAAACTAGCATGGTTGAGCCGACGTGGTCGAGACCTATGTGGTCATAATCGACATGATCAAACTGATGTGATTGATACAATGTGGTCAAAGATTGACTTGGTTGTCGGAGATCTATGTGATCGAAGATTGCTGTGGTCAAAAATTGATATGGTCAACATGGTCAAGACTTGAGTGGTTGAATCCAATGTGGTCGGAGACCAGTGTAGTCAGAGACCTGTGTGGTCGATCTAAACAACGTGGTCGAAGACCAACATGATCGGAGACTTGTGTGGTCAAAACTGACAATGTGGTCAGGGACTAGTGAAGTCGATGATCGGTACTTTTGACCAGCCCTATGTAAGCGGTCTGATCGGCTCTGTGTGAGCAGTCCAATCAGCGAGCAGTACTACCGACTCTGTGTGAGTGGTACTTTTGATTTGTTGAACGTCTGGCTTGTGTTGCGGTACGTTTTTCCAGAAAGACACCTGTGTGTAGTCTTCTCGTCCTCGAGGAAATCGTTAGTTCCGCACGAGTGCTGTGGTACTTCCTATGATTGGTAGTACCAGACTTTGCACGGTGAAACTACTGAATTTGCCTACAATGGCCAGTTTTCTGATCGTTGCTGAGGGGAGCGGAAGTACCAGTCGTTTGCCTACGATACTTCCAGAAATTCTGATTTTCTGTCCCAACAGGTAGTTTTGACGTGTGGGGTATATATACCCCATTGTGACTAGTTGGAGAAGGTAATGCTTCACTCCATTTCAATCTCTCGAGCTAGTGTGAGGTCCTGCTCTCAATTATGCATGTGTTATACCTTGTGACCAAGGAGAAAGGCTCTAGATTTGATATGTTGTATCTAGAGGTGGATAGTGTATCCACTCGACCTTGTGCATTCATTGCATATGGTGAGAGTCAAGCGAGGGGCTCGACTTATTATTCTTGGAGTTTACCGACTTCTAGATGGCGTTGGAGGCTTTGTACGTAGTGATCTCAAAGAAGGTTACGAGAAGACTCGACAAAGTTGTGAATGTTGGAGTTCACCTACCCGGAGAGAGAAAGAGCTACCATTAGTGGATTGAAGTGTTTTGGCTTAATTCATGGGGCCAGTCCAATTCATTTGAGCTAACCTCAACGTGGGCTAGGGGAGACTGACAAATCTCCGAGCACCACGATAAAAAGCAGCCATGTCAATTGTGGTCTATTTTCTTATGCTCAATTTACATTCAAGCAATTTACTTTCATAGAATTAAATTGATTGCTTGTCATCCTAGGATTGCAAATCTTGACATAGGCTTATCTTGCTGGTGCTCTTAGGTGAATCCGATTGTTTTAGGCGTTATTTGTGCTAAACCTTTTTGTGTTAAGCTTCTGTATTATTTGTTTGGTTTAGCCAAATAGAAATCGATAATTAATTGGAGAAGAAATTTTTTACACCACCTATTCACCCTCTCTAGTCGGCCTCCTCAATCTAACACCGCCAATCCTGGTCTCACCGCAAGTGCAATGATGGTCCAATCGCTGAGGTTGGTCTTACAGATATGTGGTCTTGCAGATCTATTCTCACATATCCTAGAAAGATAATTTAAGCAAGAGTTTGGGCTAGAACACCCACAAAAATGAAATAAAAAATCTTGCTGAAGAACAAGCAAAATTAAGCAAGCACGCAAACAAGAACATGATTGAGACAAAACTTTGATCCTTATGGAGCATGAAGTTTACATACTCATGGATGATTACAAGTGCAGCCAAAGTACCACTCTTCCCTCTCTCAACTTTTCTTTCTCACAACCATGGAAGGAGACAAGGTGGTAGAACGAAAGCTAAACCCTAAAATCCATGTATATCTCACCTGCTCCCCTCCCCTCTTAATAACTAGCAACATTAGGGTCTAACCCATTAAGTCTACCAAGGAAACCCGTCAACCCCACTAACTCGGATTTTACACACTCATGCATGCTTCTTAAAGTATTTATAAGACTCAACCCTCTAACTCTTTAGTGATTGATTCACTTGTTAATTTCAGCTCTCCTTGAGCTAAATCACTTCTCCTTTGTGTCTCTGTGCTTCGTGGTTTAGTTCAAGGTACTAACCTAGTATTTGGCCAACTACCAAAATACCCTTGACTTAACTTCTGGACACCTTCTCTTGACTCTGTCTTCAATTTCACCTCAAAGCATCTCTATATGTTTTGACACGTAGCCCATGGTGCCCAATGGCTAGCCGTCACATCTTCACGCATTCGGTCTCCCCCGAACCATCTTTACTTGCATCGACCACGTCACTTGGCACACAACATGCACCAACTCATCTCTTTATGATCCTTGTCTTCTTTATGCTTCCCACTTGAGCCATGTAGCCTTACCCAGACTTACACGACTGCTTGTACCTCAATTCCCTCGCTTAGTCCCGGTTCATTACTGTCGATCACTTACATTCTCCAAGCCACATACACATCCAAAGATTAAGCAACCATCTCAAGTACAAGTTTCATATACTTAACTCACGTTAGTAAAAATCATGCATCATGTAACACCACTCAATCAACCAACGTTACCCATGCCATGCACACACTTATCTAACTCAAAAATCATTTGCACTACTCTCTGGTCGCATCCGCTGGTCTGACCGCACATCTCATGCCGGTCAGACCGCTTAAGACTACTAGAAAACTTCTTATCTGAAATTTCAGTTAAACTCTATCTAGTTTCAACTCTAGTTTTTAATTTCAGTGACACTTAGTGCAAACTTATCCCCAAAAAAACCTACACAAGTGTTTAGTGCTCATTTTTCTAAAAGACCATGGCCGGTCTGACCGCTCGCCCCATAGTGGTCAAACCACCAATCATCAGCTGGTCCCTGACAGCACAATATGATTTTTAAGTTTTGTAAAACTTTTATAAAATTTAAATTTAACTCAATCAAAGTATCAACTATTCATTATAAACATATACTTTATACATAGCCTCTCAAGCAGTAGTAGTAGCGGTGTTAGCCTCTCAAGCAGTAGTAGTAGCGGTGCACTGGTGGGTAGGGATGGCAATCGGGCGTGGCAAGTACGGGTAGTGCTTGTCCATACTCATACCCGCGACCCCCGATGGGTGAAAAACCTCGCCCATACCCGTCACCCGCAGGTATCCGTTGCCCGTGGGCATACCCGTTTAACCGCGAACTGAGAGTCACCATCTGAGAGTTGAACAAATGACAGATACATATAAGCAACAGCTGTTGCTACGAAATATAATATCTATCGAAAAAGTTTATAACAATCAATAGCAATTAGAGATATGCAAAAGTTTATAACAATCAATAATAATTAGAGATATTGCTATGACTGCGCCACCTGTCAATCTATATCGGGCTAAACGGGTGGGGCGGGTACGGGTAGAGCTTACCCATACCCGTGCCTGTTTACCCGGCGGGTAGAGTTCTTTCCCCATTTCCATACCAATGGGTAAAAAAAATATCGTATATCTAACTTTATTAAGGTATTTATCTATAGGTATACGAATAAACGGACACAATTATCATCCCTGCTGATGGCTGCTAAAAAAGAAAGGTTTTCTTTTTTGAGGGTTGAAAAGACAGCGCTTTAAAATGACCGTGGCTAGCTTTCGCCTTTCCTTCGCTTCAGTCATGTTACTAGTACTTGAGATTTTGAGAGGAGTGCAAGTTGGATGGTGTTCAGTCCTGCTACTGCTTGGTACTAATCCTTGGAGATTGGCGGTGTTCCATTTCTGTTGTCAGAGCTGACTAGCCCAACTAGGGATACGTTTTTTAGGATGTGGTTTGTAATATATAGTTTAAATTGTTAAATTTTATCTGTTCGTAAGAGATAGTACGAAGATAAAATAGTTATATTATATGATTTTGATCGATATGGCTGAACTCAGTATATTTTTTACTATAATTTTTCTATTGATCCTATCTTTAAAAAAACACCGTTTAAAATTAGTTAGTGTAACACATATTAACCAAAGCCAAAATCAAGCTCTTCCGAAGGGAGCCCTATCAACCCATACCACTGGTCTGTTTAATTGCAAGCCATAAACATGGCAGACCATACCTACAATAGACGAGATATGTAACTTAAAATGTGTGATGGCAATGACGCATCAAAACGTAAGAGTTACCCAAATGTTGTTTACAGAAGGTCAAACTTGCCTAGCTGAACTTTCTCTTCAATTCATACTCAAAAGGAAAAACACACACACGCGCGAATCTCAGTCACAAAAATGAAACGGCCGGGTCGATCATTGACCCATCTCCGTCCCACTTTCCCCTGCAGCTGACGAGCCCGCGGGCCCCACGCGCCTGTGATTTCTGTGAAGCGGTGATGACACAACTGAACATTGTCTCGTACTACTGACAACCACGACCTGAACACCCTGACATCCACTCCAGCACCAGCACTCCAGCAGAACCCAACCAAACAAAGCAAAGCAAACGTACGTGCTCGGCCCGACACCCATTGGCCGGCCAGCACGCGCCACACCACGGCACGTACAGTACAGTACCCTAGTTGCATGTACCCGGCTTTGAGAATACATTTTAATTGTGATACATTTTCTTTGCCGACCATGTATGTATTGGAAATATGTGTAATATTTTAATTCTATATTTTATTAAGAGATAAATATCGTAAATAATTAATAATGTATAAATCAGTACTAACGATAGGCTACTTATTGTACTTCAAAAAATACACAAGGAAAATGCAGTATCGAAGTCGATCGAAAATGCGAACGACTTACGTTAGGCTTGATGAAGAACAAGAAGCAGTACAGGCTCGATGCAGTGCAGAACGTAGATGAAGCAGAGCAGGAGCGATCGCGCAAATGCGCTACCCAGAAACATTATTCCACCCTGGGCAGATACTCTCTGTGGCACTGGCTCAGAGATAGCTGCTCTCCTTACTTCCAGGTGCACACCAAGAAGAAAGGCTGATGAAGTTTGATCGCACAATACACCAGCACAGATAAGTAAAGAAAAAGTGGAGGAAGAATGAAGATGAAATTATCTATCTTTTCTTGGACGTCTCTAGACCTTTTAAGGGCGCTGCAGTTACTCACTAGTAACCGCTGCAATTAAACAGAGTTAATTCACTAGTAACTGCCTCATCAAACCATAGATTAAATGGAGTTAACTCACTGATAACTGCCTCATTAAACGACATAATGATATTTAAGCAATTTAATGGCCAGTTAAAATGAGAGAGATGTTGCACGGTTAAGTAAAAATAAGGTCGAATTGGTCTGCCAAGTGACGCGTCACGTCACGGTCGCGCATCGCAAGTCACAAGTCACGTGATTTTTCACGTGAAAATATGCGAATATGCGCGCGTGTACGTGAGCGTGTGTTTAGCTAAAGCCCTCCTCATGCCATCCCATCCATGTATCATATGATTGAAGGAGTGGCAAGAGCTTCACCTTATAAATTGGTCTCTTCCATTTTACCATAGCAATATGGTATAAAACTATGCATGCTTTAAAATTATAGAAAATGAGTCTCTCATATGGGCCTATTTCTAACAGCATGTACATCTTGAGGGCTACGTGGATAACATGTCAGTCCATGGGATACAGGCGGACAATGACATGATAATCCATGGGACGCAGTTGAACGATGACGATGTTCCACTGGACACGTGGTTGGCTAAGCCTCCAGAGGATGAGGTCACCCATGTCCTACGAGCTTCACAACACTCTAATGCGCTCGGACTGAGCCAGCTGATCCGATAGGACGTTGTGACTCTCGCATGTCTTGCTCGCCCAACCAGGTCTCAGCACACACCAGACCATTGAACCTACCTGTCAGGTCATGCACAACACCGACCTAGGGTTGGCACCACTTGTGGGGTAGCGCTAGGAGGAACCACGTGTAAGTTCCTTACAGTTAGTTGGTCCTTGTAATAAGTTGCTATGTCTCTGTTCTTGTTTCTTCATAAAGTTGTTCCATCAAGCCCTTGAATTTAACAAATTCTCTCTTACTATAGTTCTCTTCTGCATCGCGTAGCATCTGATCGATATTATCATCATACGACCTATCCTCATCGAAAGCAAAGTCCATAACTGGCATATAGTTGTCTTTTCACTGTGACTGGTCTAACATGTATACCCCTTTTTAAACCCCTTCGAATTAATTGAGCCTCGATATGTGATGAGTTGGAGAACATCTTCATATTATCACAATCAATGCATGGATAATACATATATTTCATTCCCTTCTTCAACATACCTGCTCGGTCGCTCTTTTAAAAGTAGACACGCCATTAATGCATTCTTCACTCACACAGTTCTCAACGTACATCCAGTTTTGGTCCATCTACACTACACATGTAACAAATTAGTGTCAAATTGAATTATTAATACTACTATAGCTAGCCAGCCTAATACTTATACATAATTGGCATTCACCTTATAATAAATTATCCATATCTAAATTAAGTAGCTAGTTATGTACTATTCATGAAGTAATGTATATGTCAAGTAAGAATATATTAAAGTAAACTAGTGGTAGTAAGAATATATTAAAGTAAACTAGTAGTAGTGATCCATTCTTAAATTGAAGCAAACTACCAACTAAGCTAGATCTAAGCCTAGCTATCACTTCTCTTTATTACAAGACATACAATTAGAAGCAAAAACGTACTAACCTCTAATCACTAAGAACAAATTGATCTGTAAGTGGTATGCTTTCACCAAACCCCACAAAAGTGACTGCCTCCTTCAATGCAGCGCAATGAAGACAGATCTGTTGGGACCCCGCTGGCTAGGCATTTAATAACGTGATATATCCCAAGCACGTCTAACCGCGAACTATCTATGGTCTCGCACTGTGATAGACGGTTCGTATTAATAACCGTCTGTAATATTTTACAGACGGTTCTTAACAAGAACCATCTGTGATAATTACTTATCACAGACGGTTCGTATTAATAACCATTTGTGAATAAATATCACAGACGATTCTAAAATAGAACCGTCTGTGATAAATACGATCCTAAAATCTAAATTCATTCTCATATACATAAATGCAAATTCAGTAATAACTTAGGAATAAATATGTATTACTTAGTTACTTTTTACCTATCAGTAATACTGTCATGTCGTTATACCGAGACCGTTTATATATAAAAAAGAGAGTACATACAAATTTAACTGCTTGATTTTACATAAATATGGCGCCCAAATAGCGTGGTCATTCATTTCTTACAAAAAGATAACAAAAAAGTAGAAACATAATTGCTTTAATGTTTTTTCTAGTGTTGGAGGTAGCACGCAATCTCCGTCTTCAAAACTTCGTAGACGACGTGGTCGGCATTGGATGGTTCAGGATCATCTACTCCAAGCAACGGTAAGTCTCTTGGAGACATGCAATATCGTTATGGAGGACCACATCGATGGCGAGGTTAGCTCACCGAAAGCGGGAGACCAAGCAGAAAACACGATGGAGGAGGATGTCAAGATGACGGAAGGTGACCTTTAATTGCTTTGGCAAATCCTTAGACATAGGAGGGAGGATACTGTTGGCACAGTGTCCTTTTGCAGCATCCGCCAACGTACGGTCGATGAGGTGCTTATCCAGGATAGCCAGGTTGGCCATCAAAACTAGCGACAAGGAAGAACAGGGAGTCGTGTATTTGTGGTTGAGAAACAAGGAAGATAGTTGGCCGGCGTGGTGCTCATATAGGATTAATCTCAGGTGGTAGACGATCATTTTTATACAACGAGGAATACATCCGGCTCATGAGATGAAGCGATGTATCTGGGAGCTGAAATGTTCGAAGCACGCATCGGGGTGAGGAAGCATATCACAGATGATTCCAACCACAAGCCGTTTGTGATACAAAACTACCACAAATGGTTTATATTATTGACCATCTGTGAACTATCACATACGGTTCAAAGAAGGTTATTAACAAGAACCGTCTATGATAGTAGGGTATCATAGACGGTACACAGGTCATGCTTTTAAAACCGTCTGTAATGAGGTGTCCAATATAGCATTTTTAGTAGTGAAGCCCTCTCACCTCTTATAAGTATTTGTTGCACTTAGTGAGCTTGCAGAGAAAAATTCTTATGCATGTGTTGCACTTTGTATTGGATTTTGTATTCATTGAGCTTTGGCACCTGATTTGTTCAAGTTAGCATCCCTGACTTGTTATACTTGGAGGTTGCTGACTCTTAGACGGAGTGGAGGCGTTGTGGTCTGGTGATCTTCTCAAGAAGCTTATGAGAAGTCTCAGCATATTGTAAAGATTGGAGCTCACCTACCCGAAGCGGAAAAGAGCTATCACTAGTGGAATTGATGTGCTTGGCTTAATTCGTGGAATTGGTTCAATTCGTGTGAACTTATCTCAATGTGGAATGTGGGAGACCGGTAAGTCTTTGAACACTGTATCAAAATGAGACCGTGTCAGTTATGATCTTCTTCCTTGTACTCAGTTATATTTTGTAAATTATATTCATAGAATTGAATTGATTGCTTGTTACTATAAGATTGCAAACCTTGACAAAATTGTACTCCCTCTATCCAAGTTTATAAAGCGTATTTCCTTCTAGCACACAGACCAAGGAGACAGTAAAAATGAGATAAGCTACGTGTGCAAATGAGGGTGTGGGTTAGTCCCACCTTTCTAGTTTAGCTTGAGAAGTACTAACATATAAGCCTAGGATTTTCAATGGTAGTAACTTCGGTTAACCGTTTTGCGCGAAGCGAGGGCAAAAGTGTAAGTGGATTGCTACGTATGCGTGGCCTATTCAAAATGGGGTTAGGCTTAAGCCGATTTGGACCCTAAGGCGTTACAGAATAGCAATAAAGCTGCACATTTATTAGGGGTATAAAGTAAACATCATACTAATTTTGCATTAGAATATAAAATACACTCTAAATTTATGGACAAAACAATTCAAAAAAAATATGACTTATAAACTTGGACGGAGGGAGTATCTTGTTGGTGCACTTAAGGAAAACTAGTTGATTTATGTCTTAATGAGTAAAATCAATTTGATATATGTTTTCATATAAACTTGGTTTTAGCAAAAGGAAAGAGATTTAAAAAGCGCATATTCCCCCCTCTAGTCTGAGTAAAACCGATTTGATTTATATTTTTATATATAAACTTGGTTTTAGTAAAAGAAAAGAGATTTTAAAAATACCTATTCACCCCTCTTTAGTCGACCTCATCAACCTCACACTAGCCACGTTTACACTGCCCTAACGACCGCCACTCCATATTGGTGCCCTAGGTGTTCCATTTTCACTTTAGAGGCGTTCGCCCACAAATCCTATTAGATCTACAATCATCATGTTTATATTTTACAAGGCGCACATGTATCTTACATGTAGTTTGGGTTTACAGTTTGTGTATGTTGCCATTTGTATCGTAGAAGTAGTATGGCAAACATATACATCTAACCAAATCCTGCACATAGTGTAATTCGCACATTTATTATGAATTGTTATGTTAGACTTGAAATGGTTTATTTAAACAAAAATCATTAAATGCAGTTGGAGGCGTACTATTCAAATTCTTTCTTTGATAGTTAGCTATTATTTCAACATTACTAAAACCAAAAAATACAATATTTTTACAAAATAATACACTTTTTTGTTAAGACAAAATGTATTATTTAAAAAATAAAACGATTGTGTTGCCATTTAATTGGTGACATGTCCTCTATCATTAGTTGAATTGGCAACAAAGCCTCTGTTGTCAATACAATTGGGGATAGAGACTCTGTCATTAATTAAGTTGATGACAAAATCTCTATCGCCAATTCATTTCATAAAAATGACATGCAGACTATCACGTACGAGTCATAGGATTTATCGTCATTCCAAATTGCTGTAGAGCAAACGGTGGCAAATTGTTTACTTTGTTTTTTCATTATACTAGTTAGAGACCCGTGCGTTACAACGGAGTCATAAAAATAATGAGACGGAACTTACTGCCTGGCCAACTTCACATATCAAACATTGAAGAGCAAGCGACAGATAGAGAAGGGTGGTTAAAATGCGCGAGATAGGAAAAGTGGAGGGGGTGGACGGTTGTATCCTGAGAGAGGAGGGAGACGAATGGTCCAGATCAAATCGGATGGCTGAGAAGAGAAGAGGGAGAATGAACCAACCACCAACTCACACTTTTATAATAGTGAAGATACTTATATAATATTAATAAAAATATATTATTTAAAAAATTTCGCATTATTACCCAGCCGGACCGCGCGCAGTCCACTGGTCGTAACGTACGTGACGCGACGGGACCCGCGGGAGGAGGGTGGCCCCCGCCGCTGCAGCCGAGCGAGCTCACCGTAGCGGCTGTGCGCTGCGCGGCACCATATAGCTGCTGCGCCTCGTGCAGACGCTCCCCGCTTGCCCCCACCACCTGCCCCCTCCCCGCCCGCCCGGCTGCCTTCTCCTCGAGACGGTTTATAAGCACCGTCGGTCGCCGCTCGCCACCTTCCCAGCTCATCTGTCCCCTGGCCCTGCCCTAGCTATAGCCACCGCCTAACGCGCCAGTAGCTAGATAGGCTAGCTGTAGCCTGCCTTGTAGGTTTGGGTAGTGGATAAGTTTCGCTCGCGAGTGCGTGCGATGGGGGAGGCGCCGAAGCTCAAGTCGCCGCCGAGGTACCCGGACCTGTGCGGCCGGCGGCGGCTGCAGCTGGAGGTGCAGATCCTCAACCGGGAGGTCGGGTTCCTCGAGGTGAGCAGCGAGCTCATATCACTTCTTGTGATACCAATGTAGTAGTACTACTCTCGAATCTTTATTGATTCTGTTTAAAGAAAAAGCGTGCATTTTTTTTTTGTTCTTTCTATGCGGGAAAGAGGCAGTAGTAGCATGTAGGGAGGAAATCTCAGGAAAAGTTGACGTGGAGAGTTCATTGGCTTGGGTTTTCGGAACGGGGGAGTTCGTCGCGAGGCCCGAGGCGCGACAGCCTCCCCTGTTCGGACGTGCCGTGTCGTACGCACCCCCTTTGTCCATGGGCCTTGCCGCCGTGGTTTCTTTTCTTGTGGAGAAACTGTAAAAAAAAGTGCAGCCATAAGCTAATGCCATTTTCCTTCTACTAGATGTTGTTTTCTGCTTTATTTCGTTTTGTGAAGATGATGTTGTTTCTGCTTAATCAGACATCACATTTGGATTTGATTTCTGAGCATTTGGAGGGGGTTGCAAGTGCAGTCTTTTTCCAAATTCTGTTCTTGCTCTCTGCATCTTGTTGAAACACTGGGGTATATGCTAGTGAGGGGGAAAAAGCTTTCGGATTTCTGCTGCTCATGAGTCGTGAGTCGTGACATCACCTGGCACTGGCAATAAATAGGTAGGTGCTGCTGCTGCGCATTGCTTGTGTTCTTTACTGCTTCCATTCGTGGCACATGGAGTAGGACTGTAGGAGCTATGTGTCTCGGCCTGACTGGGACTCGCTTTTTGCAGCAAGAGCTACAGGGACTTGAACGGATTCAGCCGGTCTCGAGGTGTTGCAAAGAGTATGCTCAGTTCCCCTTTCTGCTTTCCTCATTAGCCTCACATCCGGAATCTTATCAGTGGCAGTGCTTGTTTGTCTCAGATGGGCAAGTGGCAAGTGGGCCTGTTCTTGTTCATTCTAGTTTCAGGCAAAATGCAATTTAAAAACAGCAGTTCACATTGCTTTATGTTTATTTGATTACAGAGTTTACTAAGCAGTTCACCTGGTCTGACTAAGAAACAGGCTTTCAAATTTTTTTTTGGAGGGAAGCATTACAACTATATTTTGGCCTGATTTGTAGTAGTAGTGCACTTGTGCTTCCTACATTCCATATCCTGATCTTGAAACGGGATAAGCTCCAGCAAAAAAGAATGCAAATTGATCTGTTTACTTTTTAGGTGAAGAAAAAGAGAAAATTACTTCAAGAAAAAGAGATACTTCCTGACAGATATTCGTCAACCAAGCATTTTTTTTAAAAAAAAAGAGAACTGCCCCAGATGAATTGCAACATTTACTATACTTTGATTTCCTTGCATATCTATTCTTAATAATTAGTAATAGCTTCTGGCTGGTGGTTCAATAGTCAACATTTGTACTGTTCAAACTTGGCCTACATTTTTATTTTCTTCTTTTGGGATTGTACTATGTTTATCATTTGATTCCGATGTTGCTCACAAAGTTGCTAATGCTCTAGTATAAATATTTGGCAGTGTCAACGAATTTGTCGGTGCAAAGACAGACCCACTTATACCAATGTATGATCTTTGGACTTATGTTTCGCATATCAATGTAGTTTCCAATGTTGTTGATCAGTCTTCCCCCCGGGACTTACTTTCCAGAAACAAAAGAAAGCACAGATCTTGCAGTCTCTATCGGTGGATCAGGTTCCTTGCACTTCCTTTGTACATGCTTTTGGATTGACGGACAAAAATATTCAAGCTTGTTAAATGCTTGTTTCAATTTGAACAAACTTTGAATTGAACTATGCTTTGAGGTGATATGGTGAATAAGTAAAATAAGTCATCAGCTGTAGTAACAAAGTATAACAATGCGCCAGTTTGTTGCTATGTTCCTGCTGAAGCAAGTAAACAGTCAACACCTTCTTTTTTAGGGCAACAGTCAACACCATCTTACCACCATTTGAATGTGACAGTCAATATGCATCACGAAGAACTTAGGTGCATATCCTTTGGATTTTAAGGTTCTCTCCACTCTTTGGAAAACTGACAAAAAAACTCACAAACTTCTTGTTTAGTCTACGGTTCTGTTGTTGTCGACCACTCGAACTGAATTTCATCTTATTAACCGATTTTTATCAAATCTTCACCCAGTTGTTAGAAACTTACCACACCGAAAATTTAAATTCCCAGATATGTCACACTTTAATTCTACATGGTATCTGACAGTACTTGCCTTCTTTTGATGGGAAAAGTGAGAATATCTGATATCAGTTATGGACTTTGTGGTGGCATCAAAGCATATTTACAGTCTTTAGGGGAGCCTATGCTGTTCTAAGTACTTCTGCACTATTTACATGACAAATGCCACCCTTTTTCTTTCAACATTTCTTGCAAAATGACAAGCACTATTGCAATACCCAGCTTCCAAAGAAAAAAAAAATCTAATTCTGTGCAGATCAAAATTGTGCACTTGCATGTCCTGCTTGTGCTGCTGGTGCCGGTGCTTGCCAAGGCCCAAGAGACCAAGCTGCTTCAGTAGTTCTTGCTGCTCCTGCTGCGACACCTCGTGCTGTAGGCCGAGGTGCAGCTGCCTAAAGACCCCTTCGTGCTGCAAATCCCACTGCAGCTGCTGCAGCCCCGGTTGCTGCGCCTGCAGCCTTCCCAGCTGCGACTGCAAGCCACACTGCGGCACAGGCTGCGGCCATTGCCGACCGCGGTGCAGCAGTCGCTGGGACTGCAGCAGCTGCTGTCCGAGTGACTGCTGCGGCTGCGCCAGCTGCAAGCCGAGCGGCTGCTGCAGCGCTGAGCAGTGCTGCGGTAGCTGCGCGGACTGCTCGTGCTCTTGCCCCCGGTGCTGCAGCTGCTCCGGCTGCTCCCCCAAGTGCTCCTGCGCGCGGTGCTTCAGCTGCCTTGACGTCTTTAAGCGGTGCCTGAGCTGCCGGTCGTCGTGCTGCAAGGGGCAGCCTTCCTGCTTCAAGTGCCGGTCGTCGTGCTGCGAGGGGGAGCCCTCCTGCTGCGGCAGGGGAGCGTGTTGTTGCTGCAGGTCGTGCCTCAGCGCGCCGGCGCCGTCGTGCCCCGAGTGCTCCTGCGGGTGCGTGTGCTCCTGCCCCAAGTGCAAAGGTGGATGCCGGTGCCCGTCGTGCGGTAATCCGTGCTGTGCCGGTGGATGCTTATGCTAAACTAGACCATTAATTAGTATTGTTGTTACTCTTCTTTTTGTCCTTATGAAGTTATTAGGCATCTGATTTGAGTAGAACTTAGCTAGTATATGGTACTTACTGTAAAGAATTAACATGGGCGCCAAATGTTAAGATGAAATTAAAGCGTCAATTGTAGGTATTGTTAAGCGTGAGGTCTTGAATCTCTAGTAGAATTCTCTCATCCGGTAGGGAAATGGTGCAGAACCCGCATCCATTTGTTCCTCTAACCAAACTACGACGAGTCTACTTTCGAGGTCAACGATCCAAGACCCGATCAACACACCATTTAACGAATCGCGTTTAAGTTTGCTTTATATAAGTTTCATTTCGTACAGCATAAACATCTAAACACAACATCCGGTATTGACCAAGTAAATGCAACACATCCAGCTCTAAACCATAATTTACAACGAAAACGAAACCGCGCTTGGTACGAGAGCTCACCGAGCGCAAGCCAATGTTTGCTGTCCTCCACGCGACGACGGGTGACTCTCTCGTCGAAGTCTGCACGATCGACGCCGGTAATCGGAGATGTGAATGATTGTTAGAATTTTTGTTCCTTATAGTTTTGAAAATCTTCATTTAAATAACTATTATCAAGTTAAGATACATCAACTATGCTTTACAAAACAAGACTAGATATCTAAACCAATAAAATCAGCAACTAACAGCATAAGGCCGGTCAGACCGACATGGATTGGCTCAGGGGCGGAGCTAGAGAAAAATGAGGGGGGTGCGGCTGTGCAGCACTTTCTAAAGGGTGTTGGGCTACTGGGCTGCAGGCTTCTAGTGCTGGGCTGGCTACAGAAGGGATTTGCTTGGACCTGGGTGCGCCACTTTAGTTTTGGGGGGTGCAAATAAAGTGAAAATCAGAGTTAATAACTGTGTTATATTTTTTCTCTGGGTGCGGCCGCACCCACCAGCCACAACGTGGCTTCGCCCCTGGATTGGCTGGTCTGACCGTGGCTGGTCTGACCACAGAGACAACGATAGTCTGATCATTGGAGCCGGTCTAACTGCAGTTCCAGAGCTGGTCTAACTGGTCACCTGTTTCTAGACCTTCGAGTCTCTAACTCTCTCGGAACAAAACTTAAATATCAAGAACTTACTCAATTCTCATAAAAAACTTTCAAATTTTTCATTAGACTTGTTAACGGCATTAGGAACCTAAACCAATCAAGAAAGTTCTTGGCCTGGGATTCACTAAATTAAAGATAATTGAATCTAGGACACAAGAACACAAAAAAAACTTAAAACTCAAATTACTTCCTACTCGTGAAGATCTAAGGCATGATATCTTTCCAATCTATTCTCATATGTTCTAACAAGATAATTTAAATAAGAGTTCGGGTTAAAACCCTATGAGCACAAAATCACAGATCTTACTCAAAAACAAGCAAAAACCAAGCAAGAATGCAAATAAAAACATGATTAGACAAATTTTTGATCTATTTCTAGTAGAGAACGAAGTTTACATACTAATAGATGATTATAAGATGCAACCAAATCACCACTCTTTCCTCTCTCAAGTTTTCTCTCTCACAACCATAGAAAGAGGCAAGGTGTTAGAACAAAAAATCTAAACCCTAGAATTCTTGGATCTAACACCTTCTCTCCTTCCCTTTAATAACCAGTCATAGACCCTAATGAGTCAAACCCATTAAAACAACTGGAGAAACACGTTTACTCCATTAACACGGGTTTTATATACTTATCCATACTTCTTAAAGCGTTTATAAGACTCAACCAGCTAAACCATTAGTGATTGATCTACTTGCCAATTCTATCTCTCCTTGATCTAAACTACTTATTCTTTGCGCCTCCTCGTTCCGTGGTTTTGATCAAGACACCAACACGGTATTTGTTAACTACCAAAATATCCTCGATGAAGCTTCCGAGCACCTTCTCTTGATTTTAGCTTCACATTCATATCAAAGCATCTTTGCATGCTTTGATACGTAGCCCTAGTGCCCAATAATTAGCCGTCATGTCTTTATGCATTCAGACACCCAAATCGTCTCTATGTACATCAGATTCGTCTCTTGCCGCACCACGTGCACCAAATCGCCTCTTTGTGATCCTTGTTTTCTCTGTGCTTCCTACTTGAACCACGTAACCTCACCTGGACTTATACGACCGCAAGACCTCATCTCACCTGCCTAGTCCCAGTGCATTGCCGTCAACCGCTAACGTACTCTAAGGCACCTACATATCCAAAGATCAAGCAACCATTTCGAGCACAAGTTCTATACACTTGACTCATGTTTGTCAAAACTACGCATCATACAACAATTAACCAATAGCACACATGTCATGCACATGCTCAAAACACTCAATATCCATTTTCACTATTCTCTGGCCGAAAGCACTGGTCTGACCGCTCTCCACATGGCTGTCAGACCGCCCGCCACTGACCAGTCTGACCGCTTGAGAACACTAGAAAACAATATCTTTGGAATTTCAGTTAAACTCTATCTAGTTTTAGTTCTAGTTTCTATTTCCGGTGGCACCTAGCGCAAAGTCATCCCTAAACAAATCTACACAAGTGTTTAGTGTTCAGTTTCCAAAAATCCATAGCCGGTCTGACACCGACCACCGGTCGATCAGACTGCCTTCCACATGGCAGTCAAACCACTCTCTCTAGGTCCAATCAAACCGTCACTCCATGACTGGTCTGACCACTTATGACCTGAATGAACTGAAACTCTGAAATTTAGCACACTCATTTTAGAAAATTGAGATTCAACTTCACAAATAAAGCAATTATTCATCACCAATGATTGACAGACCTTATGACAAGGTCCTTCAAAGTACACTCATCGATCTACTGTATGCACTAGCCTGTGTAAGTAGCTACATGTTTGCAAGAACTGTATATTGATAGAGCTCAATAAGGACCAGTTCCGGTGTGTACATCAGTGAAACAATTCAAGCAAGTGCAACAGATGACGTGCCGTTCTTCATCTCTTTCTCCCTCATACTCTGCAGGTACATCCCCTTAGCGCTCCCTCCGAACATGCACGATGTCCTCGTCGACAACACGGCCAAGTCGGCCTGTGAGGCTGTTACGATCCTTTATTTCCAGATGCAATCAACATCAGTACTTAGATTATTTGGATACAATAGATGAGGACATAGACTAGGAAATAGAGAGAAATCAGAGGGATTGGAGGAAGAACAGCAAGGACTGGGTGAGACATAGAACAGGGAGGAGGCCAAGCCAAGTCTATTTGGTTCTCTCTTTCTCCTCACGCTGCTGCTGCTACTTATGCAGTGATGCTTTCTTAGCGAATGGGCCATAGAGCCAGCCTATTTGCTCATCTAGCCTAGTAGCCCAGCCCAAGGTCAATGTTCCTGACATTCTTCCCTCCTTGAAATTTGGCTTGCCCCCAAGCCGATGGCAATCCTCTGGGGTCCCATGGCACTTGCAATCTCTACCTGATCTTCAATTTCTACACAAGGAGTGAGAGCTGACACTGATTCAATATAGATGAGATCTGTTGCTCCCGATTTGCACATGTGGTTCACACTTTCTAGTGCCATCTCTCTATTGTCAGGCTGGCAGACAATCAGATCTTCAATATCTACCCTGAGTGCTTTTGAATAAGCTAGATCAAAGCATGCCTTGCATCGACAAGCATGGCATTTCCCCCTAGTTTCTGTGCTTCAGCAACTGCATGTAGAGCTAAGGTAGTCTTTCTAATGCTTTCTAGACCATATACCTCTACTACTCTTCCTTTTGGAAGGCCACCACCCAGAGCAAAATCTAGTGTTAGATAGCCACTTGGAAAAGTCTCAACAAAAGCACCACTAGCACTGCCTAATCTTGTGATACTTCCATTACCAAAAGAGTTGTTTATGTTATTAATGGCTGCATCAAAAGCTTTTTGTTCATTTGTCACAAGATATTCGATACACTTGTACCCCCTTGACACGGATACATAGAAGTAGAAGCAGTAGCAACAGCATAAACACATTCCAGTTAGGGCAATGCCCTCTCTCTAGCCAAGAACAAGAATACAGTGTCATGGTAACAAAGTGAGCTACATCATCACCCCGCAAAGCTACACCAATTCTAGCTTGACTACATCTGAGATATTCACATTCAGGCGGCGACCATGATTTCAGTTCAAATATCTCAAATGAACGAGGCCACACCCCTCATTTCCCATCTCAACTATCATACTTTTCATTCCAATAGCTTGATCAGGTGGCCAGGGTGCTAGCAGCCTTATTGCACTATCACTGTTCATAGAGAATGGTCAAGATTGCAAAAACCTCACATCAATTGCAAAATCAGTAGCTGAATGGTGGATGAACTATCAATTCATGCATGAAGACTAAGAAATATCATGAAAGGAATTCAAAGAATCATTCCGTCAAGCCCATGTTCTCACTGGACTTGTAGAAGCAAAGCGATGAGAATTCCTCGTACTCAAACAAGGAGGACGAACAGTAATAGAATACATTCACCAATTAAACCAACTTGCTCGTTATGCCCCGGACGATGTTAAGAACGAAGCAAAGAAGATGGAGCGATTTAGGATGTGTTTGGTTGGAGGGATGAGGTGGGATGGGATGGGATGGTTCCTTTGACCAAGCCTATCTCTGTGTTTGGTTGGAGGGATAGGGTGGGATGGAATGGTCCAAAGTGGGATGAGCCTGTGCAAATTTAGAGAATATTCTTCTTAGATGCTGGACCATGTGGTTCCACTTTTTTGTGGAACTATCTCATCCCATCCCCATCCCCATCCCATCCCACTTCATCCCTCCAACCAAACACACCCTTAAGGAAGGGTTGCAAAAGAGTCCCTGAAGTATCACATCTTAGCAATGGACTTTAAAGATTTGTCTGCTATGGTGAATAAATTAATTGTGTCTGAAGAAGCAAGGAATGAGTTAAAAGATACTCGAAAAAGAAAGATAGTGCAAGAGACATCACCATCAGATGCACCCAAAAGGAGAATGGTGCACTAAGACCTCAGCACATTACTACTCCAACTCGCAGTATAATGTTCCCCAACTCACAGTAGTACGGTGCCATACTTGTGTAGAAAACCACTATTACCGAAATTGCCCATATAAGGGAAATGCATGTTTCCATTGCGGACAAGCCGGTCATCTCAGATATCAATGCCCAACTAGAAGACTACCTTCTGAAGTGGCAAAAGCTCAAGTCAAAATTCAAGCTCAATCAACTGTTCCTCAGCAAACCACACCCGCACCACCACCAACTTGAACATCTACATGCATGTTAGCAGGAAAAGGAAGACCAAAGACACTTCAAGGAAAAATAAACCATATTTCAAACACAAAAGCAGCAGGAGATATCGATGTTGTTGTTGGTACATTCACTCAAAGCCCTCATCGGTTTTATTTGACCCAGGAATTATGCATTTGTTTCTTTGACCTTTATTGGAAAAAAGGGGGTGCTGTACACTACTTTACAAAAAGTCACAAGCTTTTCAAAACCTGAAAATAGTGGAAATTTCGCCTTGGGTATATTGACCTAGACATGACAAAGAGATAGTAAAGAAATAGGAATGTCAGATTTTACAAAGTCCAATGATAGAATAACACACTGTATAAGGTAACTTGGGACCAAAGATTGGATTTGTAGCGAAATTTTTCCAACTTGTTTCCCGAATCTCAAGGATGAGATTCTTTTAAGGGGGTAGGTTGAAACGAAACTGAAATTTGGAATTCCATTTTAGATTTGATTTCCTTTTATCCTTGACCTAGTCTAGCTCAAATCTTAGCAATCCAAGCCACCAATTGCCACTAGCATTGCCTCAACAGGAGATAATCGCGCCGACATTATTCATTACCATAAAACAATTCACCGCCACCCCTGTTTTGCCACTGCCCGACTTCTTCCGCTCTCTCGCACCTTCCTGTGCTGTCTCACTGCTGCCACCCCTACGTCGCTTGTCAGAGGTCGTACACCCTCATAAATGCCCTGACTGTGTATGAGAGCAGCTGGCCAAGCCTGCCATCACCGTGCTGACCGCCCTGCTCTCTCTGCCCTCTTTGTTCTCACAGCCAACCTGAGCTCCTTCGTCAACTTTTGACCGCCACAATATCATGCACATGCCAGCCAGTACTTCCCCCTTAGCCACCTGCGCCGCACCTTCCCGCACCCTCTTGACCGCGCCACGCGCCGTCGCCACCATAACCCATCTCAGTGTTGAACCACCTTCCCCGTTCTATTTAAGACCCCGAGCACCTCTTGAGTGATGCATCAGTGTCCGGTGAACCACCCCAATACCCCGATTGAGCTCGCGACCAGAGCACTGCCGACAATCAATAGGAAACCCGAAAGTAAGCCATACTTCAATTCTTGTTGTGTGGCTCATTTCTTTTTCAATTGCTTTTGTCCGTAGCTTCCACTTAGTCCCAGAAACACCCTCAAACCATTGCCCTAGCTCCCCCGAGCTTCCCTCTTCTCAGCCACTGAAGCCCACCGCTCGGCCATGGCGCCCCCCTGTGGACAGCCCAACCCCAACCATCTCTGTCCAATCCACTGCTTCCCCGAGTCTCCTCTAACCCCTAGGATGCTTAAATGCAAACGCTATTGTCCGTTTAGTCCTTCAAAAGCTCTGGTGCGATTCAGATGTCTCACAGAGGAAAGACCTCACCACCGACGAATGCTGCCTCCCTTGCCACCACCGACCCTAAAAATGGAACATTGACACTCCCAAGAGCCCAATCATGGTCTTCGATTCCATCGCAGACCTCTCTAGCCCTGCCGATCGTTGTTGCTCTCCTCCTCTATTTTCGGCCGAACAGTGATGGGCTGAATCGGCTGGCATACCAGACCGACTGAAACACTGTAGCAGCGCGAGTTTGACATGAATAGTGACTGGACTCGCCATGAACAGTGAAAACTCGCTATGAATAGTAACCCTATCCAGTGTGAATTGTAAAGACCAGTGAATAGTGCTCAGACCCGTTACTGTTCACCTAGACCCAAAAATACAAATGTATACCCTTTTCGATCGTTTCGAGCCTGCCAATCCATCCCTTAGCTCCGTTTCCCTGTATTAGACACCTATAACCCCAAAACCTATTTTATTTAGTTTTTCTTGGATTTTATTTCTTTATTGGATTTCTTTATTCCTAGCTCAACCCTTAGAGCATGGAATTGGATTATTTTCTTACTTTGCGTTAGCTTCCGACATTGAAGTTCGACTAGACCAGGGAGGAGAAGCCCAAGATCAAACACAAGAATCAGAAGAATATGAAATTGTGGAATACGTTGATCCGCAAGGTAAGTCACATGTCTTTGATCATATTAAACCTACGTTCCTTTAATTATTTAGTTATCAGTATTTTTATTATGTTATTTATACACTATTTTTTCTTATACAATAAATGTTTAGAATGACATGATATTAGCTAATGTCCTACCACCCGAAAAAGCCTTGTTTGATTTGGTGACCATATTCACCTTGACAAGACTTAGTAATATTAAATGTATTAATAATATAATCATCGTAGTTTAGAAACTCAATAAATTTTTCCACTACTAAGAGACTTGGTATTTTGTTGATAGAATTTTAAAAGTGGTTCTAGGGTAAGAAAGTTTCACGGGAAGCCATGAGTTGGTCGGGTCCCATAACCTTATCCTAAGGTGGAGACTTGGACTGGAAAGATGGCAGTGTAGTGGGCACTAAAATATGGGTTTGTGAGTGGAAGTTGTCTTAGAGAAAACTAAGGACTAGACTCTTATGCCAAGTAAAGAACATAGTAACCGCTCAACCACAAGCATTAACTTATCAAACCTAGTATAATAGCTGCTCAAATTGATTGAATATCTACTATAAAGATATGATATACTGTTCCAGAGGAGGGAACAACAGGCGTAAGAATGAGGTAAAATCGTACTTTCACAACGTAGGCTCCACCCTGTCAGGGCGCCATATTCCGTGATAAGGGGTAACTAGTCTGTTGGGTAAAGGCTACATAAAGAGATGAGGAGTGAAACGACCTTGTTTTCTCAATTCAGTCATGAGGGTTGAGGAATCTTGTGGGTAAAGTTGGGCAACTCTGCAGAGTCATGATCAATGGTATTCGAATACGCCGTGCTTCCGGTAAATGAAGCTGTGTTTAATGGGTGATTCTAATAGCGAAGCATAAGTAGATCTGGAAATATTTTGGAAATGTTGAAGTCTCGTAATCAAGTTTTAAAACCCCAAATTCCTTAAGACGTTCATAATTTGTTATTTGGTGTTTAAAAACAAAATGTTTACAAATAAAATTGCATCCACAGATACTTTAACAAAACCACTATACTCTCATCTTTTGGAAATCCTGACAAATGGTTATATAATATTTTCTCATATGACTTGTTGAGTACGGTTGATTATACTCATGCTTGCTAAAATCATAAACAGAAAATGCTTGCCAAGAAAACAAAGAAATTTACGAAGGTGATGCTAAAGAGCACTACGATATAGACAGTGCATGGTGTTAGGGTTTATTCTATACTCTGTTATGCCTGTGGAGTTCTTTTATATTGTAATATAATCTTGGGTTGTGCGTCCCGCTATATAAAACTTGGCTGCTAAGTCTTAATTTTGTAATAAAGTTTGGTTTTTATGTTTAAGCTTGTGATGAAAATAATATACACTTATATATAGTATTTACAACTGAAGAATCTTAGTTAGTTACGAGGGTGTTCTAACGGCCCTAGAAATAGAGACGATACAAGAGCACTGAGCATTCGTCTCCTCACCCAATTTAACGCGGACTATATATCCATGTGATCATGGGAAGCTGATTTTGTCGAGCAATAATCAGGGAGCAAAGAGCCAAAGGCGCCGATGCATGGTCAAGCATGTGTGTTCAGCGTTCTAGAATGATATGGCAGGTAAATAAAATACTAATGTGGTACCAGTAGTAGACTTAAGTGTGACAAATACCAGCTTCTTTCTAGAATGCCATAGAACTAATCGACGTGCTCGTCATCTAGCCGATGCATGGTCAAGCATGTGTTCTAGAATGAAATGGCAGGTAAATAAAAATACTTCTGTGGTACCAGTAGTAGACTCCAGTGTGCCAATACCAGCTGCTTTCTAGAATGGCATAGAACAAATCGCCGTGCTTGTCAATAGATGACGTATGGTTGGGTGGGTACAGCGATGGCATTGGACTTGACCAGAGCGTTGAAGTGCTTCCAGCGAAAGCTAGCGCTGCAGTAGAATCGCGAAGGTTTGACGGTAGGGTTGTCTAAGGTGATTAGTTTTTAATTGTCCATAAAAATTTCACTTATTAGATCAACATCAGACACCAAAGTCTAAAATCGACTTAGATATAAGAAAATGTTGCAGCTGAGCGTCCGAAGTTATTGCAGCTGAGCGTTCGAAGTTAGCATCTGGATCAGACGTTCGGACGATAGGATTTTCTTTTTTTGTTGTTGAAAAGACGCAAGCATTTCCTTTTTAAAAAAAGACAAATTGGTACCCACTCGATTTGGCCACACTCAGAGGCGAAGTCACACACCGGGTAAGGTAGGATTTAGTCCAGGGTATGAAAAAATATCTAGTATACAATCTGGATAATATTTTCATAGTCCAATCCAGATAGTCTAGATCGTTTCACCACTGAACCCGAGGTATAACTAAATCCTAACTCTGCCGCTTGCCACACTCCCCTTGATCCGTGCTGTACTGCCCTTGCAGGCATGTTTTTCCTTTTCCGAAGGAAATTGTTATCTTGCCTGCTGTTGACCGTCTGTGTTATTTGACACTCAAGTGGAGCCTATCTATGGAGATGGCAAGCGTATGTCCAGGATTCTTACAAAAATAAAATCTAGTATGTGTATATACACACACACTATTAAAGTGCCCATACGTTGCAACGAAACACTAAAGGCGCTCAGTTTGGCTGAAATAAGTTGACTTATAGCTTATTTTGTATTGTAACTGCTGGTGGCTTCTTTGGCGTAATTAAATTTAAAAAATAAAAAAAATAAAGGGTTAGTTTATCATGGACAATGCAATCGAATACGGAAAAAACCAAAAAAATAAAATAAAAAGACTAAAATAAGGAATAGTGAACTAGAAGCTAGAAAATAAAACCGAAACGAGCATGACCTTTTACACTAATAATAATATTTCCCTTTAACATATAAAGCGAATCAACTAATTAAAAGCATCATATTAGTTGTCCTTGTGTTTGTTATGACTTATGACAAGCTAACCATTAAGGTGTAGAGATAGCTTGTTGCAAAAGATGGAAATGTCAGCTTGCTGCTGGAAAATATATTGATTGAAGACTGGCTAGTAGAGTACATCTTGCATATGAGTCTATTGGAAACTGACTTTTCAAACATCGAAAATGAATTTCTATGGTTAATTTGCCTTTCTTATTGAGATGCAATTAGTTACTGATGTAAGAGCTAAGCTATGTAAAAGCTAAGCCAAGTCAGTTCTTTGTGAATTGCTTAGACATCTATAGCAGTATAATTTTGGAAGGTATCGCAACAGCAGCTTTGCAGAACAACATTATGCACTTCAAAACATCCTGCCAACATATGATAAAATGTACAAACATTATTTACATAAGCATTAAGAGAAGTTCACTTTCATTTTCTAAGGCCAACGAAGCTGTAGGAAAATAAAGGCTTACCGATCTTTCTCCTCCATAAATATCATTGTGACAGTGCCGGAAGGGAGGGGCCTCTATGAACAAAAACTCAACTCCATCGATATAAGCATGGAAATAAGTCACTTCTGAATCCTGCAAGCCAGACGAAAGCCAATTCAGTCATGGTTCTTTAATTTTTTTCATTTCATATCGCATACTCTGTGTTTACATTATTTACAATTTACATACCTATCCAGCAACCATGTAGCATCTGTGGGCACCTAGATCACAAGCTTCTATGTACTCTCTATACCTTGGTATCACAACCTAAAATGGAAAGAAATATGTGCATTACTTCTTTTCAAACTAAGTCACCAAACTCATCTTTATGCATATCCCACATTCAAATTTACAAAGCCTTTCTAGAGGAAAGTGTCGTCTTAATAAGCAATATCAATTGACATCTCATCCATGTCAGCAAATGTTAAATCAAACTGCAAGAGGGAATAGTTCTCTTATGACATAGCATTTCTACTTTTTTAAAAAAAAATATCATTTCTTTTTCCCTCCCCCTTTTGTATGGTACTGTATTAGAACACTGAGAAATAATCAAGGTTATAATATTTATCCCCTTATTGCATAGCAAATGAAAAGAACAACAATTCAAAAACCTTGCTTTAGCAAGAGGTGCATAACAACTAAAGTAGCATGCTTTCCTCTTACGGAGTGCATAGACATCACAATTTGGTTAGTTTTGATTTCGTCAAAGTATCCACTTAGTAAATCTTTTCTTTTCTTTTGCAATGATGGACCAAAGAGAAAATTCAACACAATTTGGTTACTTTTTAAATCATCAAATTATCAGCTAGGGTATTTTTTAGAGGAAATTATCAGCTAAGTTGAATAGAACTTCAAAGATAAACAAAATTCCAAAAATTTTAGTATTTGAGGCATTACCCAAATAATCATGGCTCATGTCTCTTGGTGTCATGGTGAGCACGAGCTCTAAAGAAAGGATAGAACACTCCTACTTGGTACCAACGCACCAATAGGTCAAGTTCTAGATAACCAAAAAATTCATCAATATCCGCACCTGTCAAATCTTCAAATGTTAGTAAGGCTTAACATCAGGATTACTAAAGTGAAGTAAGTCCACCCACCACAGAAGGTCATGCCAGTTAGACCAAGAGTTAAAACCATCGGAATAGAAGATTTAAGGTGATCCCAATCTGCAAAGTTATCGCTTGTCCAAACTGCCCCACACCATTGATTTCCAACGAAAAAGGCCCTTGACAAAACGAAGGGACTATCTTTCCCCTCACCTCCCTTGAGAAGCCCATCAGATGTAGTCATATAGAAGTTGTATCCATATGCATTGTGCAATTATCGGTGTTCAACATCCCCATAATGTATTTCATCCCTAGGCATGGTGACCTATTTAAGGAAAAATATTTTTCAAGATTGATCCATGAACAAGATAGTTCAATTTTGTTGTATACTTTATCGTCACAATATAATGCAAAAGCATATTCCATTCAATGCCATACCTCAGGGGCCATTGAAGATTGATGGCTCATTCATGTCATTCCAATGTACTAAATCACCAAAACATATTTGCATTTGTTATCAAAAGGTATTTCAGATGAGAGTTAAAAACTAATTCATTCACCAAACTAATAGTGAAAGTGATTATTCTCAAGCATAATACTAATAATAGTGACCACATATATAATGCACTTGTATCAAATTCCCAAAGAGAAGTGCAAGTTACCTCTTTATACGAGAAGGGATGTTACCAAAACGAGGTGAATTGCTGCTTTGCTCTATCCTAGATTGTATTTCTTTGGCTTCTTTTCTGAAACAAAATAGCTAACCATCTCAATATTGACCTATGCTTAGCTAGCTAGCAATTTTAAAATGAACATTACAAATTGAACTAAAAAATGGTAAGCAAAATGAATGTAGTGATTATACCTATCTTTAGCAAAGTAAACATATTTGTTTGAAGGTTTGTTATCCAATTCATGAAGCATGAGCTTAATCATTTGATTTTCTGCAAAGGGGTCACATTTATTAGAATAGAATACATCATTTAATCATAAGAAACAAAGTGCTTATTTGCTTTGAATGTTCTGAACATGATTACAAACCTTCTTTTCACCTTGAATTCTCTGAACGATGTATCCCATATCTTTATTTTTAAATAGCATAAGTTCCTCTTTAGTATAATCATTTGCTTCAGGCCTAACAAAAAGCATGACATAACCCACGTTAACACACACACACACACAACTACTAACCAAAGCACAGGTATAAAATACTCGGGAAAGTTACTAACATTTCTGAATAAAGTTACTATCGGTTCTGAATGAAGTTATTGCCAAACCTTCACAGTGCTAGAAAGTTATCATCAATTCTGCATGAAGTTACTATCGGTAGCGAGTAAAGTTACTGTTGAACGCAAATAATACAACCGGTGATAACTTTCTTCACAGCCAATAATCACTTTTTGCACAACCGACGATAACTTACTGGGGTGCAAAATTGCGCAAATACATGTGCGCACAGAATAGCGCTACCATGTGTGTGTGTGTGTATCAAACCTTGATCTGTTAGAGTACCAGATTGTACTTATACATACTTAGGCCTATGAATTCCATCTGCGGTCCTGTTGTTGATCATCTTAAAGTAGAACTCATTTGGGTTCTTGAATTCTGCCTTCTCCTTCAATTTCTGTAATCAACCATGAACAATAAGGACAATAAGTTAAGACAGTTACAATATATATAATCCCAAGAAATGTACTAACAAACAGATAAAAATGTTCCCTTGAACTCTTCTACACCCTAAAACGTTTGTACTGAGTATGTTTTCCTTGTTCTGGGGCTTAAAACACTATATTGACAACACTTCGAGCCTAATAATCTGCCTCGAAGCAAATGAAATTTCCCCACAAAACTGACAATTGCTTCATTATCATTTATCAGGGAACAACGAGTCAATCTCAAAATGCTTGAAGCCACATAACAAAAGACACCAACTACTCAATGCTCATCATTACATAGGTGATAAAAAAGTGCTGGATAATTACGCAAACTTGAAAAGCCAAACCAACATGGAAAGGTGTTTCCAACTTTGATACAATACATCCAATTTCCAAACTTCATAAATCATAGAACAAAAGTGATACCCTGATAGTTTCTTCCTTCTTGTGGAAAGCCCACGCTCAAACGACATAGTCTTGTGCTTCTCTAGAAGCCCAAACTTCTTCCTTGCCTTCTTGCCAAACCCATTTGAAAACCAACTCAACCCCAAATCTACACAAACCAAAGAAGCTCCCACACCAAATTGCCACAAAGCACCTTGAATTTTCGACAACGGCACACCTAGTGGCAGTGCCACGACACTCGAATTCAACCAAGTTCTAGATATGTCGAAAAGGAAATAGGGACCATTAGGCTGTGGGAGTTGAAGGAGAGCACGGGGTTGCCTGAGCCAGCATAGTGGGCGGTCAACTCGAACAGATCATGCTTGGTGACGACGTTGAGGTGGGAGGAGAGTGCGAAGATGGAGACTCCCTCAACCGTATTGGGTTTCGAGAGTTGGAGTGTGCGGGAGTCATTGTCGGGAAGAAGGACGTTAGGGACATGGAAGCGACGATGGGGTGGTGGGTTGGCGGAGTAGTCCTCGTCGATCTGGAGGCAAAGCGCAAGCGGGGGGAGCACGATAGTCGGAGCAGGAGGGGCGGGAGGGGTAGGAGAGCGCAACGGTGAGGGAGCCGTCGATGGGGGGGACAGCGAGGGAGTCGGCAGTGAGGGATAGCGGCACATCGAGGGAGTGTGGGGCGTTTCCGTGGGCACACTTGCAGAAGGGGGTCTGGTTACAGTTGCAGAACTCATCCTTCTTCCAGGCGCGCCACGGGGCAAGCAGGGAGCAGCAACAGTAGGATCGCTAGGCGGAGGAGGCGCAGCAACAGCGGGGGATCCATGGCATGGCGGGTGTGGTGGTGGTGCGGTCGCGACGTGGGAATTGGCGGATCTGGGAGGCAGTGGAGAAGGGAAGGGAATATGAGGCACTGCGGTTGGAGTGGGGAAGCTGGCTGTGATCCAGTTTTCCAAGGAAACGTGCCATCGTGAGTTGTGTGCTAGCTGCATGAATAGGAAGGGGTGGATCAGATCCTTCGTGATTAGATTAGACGGTTGTAAAGAGATGAGGAAGACTGAACGACGACCACCATTTTTTATTTTTATGATAGTAAAGATAAAGATATATCTATCTAAGTACAGTCATCGTATTGTTCTGCGCATGATTGTGTTAATCTGACATGAAATTGAAGCGACTTACATTGTCACGGTTGCTTGCACTTGATATGCACCTCCGTGCATTACCAATCAACAATGATTTCTTGCTGGCACACAACGTCATTGTTCATAATACTGCCAACAAGTCGGATATATAGCAAATTTGTTCAATCTCCTTCACGTCATTTCATCGTATCGAGCTATTTCTTTTATTTTGATGTCAAGCCCTTAGTATGCTTTAAAATTCGTGACTTCCAATTTTAGAAAGAGCGTAGAAGCACTACTCGGTAGTCTTGTGCTTACGAAGCTGGTCGAACATAGCTCATCCACAGCTCTAGTCAGTGGCTGGCTAGAATTTTTAAAATAGGTATTCAAAGTTGATAAATAAAATGTAAAAACCCCGTAATAGCAAAAAATACAAAATATTTCGTACTAGATACAACACCTATAAATAATTAGAAAAATAAAAATATTTCAGAGAAATTACAAAATAACTTAAGATAAAACTATGTTGATGCAGTCTAATGTGCATGGCCTGTGTGCACTAGTGCACGACAATATGTAGTCATTGTCTAGTGTCTATTGCCTTGTCGACCTAGCCACCGCGACTGCGCACTCCCTCCTCAGCTCTCAGGTGATAGCTGTCGCCCGTTTGCTCCTTGTAGAGATATCGTCGTTTGTCGTGACTATGCTCCTTGTCATTGAGGTCAAGGCAGAGGCCAGAGTTGCTCTTAGTGCCTCACCAAGTCGCTTGGTAGCCAATTATCCCTCAATCTCGTACGTTAGTGTCACCATGTTTGATAATTTTGGTCTGGATTAGTGGAGCATGAAAGAGACGTAAAGAAAGAGGGGGATAAGTTAGGGTTTGAGAGGTCTACGGATAGGTTAATAGGCCAGTTTGATGATGGAGCGGATGTGTTATTAGGTCGCGTTATTTTAGGTGAATTGGAGAGGGGGTGTGGGAGTGAGTTGAAATCAATTAGGGGAGAGGAGGTGTGGATCAGGTTGAAATCAATTAGGAGTACATATATAAAATATTTTATCTAATTATCAGTATATATATATATATATATATATATATATATATATATATGTAATATACCTACTGAATATTAAGTATTACACAAAAAATTCAGATATTCAGCTAAATACCCTTGAATCACGTTGGATCCGCCCATGGCTAGCTGCGTTCCATATTTCACACGATTATTTTGGTACAAACCTTCTGGCTGGCTTATTTTTCACTATTCCTAAATTTCGTCTTTTTCTGATTTTTTTTGATTTTTTGAGTTTTTTACCGGTTCTTTTTTCCTGTATTCGTTTGCATTACACGTGATGGGCTAACCCATTTTTTCTATTTTTAAAATTTTTAAAATTTAATTATACCAAATAAGGCACCTTCAGCTACAGTGCAATTTCAGCCAGCTACAGTGAAATAAGCCATAAGCCACAGCCCAACTGATCACCACCTATTGTATCAACCTTTGGCCATCCCAATGTTAATCTCAAGCTGATAGTATAGCAATCTTGTTCTAAATAGCTTTTAACTTCTATTTTTTAATTTTTAAAAGTTAAAAGTCGTTGGAACGCGTTAGCTTCTTAGCACTATTTTGTCCTTTTTTGCCTTCTCATAGAGATATAACACTGTTTTTTTATTTTTTTTAATTAAATATTTCAGAAAAACTAATTGTAACAACTGTGTTATTTTAAAAAAACCATGGGAAAAACTGAATTTAATCTCGTCAGTATTGTGCGATACGAATAAATATGGGTCAGCTACTCAGCATGTCACGCTGGGAAGGAGCAGATCTTATCCAGTCCGAGAAAGGTGCCAGAAACGGATGAGATTAAAAAAAAACTAAATCCCCACTAGATTCGTTGCCCAAAAATGGGCAGTTCCGACATTTTACGCTGCCTATTGTTAGCGAGGAGTCCCCTCCAGATTCTTCTCCTCACCACGCCCCCGACATCGCAACCTCACGAACCACGCAACAGAAGCGAAGCGACCCACAAAAAACACGCGCAGAAACAGCCACCCCCTTCGCCTCCCTTGTGCTCCTTCTCACCCTTATAATCCCGCGAATTCGCTGGCTTAATCTCGCCAAGATCGAGTTTTGGTGCCGAATTCGTGATCTGTTGCGTCGATTGCCTCCCGGAGCTACTGTGTCTTTAGCTCTAATCAGCGCGTTCTCCCCGTTCGGTTCTTGTCCGGGGAGCTTCCAGTTCGTCGAATTGGTGTCGGCAAGATCGAATTTTGGAGTCGAGTTTCTGTTCTTCTGGGTTGGTTGCCCGAATTCGGTTGTTCTTTTGCCCGGGATTTCCGATTTGAGCTGTTTGGTTGGGTGGTTGGGAGGTTGGGAAGTTCCCGGCGACCATGTTCGTGCCGGCGATAGCCGTCTACACCAGCCCGCCAGGCGCCGTCTACACGTCGTCGGAGCTTGAGGCGAACTCCCGCGGCTCGGTGCCCTGCGCGGCGGCGGCCTCCCCGTCGCCGGCCAGCTCGCACCGCCACCCCGCCATCGCCGGCGGCCTCTCCTGCCTCTTTTCCTCCCCGTCCGCCGCCCCTCGCGCCGCGGCTCACGACGAGCTTGGCGCGCTGTGGCACGACAGATCCGACGAGCCGACCGTTGCCGGCGGGGGCGAGGGCTACTCCTACCCACAGCCGTCCTCGCCGTTCAAGTGGCCGGACCACCTCCACCACAGCCCCGGGTCGCTGTTCCACAGCCCCGCATCCTCGCCGGCCTCCAGGAGCCCGTCGGTTTCTTGGCTCGCCGGCCGCGAGCGCGAACGGCTCTTCTCCAGCTTCGTGCGCAACGCGCTTGGCTCCTGCATCGACTACGCGCCGGTCACCACCGCACCACTGGGTGTCACCGCTGCTGCTAGCGTCGACGCTGGCGAGCTTGCCCTCGAGCTCGACGAGAACCTCTCGGAGGCAGAGCCGTCCTGTGAGCCTTACGCACGCGACCTCCTTGCTGACGCCCAGGGTCGCCACCACATCTTCCACGATGAGCTCGTCGTCAAGGCCTTCTTCGAGGCCGAGAGGGCGCACCGGGGCCAGGTGGAATCCCAATTTCAAGAACTCGCACAAGACTCCATTCTTTAGTTCTTGATTTGTTTGCAAGGTCTCGTTTGTGTTGTTAAAATGCTGTGGGGTTTGTGCTTTTGATTCTGCCATCAGACGCGGGCGAGTGGTGATCCGTACTTGCAGCATTGCGTGGAGACCGCCGCGCTTCTGGCCAAGATAGGCGCAAACGCGACGATCGTCTCTGCTGGTCTTCTGCACGACACAATTGATGATTCCTTCATGGACTACGATCATATCTTCCGGATGTTCGGTGCCGGCGTGGCTGATCTCGTTGAAGGGGTATGTGTTTTGTTTACTCGATCTTTACCATTATTTTAGATGGTTTGGAATAATTTAGGAGTTTTCTTATGGTAGTTTAGTGAAGGTTTTGGCTGGATCCACGGCTAATTATTTGAATTATCTATGTTATGCTTGTTGTTTATTCAAAGTCAATGTGTCATGTGCTCCTTTTGCTTAAGCTTTCAATCGTATGGGTAGCTTTACTTACTAAGTAAACAAAGTTGGGTAAAGTACTGAAGTCTATTGTTATGACCTTCTATGCTTCTACATCGTGCTACTAATCTGTTCTATTAATTGTAGCAATCAATTTGTGACATAGTTTGCAGTGACCAAGTCAAAGTGCTTATTGTTTAGGCTTCGCTTCTGTTGAAGTTATTTCATTCAACACCACAAACTTAGGAAATATTTATAAACTCATCCTCATGAATAGATACGAGAAATGCTGCCTATTCATGTAGTTGATCATGTCCTCTGTCCTTGGCATGCCTTAGTTTTTAGTCCTAACATTTTTTGGGCAAATTGAAAACAGTAGCAGGATTGTGGGACTAATAGTTTCCTGCCCAACTGTTTGGTACAATTTGATTTTGTTGACGCATATGCTATCCTTGTTACATATGCTGCATAGTTTTCTCTCTTTTTGTTTAGGTATACATCTTCTATACCCTCATTTGACTTGTTTTGATTACGTCTGGTCCATAAAACTATTTTGCTGTTGCAAGTTCATATATATGATTGATTTGTTCAGGTCTCGAAGTTAAGCCACTTGAGCAAACTTGCTCGGGACAACAATACTGCAAGCAGGACTGTTGAAGCAGATCGCCTGCATACAATGTTTCTTGCAATGGCTGATGCACGAGCCGTTCTGATAAAGCTAGCAGATCGTCTGCACAACATGAAGACGATAGATGCTTTGCCTTTGGTCAAACAACAGAGATTTGCTAAAGAGACTATGGAAATCTTTGTGCCATTGGCTAATCGGTTAGGAATTGCTACCTGGAAAGACCAGCTGGAAAATATTTGCTTCAAGCATTTGAATCCAGAGGAGCACAAGGAGCTTTCGTCTAAACTTGTGATATCTTTTAACGAAGCACTTCTTACATCTACTCTGGATGAACTAGATAAAGGTCTCAGAGATGAAGGTATTTCATATCACAGTCTTTCTGGGAGGCACAAGAGTCTGTACAGTACATTCTCCAAGATGATAAAGTATGCCAAAGTTACTTTCTTTTACATTGTTGACAGTTCAGAAAAATGAATAAATTGACGAGAATTCACAGTACCCACTCTAATTATGCTTGTGATGTCTCCAGGAAGAACTTAACAATGGATGATGTACACGACATCCATGGTCTACGGCTTGTGGTTGAGACACAGCAAGATTGTTATCGAGCTCTTGACATCGTCCATAAACTGTGGCCCCGAGTTGCTGGAAGATTTAAGGACTATATATTGCATCCAAAATTGAATGGGTATGCAGAATAAAATTTTGATCATTTTCTTAAAAGCTTTTCTAGAATCACTGCTAATTTACTAGTTACAGGTATCGATCATTGCACACTGTCATCATGTGTGAGGGTGTCCACCCATTTGAAGTTCAGATCCGGACAAAAGAAATGCATCTACAAGCAGAGTATGGATTTGCTGCGCACTGGAGATACAAAGAAGGTGGCTGTAGGCACTCATTTGTACTCCAAATGGTGGAATGGGCAAGATGGGTGCTCACATGGCAATGCGAAGCAATGAGCAAAGAGCGGCCCTCAGCTTTAGGCAGCTCTGATGCCATTAGGCCACCATGTCCTTTTCCCTTGCATTCAGACGACTGCCCTTATTCTTACACCCGCCAATGCAACCTTGACATACCCATATTTGTGATCATTCTTGAACATGATAAGGTAGGTTTCTCCTTTTGATTTCTTTCCAGCTTGTATTATTGAACATGGTATAATACTGCAATGATATAACTGTGGTCATTTCAGTTGTCTGAACATTGTTTTTGTGATTTAGATGTCTGTCCAAGAGCTCCCTGCAAACTCAACTGTAGTTGATCTAATGGAGCGAGTCGGGGCCATTAGTCCAAGATGGAGCCCTTACAGCTTCCCATTGAAAGAGGAACTGCGGCCAAGGGTTAACCACAAGCCCATAAGCGATCTGAACCGGAAGCTGTGCATGGGCGACGTGGTGGAGCTGACCCCTGCCCTCCCACACAAGTTGCTAACCGAATACCGGGAAGAGATCCAGCGCATGTACGAGCGAGGTGGGTTCGCCCTCGCCACCACCCGGGGCGGCCCCAGAAGCTGACGGTGTCGTGAATACCATGTTACCTGTTGTTGTACAATGCGCTCGACCCCCATTTTGGTTCCTTGTAAATATGAACTAATTCTTGCTGCAGAGAAAGCATAATGAACACCCCTCTTTAACTGAATTATCAAAGTTGTGTTGTTTGGTGTTCTGATCCACGACGCTGCCGTGTATAACGCTTTACAAGTTAATCAAATTCGTTTCAGATCCTCCGAGATTCAGGAGGGTATATTCAAGAATATGTAGTGATTGTGTCGTTGTTACATCTGTGTTGCAATGACACTGTTTCTGAGCTTACATCATACATGGTAAAGGAAACCACCAGCGACGTCAGTTTGGCTGTCATATCTGCTTATGAAATATGAAGTGTGAACCATGCATGTACTATGTGGACCTGGATACTTCTCAGATAGAATATTCTGGGGGTGCAGATTCGTGTAAGTTTGATAGAATATTCTGGGGGTGCAGATTCGTGTAAGTTTCTTGGGTGCAGTCTTTGTTGGACAAAATCGTGCGCAGCGGTTGGTTGATGAACCTTGGATCGTTGGTTCTTGGCGGTAACAGCTCTCCAGGCAAGGTTATGGCCAGGTCTCACACAAGACAACATTTGAGGAAAACTGAACCTTTGTCCTGAAATCCTTGGAAGCCAGCCGGCGGCCCGCTACGTGCAAGGTTGTGCCAGCCGCTACGTGCCGACCGACGAGTTGAAAGTTTCAGGTCGTAGCGTCTTGCATCTCTCGCCTACGGCTTGCCATGTAGCCTTGTGACCTTCGCCTACGGCTTCTCCGTGCCGCGTGGCTCAGCACGGCGAACAACACGGGAGCTTCGGCTCGTGCCCCGCGACTGCGAGGACGAATGTTTTGGAGGCTAGGGAAGATTCGCTGGAGAGATTTGTACGCAGCTTGACGAATGACGACTCAGCCGGAGCCAATAGGACTGGCTGACCATCCGATCTGAGAACTGTTGCGGCAGGGAAGGCGAGATGGGTCGGCCTAATTCTGGTTTTTGCCATCTGCTGTTTAGTTGGGTCTGGCGAGCCTGCTCTAGCGCAGCGCACAATGAATACATTACTGCTAACTTGCTTCAAGGAAGGCCAACCCATAAACAACGAAAGGGTCAGTTCAGCCCAACAACACTCGACTCATGAAGGAAAGTGGCCGTATGCTTGCTTACAGGGCAGAAATATTCATTCTTATCTTCTTTTTTGGTGCGTGTCTCGTTCCTGTCAGGATGCCACAAGCACTAGGGGGATTCCAGCACGAGGCCCATGATGTCTCGTTCCCTGCAGTTTCATCTTCTCTCGTTTTTGACTTGAGCGCTGCCAAGAACAATGGGCCACGTGCTAATCACCATTCTTTCTTTTTCCTAGGAGGAAAAAGGTCTAAATGACTGTGGAAGCTTACAAGAAAGTGATGCTACCTACGCGAGCCACCACTGGAAACACAAGCACGAAAGCTGACCAAACTATACAGAATATTCTTCATCCGTTCAATGCTGCTTAGCTAGATTTCTCAAAAAGATTTGGTTGTCATCGTTTTAGTTTCAGCTTTTAGCTTTTGGTTTATTTTTCGCTATTCATAAATTTTATTTTTTCTGAATTTTTTAGCTTTTTGTTGAGCTTTTTTGCCGATTCTTTTTTCCCGTATTTGTTTGTATTATATGTAATGGGCTAACATATTTTTTATATTTTTTAATTTTTTTAATTTAATTATGCTAAATAAGCCTTTGTAGCTACAGTGTTTTTTCAGCCAGCTACAGTGCTTTTCAGCCATAAGCTACAAAAAAAAGCTGAAATGATTGCCACCAATAACTCCCAAGCTAGGTCAAGATATCTGCTTCTCTCTCCTCTTGTACTACGTGTTTGTGTGTGGAAAGATATCATGCATTGTTAAACTTAACCAACACTGTCATGACCTGTAGGACTGAAATGGCGACAGATGGGGGGGGTGAATGTCAATCTCTTAAAATTCCCCCGAGAAATCGAACGCTGATTTTTTAGAAAGATGCAAAACACAGCACCTCACAGAAAATTAAAATTAAATTCTCTGAAATTTGGAACGCATGCGACACCGAAAAATTCAGCATAAATCAGAGATTACCCAGTAAAAATTTCAGCTGAAAATATTGCTGTTTGATCTGCATGCAAAATTGAGGAAAATCAGCACAAAGAAAAAAGAAACATGCACAAAAGATGAAGAAGGGACACTACTGCATGCTTGCTTGCCATTCAGCCAACAGGAGCAGTTCGTGAGAGTTTTTGGCCGAAAGACAGAGCTGCAGTAAGAAAAACTTCAGAGGAAGCTCAAATCCAAGAGAATGAGAAAGGAACTTCTTTTCTTTTAAGACAAAAACACCAAGAGCATAATCTAAATATAATGGAGGCTCTAAACAACACAAGAAATCAACAAAAACTCGAGAAATTCAGAGATTTCCCAAACACTGAAAAAGTACAGAGGGTTCACCAAAATCCAAATTACTCCCCAACCTTTGATCCTATGACCATGAAACTTTGAGGATATGTTAGCAATAGCTATGGGATAATCCAGATCAAATTTCATGCCATTTCTCCAAAGGGAACAAGATTTCACCAAAACCCTAGAAGATGAAATACATGAACAGAGGAGACCAAAAGAGGAAATCCGAAATTAAACTTGGTTTGCTCTTTGGATCAACTAGCCAAATGGCTTTTGAGCATCTCCCATGTCATAGCAACCCATTTTGGCACTCCTAAGCAAGCAAGAACTCAAAACAACGAAAATCACCCAAAAGAAGTTAACGAAGAACAGAGAGCAAGAATGAAAGAAGAACTTCAGATTTTCATTCCATCACGAAAGGAATACAAGGAGTCACGATACGCATGGACATTAGATCAAGATGAATGATTACATGACCCTCAATCCCTCTCCAACCTCTCAATCCTCAACCATGAATGCTTGGATGGGATGAACAACACTCTGTTCTACCTAGAAACCATCGAAGCGACAGAGGGAGCACACTCTAACAAACTCTGTCTCTCCCAACCACTAAAGAGCCAAAGCTAAACAACTCCCTAAAGAATCTTTTGACTCAATCAAAACCCTTGGAGTGCTCAAGTGGGCATGCAGCCCCTCCTCTCCTTTTATAGCGCTTGGCTAACGGGTCTCCGCCCCGTTACGCCCGCTAAATCCAACGGCGCCCGCTCCCGCTTGTGCAGCCTCGCGAATTTCCCGATTCGCCCCTCCTGCACCTTCCGGGAAGCTTCCGCGCTCCTTGCCTCGCACGCCTCGCAACCACCTCGAGTCTACGTCGTTTTCGACACATCCCGACCGTTCTGACCTCAGCGCCACCTGCGCCTAGTCCGGTCCACGTGTCTCGCCACGACTCCACCCGATGTCCTGCAGTCACACAGACAAGAAAACACGTCAAATAGCACCGCTCGACACATGAAAGCGTAAATACCATCACACTTACCACAGACGAAGTCCAAACCTGTCGAAACATTAGAATATACATTCTAAGCACAAATGACCAAGTTTGACCAAAGTCCGACCGAACCCGATTGCGCCACGCAACGGCTCGACTCCGAACCACTCAAACCAAACTCGACTATCCTAAACCTTTGTCAATTACTCATCATTCACATGGAGTCACGACCACCTGGTCTCTCAATCTCCCCCTTGATGAGTATATTGACAAACTCAGAAAAAAGCATGAAGTTGAGTTTGATTTTGAAGAATCCAACATGGTCCAAAGAAGAGAATGAAGCTAATGACCATATCGGCAGAAGGAACACTAGAGCAACAACTGAAAGAGCAAATTGATCTCCAAAGCTCTAAACTGTTCCCAACAGACTTTTTCTTCTCTATTCTCCCCCTTTTGGCAATAAACACATCAAGATGCAATAGAGAGAATATGACATGTCAATGGATGAATATGACTGAAGTTTGTTTATTTAAGCATTTAGAGCCATGAGAATTATCTATATTGACCATAATGTAATACACCAAGCCATAACTAAAAAAACGCTATCTAGATCATGACAACATATATATAAACCAGCTAGAGCACAAGGATGACAATCTGAAATGTAATGCATTTAGTGAGCAAGTCAAGTCATCAATGAGCAAAGTCTAACTAGAGATATCTAAGGATGACTCAGGCCATGTCAATAAGCTAAGCGGAAACAAGAAGCTAGTGTTGAGTCAATTAGAGTGCTACAAGCTCAAGAGTTTATCATTTGGTTAAGCACTTTTCATCTTTAGGTGATTAAGCAAATCTTGCACATTTGACATATTTTCTTTTAAAGGTTATAGCTGTTTCCAACCAAAAATTTTATCATGTGCTAGATCTCAAGCCTTATGCGACTACTCCAAGCGAGAAGCTTAAGAAGATAGTCCAGGTCATCCAAAACTCCCCCTGAGTTCATGCCTAGTGCAATGGCAAGCCGTCTCATGAGAAAGAATTGGTGAAATCAGTTTTTTCGCACATAAAAAGAGATCCTTTTGCTTTTTAACAGATTGTGCTAACTCATGATGTATCAAGATGCTAAAATAGCTCAATCTAAGATTCAACCTAGATTCAAGACTCAACTCAGCCTATTTGACATGGCATGAATCATAAAGGGATAGCTCAAGCAAGACTAATCTCGAGTGCTAACATGACAAGTTTTAATTTAAGTTGAGCAATTTTAATTAATTTATCATGGCAGAAAGTTAGTCTACACATATGAAGTCATGATAAATCTAGCAAGCTAAGCACAAGTCACGGCAAGGTGTAAAGCATTGAAGCATGTCATAACAGGATAATAATCAAGGCTCAATGCAGATTGATTATAATGCTAGAATGCTGAAAATGCAAGAAAGTCCAGCTCCCCCTCAACATTAGATGCAACTTTTAGTTCAAGTTGAGTTATGTCAAAATTAAGCTTCAGAAGCTCCCAAATGAACTCCCCCTGAACCAAAGTAATAAAATCGAGAAGCTGGCAAAGACAACCAAACAGACAGTCCTTAAAGTATAGAAAAGATATAGAAGCAACCATGGCTTAAACTGACTCTCATCTACCCCAAATGACTCCAGGACTAACAGCTGATCGTCGAACACACACTTAGAGAGCAAACACGTACCCTATCTACCCAAGGGTGGCCCAACCCTCGCTAGAACCTACAAGAAGTGAGTGAGCTCAACCTAGTGAGATAAGAAATAGCTAATCCTGGAAGCACAAGATAAGAGTAAGAAGTCTAAGCAACTCAACACAAGAATCACTATAACCTATGCTAGAAGGACTTAACCCAATGCACCCGCAAATGCAATGCAACAGAAATGAGACAGAAGCATAATTAATATAATAAAGCAGTAAAGCCCAAGCTCCCCCTCACTACAGTCCGTAAGGACAAACCACCCCAAGCTCTCCCCGCAGAGCTGAAAACCTCGAACTGTCCAAAAGCTTGGTGAAGATATCAGCCAACTGGTGGTCACTCTCCACAAACTGGAGCACTATGTCACCCTTCTCTACATGGTCTCTAAGGAAGTGGAAGCGAATATCAATATGCTTGGTTCGAGAGTGCTGCACTGGGTTCTTAGCAATGTTGATAGCAGACGTGTTATCACAAAAGAGTGGAACACTGTCTAAGGCTAACCCAAAGTCCCACAGGGTCGAAACCATCCAAAGTACCTGGCAGCAGCAACTGGCAGCAGCAACGTACTCGACCTCTGCAGTGGACTGTGCAACACCGGACTGCTTCCTCGAAGACCAGGAAATGAGAGAAGTGCTAATGAACTGGCAGGTGCCGGAAGTGCTCTTTCTATCTATCCTATAGCCAGCAAAGTCTGCATCCGAAAAGGCTCTCAAGGAAAGACAGGATGAGGAAGAGTACCAGATACCATAGTCAATGGTAGCTCAAAGGTACCGAAAGATGCGCTTCACCGCCTGGCGGTGAGATACGCGAGGAGAAGCCTGAAAACGAGCACACAGACACACGGATAAGTGTATGTCTGGTCTCGAGGCAGTGAGGTAAAGAAGGGAGCCGATCATATTTCTGAACTCTTTCTGATCAACTGGCTCGCCATCCTCATCTGGGTCAAGATAGACTGTAGAAGCCATGGGAGTCGACACAGGCTTACCATCGCTCATGTCGAAGCGTCTCAGGAGGTCACGAGTGTACTTTCCTTGATGAAGAAATGTACCCTCCCGAGACTGCTTGATTTGGAAGCCAAGGAAGAAGGTCAACTCCCCCATCATACTCATCTCAAACTTGGTGCTCATGACATTCGAGAACTGTGAAACCAGAGTATGGGAAGAGCCACCAAAAATGATGTCATCGACATAGATCTGGACGAGCAGAAGGTCATTGCCATGACGGCGAATGAACAAGGTCTTATCGACTCTACCCATCTCAAAACCATGACTCGGAAGGTAGGACTTAAGCCTCTCATACCAAGCTCTAGGGGCCTGCTTAAATCCATACAAAGCTTTGGAAAGTTTGAAGACATGGTGTGGGTATTTGGGGTTCTCGAAACCTGGAGGCTGTCTGACGTAAACTTCTTCCTCAATGACTCCATTAAGGAAGGCACTCTTGACGTCCATCTGGTAGAGCTTGAAACCCTTAGAAGCTGCAAAGGCAAGCATGATTCTAATGGCCTCAAGTCGAGCTACAGGAGCAAAGGTCTCCTCGAAGTATAGACCCTCAACCTGGGAAAACCCCTGAGCTACCAGTCTAGCCTTGTTTCGAATAACCACTCCATCCTCGCTCTGCTTGTTCTTGAACACCCACTTAGTCCCAATAATATTGTGACCTCGCGGGGGCTCGACAAGCGACCAGACCTTATTCCTCTCGAAATTTTCTAACTCCTCATGCATGACATTGACCCAAGACTCATCGGAAAGAGCATGAGAAATATCCTTGGGCTCAAAGGAGGCAATGAAAGTAGAGTGGAGACAGAATTGAGATAAGCCAGATTTTGAGCGGGTAACACGCTCGAACAGGTCTCCAATCATCTGCTCAGAAGGATGCCTTTTCTGAATATGTCGGGGAGGTCCAGGATGAGATGAAGAAGTGGCCTCTACCTCGTGAGCTGACGAGGTAGGAACAGAGCCACTAGCTCTAGAGGAAGTAGAAGGCATGGGCTGATCACCTGGAGGTGCGGTGGAAGACGGCACCTCAAGGGGTGGATAAGGGACTGGATCGGGTAGACAACCCTCATCTCCATCGTCCTCGTCATCCACGAAGATGGGTTCGGACAGCTCTAAAGAATCTGAGATATCGGGTCTAGTCCCCGGACTGGCCTCGTCGAAGGTCACCTCACAGGTCTCTACCATTTTGCTAGACTCGCAGTTCCAGACCCTATAAGCCCGCGAAGAAGGCGAGTAACCTAGAAAGATCCCATCACAAGAACGTGACTCGAACTTGTCTAGGTTCCCGGACTTCAAAATAAAACACTTGCAACCAAACACATGAAAATGAGAGACGTTGGGCTTTCGCCCGTATCTCAACTTATAAGAAGTCTGGTGCAAGTGTGCCCGAAGAAAAACTCGATTTGAGACATGGCATGCGGTGGCTATCGTCTCAGCCCAAAACTTCCGCGGTGTAGTGTACTCATCAAGCATCGTCCTGGCCATCTCGACCAAGGTACGGTTCTTTCTCTCCACGAC
Source organism: Dendrocalamus latiflorus (assembly GCA_017311315.1). NCBI lineage: Eukaryota > Viridiplantae > Streptophyta > Magnoliopsida > Poales > Poaceae > Dendrocalamus > Dendrocalamus latiflorus. The sequence continues at coordinate 12,295,356 of CM029670.1, read as the reverse complement.
GCCATTTTGCTGTGGGACGTGCGGAGAGGAGAACTGATGCTCTACACCTGTCTCACCACAGAAACTCTCGAAGTAGGAATTCTTGAACTCCGTGCCATTGTCTCTGCGGATCGCTCGTAAGGCACCTGGGAGCTCAACAGAAAGCCTACCGAAAAGACCTCGGAAATGTGAAAATGTCTCATCCTTCGAGGCCAAGAAAAACACCCAAGAAAACCTCGAATAGTCATCGACCACGACAAGAACATACCACTTCCCCCCGGCTGACTGCACTCGAGCTGATCCGACTGTGTCCATGTGGAGCAGCTGTCTCAGTGCATCGGTCATGCTCACTGTGACCGGAGGGTGAGAAGCGGCAACCATCTTGCCGTGTCGACATGGAGCACAAACAAGGTCTTTGACCATTTTGAGCTTCGACAGACCACGAATGAGGTCGTGGCCGCTAACTCGGGTCAAATGGTCAAATCCGATATGACCATGTCTCCTATGCCAGAAAGAGAGATCGCGGGACTCAGAAGCAACTAAACACCTGAGAGGATCACCAGAAGACTCAGAAAAATCTGCACGAAAGATCCTCCCAAAACGAGAAATCCCGCAAACCAGACTATCCGAAGAATCAAGAATTTTGCAATTGTTTTTCTTGAAGCTCACCTCGAAACCGTCATTGGTAAGCTGAGAAACGGAAAGCAAATTGTATTGTAGCTTACTAACCAAGGCAACATCTTTCAAAATAAATGAATCATTAACGCGCACTGTACCTTTGGTGATGACGCGCCCAGATGAAGCATCTCCGAAGGTGATCGTCTCATCACCTGGAGCGCGGGCAAGGGAAGAAAACCAACGGGAATCTCCGGTCATGTGTCGTGAACACCCGGAGTCTACAAGCCAAACCTTTCCCTTCCCTGCCCGGCGAACCTGAGTCAAACAGAGAGTAAAGTCTCAGTACTGGGGTAAATCAAGAGTGATTTTGGCACCCAATACTGAAAGACACGTCGAGTAGCAGAAGTAGCCACACACGACTGACCTCTAGCTACCCTACGCTCTCTGTCACTCAAAGCAGAAGGTATGTGAGCAGACCTGAAGCTGTTGCGGGGTCCGACTGCTACGGGAGAGAGAGTCGGAATACCGGCAACACGCTGATCACGCCGCGGGTAGCTGTCTCGACGGGGGAAACGAGATGTACCCTCAGGACGGCGGAAGTCACGACCAGGAGCAGCACGAGGACGAAAACCGGAAAACTCGGAAAAACCAAGTCCTCGATGCTGCCCAAAATCATCAGCAAACGCAACCCTAGACCTCGTGTTGGTCTTAGGTGCACTCAGGATCTGGGGCTGACCCTGAATACCCCTAAGAGACTCAACACGGTCTCTACGCGCGATCTTGGCGCGCCTGAAGCATCTCTCGATCGAGTGCCCATCCTTCTGACAGAAGGTGCAGTGATACTTCACCTTCTGAGAGGTGGAAGTAGCACGAAGTGGCTTCGCCTTCTGAGAGGCCGAAGCAGCAGGTGGAATCACCTTGCTGTCAGAGATCCCCTGGACAAAACCCGCTGATTTGAATTTAACCTCATCAGATCTGGGCTCAATCTCGATCACACCTTCTACGATGGGTCGGAGAATAGCAGGTGGATGCTTTCTCATATCCTCATAGAAATCATATCCTAGACCTTGATTGAACTTGCAAATCTTGGATTGGTCTAGAATAAGATTAAGCTTCTTCTTGCCGCCTACAAATCTCTCGAGAGTGTTCATAAGGTACTGACACTCCCGAAAGAGAGAGGTGCAAGAAGAGCAGGGGGAAGAGGGAACAGCAGTAGGTAAGGAAGCAGATGAAGAACCAATAGCAGAGGAACGAATGGCTTGTGCACGCACAGCCGACTCAGAATGGATAGTCCTACTGCTAGCAGGTTGGTTCACGTAGCTAAGCGTCTCAACCTTACCCTAGGGCTTCTCCCCCTTCTCAGCACCGACAATACAAGCAGATGGTGGCTTCTCTAGTAGGTCCTTAGTTAGCTTCACATATTTCTCATCCAATGCAACCACGTCAGATTTTAGTTTGTTACAATTAATGCATGGTGAGCTAACAGGGTTCTTAGAAGCATACTGAGCCAACTTCCTATCATGATCAATCATTTCTTGAAACTGTTTGGAGACAGCTTCAAGATCAGCAGTTAACTTAGGACAGTTCAAGCATGAATCAATCGGCTCAAGCAAACAAGCTTGTAGTTCAGCAATTTTATGATCTGCCCGTTTTAGGTTCATCTTCAAGTTATTGCAATTTTCACAAGACTCGGGCAGATCAAGGAGCATGGCATAAGGTCCTCTAGCAGTAATGTCCTTAACCTCACATGAGGTGGGAGAAGTAGTCTCATCAGTAGTAAGTAGGGTAACCGCCATCCTACTCAACTCTAACTCAGCAAGCAGACTAACATTCTCCACCTTAACAATATCAAGCTCGGAGGACACACTATCATGCGAGGTCTTTAGTTTCTCCATATCACCCAATAGAGCACAGCATGTATCACAATCATCACGGGAGGGAGCAGATGTAAGTGATGTAAGCTCCCGTGATAATCTATCTACTTCCTTCTCTAACTCAGAACACCTAGCCCTAACTCTAGCATGAAAACCACCTAGCTTAAGAAAAGCATGATTGAGCTGGTCGTAGGTGGGGCATACCTCGTCCGAGTCGGAGTACAGCTCGCTGTCGCTCAGTTCGCCCTCGAGGGCCATGAAGCACATACCGGAGAAGTCGTCGCCACCATCCTTGGGCTCTTGGTCACCCGTCCCGTCATCGTCGCTCCATCCCTCCACCTCGCTGAGGTCGAGGTCGTCGAAGGCGGTGAGGACGCGGTGGAAGAGCTTCTTGGCCTTCCCGAAGTTACGGAACTTCTTCTTTCCCGGCGTCTGAGCTGGAGGCTTCTTGTTGCGGTTCTTGTCGGTGTAGGTCGACCTTGCCCGAACCGCCGTAGTCGTTTTTGCCCTTCTCCAGCTTGGGGCAGTTTGCCCGAATGTGGTTGGGGCCACCACACTCGAAGCAAATCATGGGTCCTCCTCTCTTTCTGTCCCTCCTCCCCTTGTAAAGCATGGGAGAATCTTCGAGCAAGGAGGGCCAGCTGCTCATCCGCAAGCTGCTCTAACTGATCATCAGTTATGTCACAGAGAGCAGCAAGGAAGAATCTGCAAGAGAACCAGAAGAAGAGGAACCAGAAGCCAACGTGGGATCAGTGACAAAGCCATCGACTGTGACTTCGACCTACGAGAGACAACGTCAATCTCGTGAGTCTTGAGGCGTGAGTACAGCGCGTCAAGAGTCAAGGTCGAGAGGTCTGTCGTGTCTTTGATGGTGGTCACTT
>CM029670.1:12107928-12291904 GCA_017311315.1 Dendrocalamus latiflorus | reverse complement strand
ACCTAGAAACCATCGAAGCGACAGAGGGAGCACACTCTAACAAACTCTGTCTCTCCCAACCACTAAAGAGCCAAAGCTAAACAACTCCCTAAAGAATCTTTTGACTCAATCAAAACCCTTGGAGTGCTCAAGTGGGCATGCAGCCCCTCCTCTCCTTTTATAGCGCTTGGCTAACGGGTCTCCGCCCCGTTACGCCCGCTAAATCCAACGGCGCCCGCTCCCGCTTGTGCAGCCTCGCGAATTTCCCGATTCGCCCCTCCTGCACCTTCCGGGAAGCTTCCGCGCTCCTTGCCTCGCACGCCTCGCAACCACCTCGAGTCTACGTCGTTTTCGACACATCCCGACCGTTCTGACCTCAGCGCCACCTGCGCCTAGTCCGGTCCACGTGTCTCGCCACGACTCCACCCGATGTCCTGCAGTCACACAGACAAGAAAACACGTCAAATAGCACCGCTCGACACATGAAAGCGTAAATACCATCACACTTACCACAGACGAAGTCCAAACCTGTCGAAACATTAGAATATACATTCTAAGCACAAATGACCAAGTTTGACCAAAGTCCGACCGAACCCGATTGCGCCACGCAACGGCTCGACTCCGAACCACTCAAACCAAACTCGACTATCCTAAACCTTTGTCAATTACTCATCATTCACATGGAGTCACGACCACCTGGTCTCTCAATCTCCCCCTTGATGAGTATATTGACAAACTCAGAAAAAAGCATGAAGTTGAGTTTGATTTTGAAGAATCCAACATGGTCCAAAGAAGAGAATGAAGCTAATGACCATATCGGCAGAAGGAACACTAGAGCAACAACTGAAAGAGCAAATTGATCTCCAAAGCTCTAAACTGTTCCCAACAGACTTTTTCTTCTCTATTCTCCCCCTTTTGGCAATAAACACATCAAGATGCAATAGAGAGAATATGACATGTCAATGGATGAATATGACTGAAGTTTGTTTATTTAAGCATTTAGAGCCATGAGAATTATCTATATTGACCATAATGTAATACACCAAGCCATAACTAAAAAAACGCTATCTAGATCATGACAACATATATATAAACCAGCTAGAGCACAAGGATGACAATCTGAAATGTAATGCATTTAGTGAGCAAGTCAAGTCATCAATGAGCAAAGTCTAACTAGAGATATCTAAGGATGACTCAGGCCATGTCAATAAGCTAAGCGGAAACAAGAAGCTAGTGTTGAGTCAATTAGAGTGCTACAAGCTCAAGAGTTTATCATTTGGTTAAGCACTTTTCATCTTTAGGTGATTAAGCAAATCTTGCACATTTGACATATTTTCTTTTAAAGGTTATAGCTGTTTCCAACCAAAAATTTTATCATGTGCTAGATCTCAAGCCTTATGCGACTACTCCAAGCGAGAAGCTTAAGAAGATAGTCCAGGTCATCCAAAACTCCCCCTGAGTTCATGCCTAGTGCAATGGCAAGCCGTCTCATGAGAAAGAATTGGTGAAATCAGTTTTTTCGCACATAAAAAGAGATCCTTTTGCTTTTTAACAGATTGTGCTAACTCATGATGTATCAAGATGCTAAAATAGCTCAATCTAAGATTCAACCTAGATTCAAGACTCAACTCAGCCTATTTGACATGGCATGAATCATAAAGGGATAGCTCAAGCAAGACTAATCTCGAGTGCTAACATGACAAGTTTTAATTTAAGTTGAGCAATTTTAATTAATTTATCATGGCAGAAAGTTAGTCTACACATATGAAGTCATGATAAATCTAGCAAGCTAAGCACAAGTCACGGCAAGGTGTAAAGCATTGAAGCATGTCATAACAGGATAATAATCAAGGCTCAATGCAGATTGATTATAATGCTAGAATGCTGAAAATGCAAGAAAGTCCAGCTCCCCCTCAACATTAGATGCAACTTTTAGTTCAAGTTGAGTTATGTCAAAATTAAGCTTCAGAAGCTCCCAAATGAACTCCCCCTGAACCAAAGTAATAAAATCGAGAAGCTGGCAAAGACAACCAAACAGACAGTCCTTAAAGTATAGAAAAGATATAGAAGCAACCATGGCTTAAACTGACTCTCATCTACCCCAAATGACTCCAGGACTAACAGCTGATCGTCGAACACACACTTAGAGAGCAAACACGTACCCTATCTACCCAAGGGTGGCCCAACCCTCGCTAGAACCTACAAGAAGTGAGTGAGCTCAACCTAGTGAGATAAGAAATAGCTAATCCTGGAAGCACAAGATAAGAGTAAGAAGTCTAAGCAACTCAACACAAGAATCACTATAACCTATGCTAGAAGGACTTAACCCAATGCACCCGCAAATGCAATGCAACAGAAATGAGACAGAAGCATAATTAATATAATAAAGCAGTAAAGCCCAAGCTCCCCCTCACTACAGTCCGTAAGGACAAACCACCCCAAGCTCTCCCCGCAGAGCTGAAAACCTCGAACTGTCCAAAAGCTTGGTGAAGATATCAGCCAACTGGTGGTCACTCTCCACAAACTGGAGCACTATGTCACCCTTCTCTACATGGTCTCTAAGGAAGTGGAAGCGAATATCAATATGCTTGGTTCGAGAGTGCTGCACTGGGTTCTTAGCAATGTTGATAGCAGACGTGTTATCACAAAAGAGTGGAACACTGTCTAAGGCTAACCCAAAGTCCCACAGGGTCGAAACCATCCAAAGTACCTGGCAGCAGCAACTGGCAGCAGCAACGTACTCGACCTCTGCAGTGGACTGTGCAACACCGGACTGCTTCCTCGAAGACCAGGAAATGAGAGAAGTGCTAATGAACTGGCAGGTGCCGGAAGTGCTCTTTCTATCTATCCTATAGCCAGCAAAGTCTGCATCCGAAAAGGCTCTCAAGGAAAGACAGGATGAGGAAGAGTACCAGATACCATAGTCAATGGTAGCTCAAAGGTACCGAAAGATGCGCTTCACCGCCTGGCGGTGAGATACGCGAGGAGAAGCCTGAAAACGAGCACACAGACACACGGATAAGTGTATGTCTGGTCTCGAGGCAGTGAGGTAAAGAAGGGAGCCGATCATATTTCTGAACTCTTTCTGATCAACTGGCTCGCCATCCTCATCTGGGTCAAGATAGACTGTAGAAGCCATGGGAGTCGACACAGGCTTACCATCGCTCATGTCGAAGCGTCTCAGGAGGTCACGAGTGTACTTTCCTTGATGAAGAAATGTACCCTCCCGAGACTGCTTGATTTGGAAGCCAAGGAAGAAGGTCAACTCCCCCATCATACTCATCTCAAACTTGGTGCTCATGACATTCGAGAACTGTGAAACCAGAGTATGGGAAGAGCCACCAAAAATGATGTCATCGACATAGATCTGGACGAGCAGAAGGTCATTGCCATGACGGCGAATGAACAAGGTCTTATCGACTCTACCCATCTCAAAACCATGACTCGGAAGGTAGGACTTAAGCCTCTCATACCAAGCTCTAGGGGCCTGCTTAAATCCATACAAAGCTTTGGAAAGTTTGAAGACATGGTGTGGGTATTTGGGGTTCTCGAAACCTGGAGGCTGTCTGACGTAAACTTCTTCCTCAATGACTCCATTAAGGAAGGCACTCTTGACGTCCATCTGGTAGAGCTTGAAACCCTTAGAAGCTGCAAAGGCAAGCATGATTCTAATGGCCTCAAGTCGAGCTACAGGAGCAAAGGTCTCCTCGAAGTATAGACCCTCAACCTGGGAAAACCCCTGAGCTACCAGTCTAGCCTTGTTTCGAATAACCACTCCATCCTCGCTCTGCTTGTTCTTGAACACCCACTTAGTCCCAATAATATTGTGACCTCGCGGGGGCTCGACAAGCGACCAGACCTTATTCCTCTCGAAATTTTCTAACTCCTCATGCATGACATTGACCCAAGACTCATCGGAAAGAGCATGAGAAATATCCTTGGGCTCAAAGGAGGCAATGAAAGTAGAGTGGAGACAGAATTGAGATAAGCCAGATTTTGAGCGGGTAACACGCTCGAACAGGTCTCCAATCATCTGCTCAGAAGGATGCCTTTTCTGAATATGTCGGGGAGGTCCAGGATGAGATGAAGAAGTGGCCTCTACCTCGTGAGCTGACGAGGTAGGAACAGAGCCACTAGCTCTAGAGGAAGTAGAAGGCATGGGCTGATCACCTGGAGGTGCGGTGGAAGACGGCACCTCAAGGGGTGGATAAGGGACTGGATCGGGTAGACAACCCTCATCTCCATCGTCCTCGTCATCCACGAAGATGGGTTCGGACAGCTCTAAAGAATCTGAGATATCGGGTCTAGTCCCCGGACTGGCCTCGTCGAAGGTCACCTCACAGGTCTCTACCATTTTGCTAGACTCGCAGTTCCAGACCCTATAAGCCCGCGAAGAAGGCGAGTAACCTAGAAAGATCCCATCACAAGAACGTGACTCGAACTTGTCTAGGTTCCCGGACTTCAAAATAAAACACTTGCAACCAAACACATGAAAATGAGAGACGTTGGGCTTTCGCCCGTATCTCAACTTATAAGAAGTCTGGTGCAAGTGTGCCCGAAGAAAAACTCGATTTGAGACATGGCATGCGGTGGCTATCGTCTCAGCCCAAAACTTCCGCGGTGTAGTGTACTCATCAAGCATCGTCCTGGCCATCTCGACCAAGGTACGGTTCTTTCTCTCCACGACGCCATTTTGCTGTGGGACGTGCGGAGAGGAGAACTGATGCTCTACACCTGTCTCACCACAGAAACTCTCGAAGTAGGAATTCTTGAACTCCGTGCCATTGTCTCTGCGGATCGCTCGTAAGGCACCTGGGAGCTCAACAGAAAGCCTACCGAAAAGACCTCGGAAATGTGAAAATGTCTCATCCTTCGAGGCCAAGAAAAACACCCAAGAAAACCTCGAATAGTCATCGACCACGACAAGAACATACCACTTCCCCCCGGCTGACTGCACTCGAGCTGATCCGACTGTGTCCATGTGGAGCAGCTGTCTCAGTGCATCGGTCATGCTCACTGTGACCGGAGGGTGAGAAGCGGCAACCATCTTGCCGTGTCGACATGGAGCACAAACAAGGTCTTTGACCATTTTGAGCTTCGACAGACCACGAATGAGGTCGTGGCCGCTAACTCGGGTCAAATGGTCAAATCCGATATGACCATGTCTCCTATGCCAGAAAGAGAGATCGCGGGACTCAGAAGCAACTAAACACCTGAGAGGATCACCAGAAGACTCAGAAAAATCTGCACGAAAGATCCTCCCAAAACGAGAAATCCCGCAAACCAGACTATCCGAAGAATCAAGAATTTTGCAATTGTTTTTCTTGAAGCTCACCTCGAAACCGTCATTGGTAAGCTGAGAAACGGAAAGCAAATTGTATTGTAGCTTACTAACCAAGGCAACATCTTTCAAAATAAATGAATCATTAACGCGCACTGTACCTTTGGTGATGACGCGCCCAGATGAAGCATCTCCGAAGGTGATCGTCTCATCACCTGGAGCGCGGGCAAGGGAAGAAAACCAACGGGAATCTCCGGTCATGTGTCGTGAACACCCGGAGTCTACAAGCCAAACCTTTCCCTTCCCTGCCCGGCGAACCTGAGTCAAACAGAGAGTAAAGTCTCAGTACTGGGGTAAATCAAGAGTGATTTTGGCACCCAATACTGAAAGACACGTCGAGTAGCAGAAGTAGCCACACACGACTGACCTCTAGCTACCCTACGCTCTCTGTCACTCAAAGCAGAAGGTATGTGAGCAGACCTGAAGCTGTTGCGGGGTCCGACTGCTACGGGAGAGAGAGTCGGAATACCGGCAACACGCTGATCACGCCGCGGGTAGCTGTCTCGACGGGGGAAACGAGATGTACCCTCAGGACGGCGGAAGTCACGACCAGGAGCAGCACGAGGACGAAAACCGGAAAACTCGGAAAAACCAAGTCCTCGATGCTGCCCAAAATCATCAGCAAACGCAACCCTAGACCTCGTGTTGGTCTTAGGTGCACTCAGGATCTGGGGCTGACCCTGAATACCCCTAAGAGACTCAACACGGTCTCTACGCGCGATCTTGGCGCGCCTGAAGCATCTCTCGATCGAGTGCCCATCCTTCTGACAGAAGGTGCAGTGATACTTCACCTTCTGAGAGGTGGAAGTAGCACGAAGTGGCTTCGCCTTCTGAGAGGCCGAAGCAGCAGGTGGAATCACCTTGCTGTCAGAGATCCCCTGGACAAAACCCGCTGATTTGAATTTAACCTCATCAGATCTGGGCTCAATCTCGATCACACCTTCTACGATGGGTCGGAGAATAGCAGGTGGATGCTTTCTCATATCCTCATAGAAATCATATCCTAGACCTTGATTGAACTTGCAAATCTTGGATTGGTCTAGAATAAGATTAAGCTTCTTCTTGCCGCCTACAAATCTCTCGAGAGTGTTCATAAGGTACTGACACTCCCGAAAGAGAGAGGTGCAAGAAGAGCAGGGGGAAGAGGGAACAGCAGTAGGTAAGGAAGCAGATGAAGAACCAATAGCAGAGGAACGAATGGCTTGTGCACGCACAGCCGACTCAGAATGGATAGTCCTACTGCTAGCAGGTTGGTTCACGTAGCTAAGCGTCTCAACCTTACCCTAGGGCTTCTCCCCCTTCTCAGCACCGACAATACAAGCAGATGGTGGCTTCTCTAGTAGGTCCTTAGTTAGCTTCACATATTTCTCATCCAATGCAACCAAGTCAGATTTTAGTTTGTTACAATTAATGCATGGTGAGCTAACAGGGTTCTTAGAAGCATACTGAGCCAACTTCCTATCATGATCAATCATTTCTTGAAACTGTTTGGAGACAGCTTCAAGATCAGCAGTTAACTTAGGACAGTTCAAGCATGAATCAATCGGCTCAAGCAAACAAGCTTGTAGTTCAGCAATTTTATGATCTGCCCGTTTTAGGTTCATCTTCAAGTTATTGCAATTTTCACAAGACTCGGGCAGATCAAGGAGCATGGCATAAGGTCCTCTAGCAGTAATGTCCTTAACCTCACATGAGGTGGGAGAAGTAGTCTCATCAGTAGTAAGTAGGGTAACCGCCATCCTACTCAACTCTAACTCAGCAAGCAGACTAACATTCTCCACCTTAACAATATCAAGCTCGGAGGACACACTATCATGCGAGGTCTTTAGTTTCTCCATATCACCCAATAGAGCACAGCATGTATCACAATCATCACGGGAGGGAGCAGATGTAAGTGATGTAAGCTCCCGTGATAATCTATCTACTTCCTTCTCTAACTCAGAACACCTAGCCCTAACTCTAGCATGAAAACCACCTAGCTTAAGAAAAGCATGATTGAGCTGGTCGTAGGTGGGGCATACCTCGTCCGAGTCGGAGTACAGCTCGCTGTCGCTCAGTTCGCCCTCGAGGGCCATGAAGCACATACCGGAGAAGTCGTCGCCACCATCCTTGGGCTCTTGGTCACCCGTCCCGTCATCGTCGCTCCATCCCTCCACCTCGCTGAGGTCGAGGTCGTCGAAGGCGGTGAGGACGCGGTGGAAGAGCTTCTTGGCCTTCCCGAAGTTACGGAACTTCTTCTTTCCCGGCGTCTGAGCTGGAGGCTTCTTGTTGCGGTTCTTGTCGGTGTAGTCGACCTTGCCCGAACCGCCGTAGTCGTTTTTGCCCTTCTCCAGCTTGGGGCAGTTTGCCCGAATGTGGTTGGGGCCACCACACTCGAAGCAAATCATGGGTCCTCCTCTCTTTCTGTCCCTCCTCCCCTTGTAAGCATGGGAGAATCTTCGAGCAAGGAGGGCCAGCTGCTCATCCGCAAGCTGCTCTAACTGATCATCAGTTATGTCACAGAGAGCAGCAAGGAAGAATCTGCAAAGAGAACCAGAAGAAGAGGAACCAGAAGCCAACGTGGGATCAGTGACCAAAGCCATCGACTGTGACTTCGACCTACGAGAGACAACGTCAATCTCGTGAGTCTTGAGGCGTGAGTACAGCGCGTCAAGAGTCAAGGTCGAGAGGTCTGTCGTGCCTTTGATGGTGGTCACTTTCATCTCCCACACACGCAGATCGAGTGCTGCAAGCATCTGACGAGCGTTGTTCGAGTCGGGGTATGTAAGACCGACCGTTCGGAGGTTGCTCAAGATCTTGTGAAAACGAGCGAAGCACTCATCTAGGGACTCACCAGCAAGCATCTCGAATTTGTTGTATTCTCGCTTGAACTGGTCCTGTCGAACCGTCTTGATCTGGGTGGTGCCCTCATGGTATGCGTCGAGGGTCACCCAAATATCGTAGGCGGACGACAGGTGGGAGATGCGATCGAACTCGCTACGACTCAGGCCCTGGATTATGATGTTCCTTGCCTTAGCGTTTGCCTCAACATCATGCATTTTCCTTGACCTTGCGCCAGATGGCGTACCCCTGAGCCTGGATGTACGTTTCCATTCGGCTCTTCCAGAAGGGGTAGTCAATGCCATCGAAGACAGGCGGCTTGGTCGAGTACTTGTCCGTCGCCATGGCTCTTGAGACCGGTTAAGATCTATTGATTAGAACTAACCGGCTCTGATACCAATTGTAGGACCGAAATGGCGACAGAGGGGGGGGGGGTGAATGTCGATCTCTTAAAATTCCCCCGAGAAATCGAACACTGATTTTTTAGAAAGATGCAAAACACAGCACCTCACAGAAAATTAAAATTAAATTCTCTGAAATTTGGAACGCATGCGACACCGAAAAATTCAGCATAAATCAGAGATTACCCAGTAAAAATTTCAGCTGAAAATATTGCTGTTTGATCTGCATGCAAAATTGAGGAAAATCAGCACAAAGAAAAAAGAAACATGCACAAAAGATGAAGAAGGGACACTACTGCATGCTTGCTTGCCATTCAGCCAACAGGAGCAGTTCGTGAGAGTTTTTGGCCGAAAGACAGAGCTGCAGTAAGAAAAACTTCAGAGGAAGCTCAAATCCAAGAGAATGAGAAAGGAACTTCTTTTCTTTTAAGACAAAAACACCAAGAGCATAATCTAAATATAATGGAGGCTCTAAACAACACAAGAAATTCAGAGATTTCCCAAGCACTGAAAAAGTACAGAGGGTTCACCAAAATCCAAATTACTCCCCAACCTTTGATCCTATGACCATGAAACTTTGAGGATATGTTAGCAATAGCTATGGGATAATCCAGATCAAATTTCATGCCATTTCTCCAAAGGGAACAAGATTTCACCAAAACCCTAGAAGATGAAATACATGAACAGAGGAGACCAAAAGAGGAAATCCGAAATTAAACTTGGTTTGCTCTTTGGATCAACTAGCCAAATGGCTTTTGAGCATCTCCCATGTCATAGCAACCCATTTTGGCACTCCTAAGCAAGCAAGAACTCAAAACAACGAAAATCACCCAAAAGAAGTTAACGAAGAACAGAGAGCAAGAATGAAAGAAGAACTTCAGATTTTCATTCCATCACGAAAGGAATACAAGGAGTCACGATACGCATGGACATTAGATCAAGATGAATGATTACATGACCCTCAATCCCTCTCCAACCTCTCAATCCTCAACCATGAATGCTTGGATGGGATGAACAACACTCTGTTCTACCTAGAAACCATCGAAGCGACAGAGGGAGCACACTCTAACAAACTCTGTCTCTCCCAACCACTAAAGAGCCAAAGCTAAACAACTCTCTAAAGACTCTTTTGACTCAATCAAAACCCTTGGAGTGCTCAAGTGGGCATGCAGCCCCTCCTCTCCTTTTATAGCGCTTGGCTAACGGGTCTCCGCCCCGTTACGCCCGCTAAATCCAACGGCGCCCGCTCCCGCTTGTGCAGCCTCGCGAATTTCCCGATTCGCCCCTCCTGCACCTTCCGGGAAGCTTCCGCGCTCCTTGCCTCGCACGCCTCGCAACCACCTCGAGTCTACGTCGTCTTCGACACATCCCGACCGTTCTGACCTCAGCGCCACCTGCGCCTAGTCCGGTCCACGTGTCTCGCCACGACTCCACCCGATGTCCTGCAGTCACACAGACAAGAAAACACGTCAAATAGCACCGCTCGACACATGAAAGCGTAAATACCATCACACTTACCACAGACGAAGTCCAAACCTGTCGAAACATTAGAATATACATCCTAAGCACAAATGACCAAGTTTGACCAAAGTCCGACCGAGTCCGATTGCGCCACGCAACGGCTCGACTCCGAACCACTCAAACCAAACTCGACTATCCTAAACCTTTGTCAATTACTCATCATTCACATGGAGTCACGACCACCTGGTCTCTCATGACCAAAGCACGTGAAGAACGGGGAAATCGTGTGAAGAACGAGATATTTTATGGTCTTCGGAAACTTGTACCATTTAAAGTCATGTTAGAAACGAAGAAAACACATGAATTTTACATGATTTGTTTTGGTTCCTGCAAAATTCTTACAATCTAACAATCCCCGAGTAGTAAGAACTGGCCAACGTTGTAAATTGTCCGGATATGCACTATGGATCATAAACCATGGAGGGCGAGCCGAGGGGTAAAACCTTTCTCCCTCCGTGTTTGAGTCATATTGAAAAGTGCTATGCCATTTTACTATGTAAAGCCTATTCGGAACGAAGTAACTTTAAATAAAAACAATTTTCGTCGGAATTTAGAAAATTACGTTGTTCCAATTATAGCCTAAAACAAGTATTTAACAACGTCTGCTAATGCGCATCATCGCACATCTCCTATTTTTTTTAAGAAATAAGTCTAATTTTGCCCTTGAATTTTGAAGGTGCATCTAATCTACTCCTAAACTATAAAACCATTTACATAGTTCCTTAACTACGTAGAACCGTCTAATTAACCGCTAGAGTGGTTTGAATGGTGGTTTTACCATTGTAGCGGTGGTTTTATTAGCATGATGAATGACGTGGTTGACAATCATTACCATATTCTCAGCCCTGTTATTCGTCACAGTAGCAAAACCATTGTGGCATTGCCATATTCTTAGCCACATCACTCGCCACTGTGACAAAACCGTCTCCAAAAGTGTTTTAGGGGATTATTTAAATAGTTTTTGTTAGACCATGTGGTTAGGTCTAGGATATTTTGGTGATGAATAATTGACAATGTTTAATTTATTATGATGAATAATTGGTGAACTGCTACAGTACACTACAGTAATTGCTACAGTAATTAGAAAAATTCTGTTTTTTTTGTTATTTCTGGTTTTTACAGATTAAACAATTAAAAGGCAGAAAAATTTGAAAAAAAAGTTTCCGCTATGCGGTGCAATCATTCACCCCCCTCTGATTGCCATCGACGATCCTACAGTTTTGTATAGTTTAGATTATTTAAATGGTTTTGTATAGTTTAAAAAGGCTATTTAGACGATTTTATACTTCCGAGATAGATTAGGTGCACCTTAGAAGTTGAGGGGTAAAATAGACCCACTCTTCTTTTTAACCCCGCGTTTATGTACTATAAAGTAACACGTAGTAAACCTTACCTAAAATCGTTTGATCAAACATAAGAAAAGCACTAAATGATAATCTTTAGCTGTTACGCATCACCAACCAACAGTCAACTTAAAACTAAATTAGAAAGCCACGATAAATCCACTCATCATAAACCTGCTCACGTCCCATCGCTCCCCCAAACCAAAGCTACGTGTGGCAATGCAGGGCGATCCGATCCCACCTAGCAATCAGGGCCGTCGGCTCTGGATCGGACGGATGTGTCAGAAAGTGAATTCAGTTAGGTCTTATGAATATTGAAGCAGTGAGAAAACATGGACGGTCAGGATGAGAAGCTGAGGTATTACGTGGATCGCACGAAGACTGGAGTAAGGGAAGTTGCCGCTGATTTCACTTAAGTAGCCAAGGGTTATGTAGAGCGAGCGTCCGATCTCCATCCAATGGCTGCTGTGCATTTGACTAGCATTAGGATTGTTAAATTGTGCATTTTGTCAAACTATTCATCGTCATTTGTCTTAAACTTAGCTTATGTTTGGGCAGCCATATAGAAGGCTTGTAACCCCTCTGTTGGAAGGATCCAGATTATTGAACACAAAACCCTAGCCATCATATCTAGTATAGCTCACAGTTTACCCTGTTCTCTCATTGTTTTCTCGATTGTTTTCTAATTTCACTCTTGATTCAGATTTGCATTCTCAGATCCTGACAGTTTGGTATCAGAGCACTGATTCTTGGCCTTGAGGACAGATCTTGGTCACGTTCTTAGAGAGGGTTTGGGAGCACCTTGTGTCTTCCTATAAAATTCCGGATCCAAATGAGCCGATGAAGTCTCGAGGGAAAATCTATGGGGGATTTGCAAGATCCGATAGGTTGGGTTAGCAAACTGCTAGCCTAGTAAAATCCCTGGTTCGATTTTTGCAGATTCAAAATGGTGAGGCCGGTGTTACCTACTACGACAGAGGAAGGCGAGGTATCTTTTGCAACTACGGCCGGGATGGAGAAAGTCAAGCAAAGTATTGTTGAACTGAAGAGAAATAGAGAAGAAGGTTAGAAGACGATTCACGGGCAGATAGACAAACTGGTGGGAATGATGTCAAGTTTCATGAACCTGTAGCCCGGGAAGGAGGTATCTGATTGATAATATAGCTTCCAAGGTAACTATGGTCAACCCTCAACCCCTCCTGTAGCAGTAGTCAGTGAAGTGGGGAACTTGCCGCATAGTGCTCAAAGGATTTAGCCCGAGCTCTACACACAGGGCCGGCCCTGAGGGGGGGGGGGGGGGGGGGCGAGAGGGGCGGCCGCCCTGGGCCCCAAAATCTAGGGGGCCCCATATACTATGTAGTGTATACACATACTTTGAAGATTTATCTTGGGCTTTTTGAAGTTAATTATATTTTTGTTATGGTTGATATGGCAATCAATTCATTGAAAAGTAGATTTCAAGAACTCCAAACATTCGGAAGTATATTTGGATTTTTAATGAGTTCAACAACATTGAAGTCATTGGATCGAACTAAATTAAAAGAATGTTGTACAAAATTTGCAGAAACTTTCTCTCTAAATGGTTCATCTGATGTTGAGTTAAATGATCTAATTTCTGAGTTAAGTGTTATGCAATTGACTTTATCAGATAAACCAATGTCTGCTATGGAGATCTTTGAGTTTGTCAGAGAAGCGGATTGTTATCCTAATATTTCTATTGCTTATCAGATTTTATTTACTATGCCTGTAACTGTGGCATCAGCTGAAAGAAGCTTTTCAAAGTTGAAATTGTTGAAGAATCATTTAAGGTCAACAGTGTCTCAAGAGAGGTTAAACGATTTGACAACTTTATGTATTGAGAAGAAATTGTTGGATGAGATTGATATCTGTTCTCTTCAGCAGGGTGATGCTACTGTTGACGCTTTTTACGCTCAGAGTTCTGCTGTCTGGCGTCAGTTGGACTCACTTCGCACTGCTGGCTGTCGTACCTGTCCGTGCTGCCTGGATGTCCGTGCTAACCTGGAGTTTCAGCGGGTTTACGAGTTCCTTACTCGCCTTCGTCCTGAGTTCGAGCAAAGGCGTGCTCAGCTCCTTGCACGCCACCCTCGTGTCACTCTCCTGGAGGCTCTTACCGAGATACGCGCGGAGGAGACTCGTCTGAGTGGTGCTGGTCTGATGCCACTCCCCTCTGTGCTCGCCGACCGAAAGAAAGAAAGAAAAAAAAGAGAGAAAAAAAGAAGAAGAAAACGTCGTTCTAACCGCCGCGCCGTCCAGCGCCGCTGTTAGACTTCGTTGCCTTGGTCGCCGCGCCGTCCAGCGCCGCCTACCAATGGGCACCGTTTCCCTCCCTCGCTGGACATCCAGGCAGCACGGACAGGTACGACAGCCAGCAGTGCGAAGTGAGTCCAACTGACGCCAGACAGCAGAACTCTGAGCGTAAAAAGCGTCAACAGTAGCATCACCCTGCTGAAGAGAGTGCTCCTGGCGGACCACGGACAGGTACAGGGCATCACCAGAGGGCTCGTAGCGCTGACGAAGATGAGTCCACATCTGGAAAGCCGAAGGGAGTCCCACAACCTCAGAAGAAAACTGAGGCTGGACACTGGCGATGAAGACAGCAGCAGCCCGAGCGTCGTCATCGTACCACTGAGTGTAGACGGTCAGACGATCCTTGTAGGAATCCAGAGCCTCCTGGTAGGCAGAGGCAGCTTTATCATCAGCTTCATCATCAGCAGCAGCCTTATCGGCTGTCGGGGGCAATGCAACAGGCGTAGGCTCCGTCGGAGGAATAGGGCAAGGCGGGCAGGTGACATCGCCAGAGAGGACGCCCCAGAGACGAAGACCACGCATGTGAATGCGCATGTGAGACACGAAGTCGGTGTAATTAACACCATCAAAGATCACCGGGCAGCGAGGGAGGGAAACGGTGCCCATTGATAGGCGGCGCTGGACGGCGCGGCGACCAAGGCAACGAAGTCTAACAGGCGGCGCTGGACGGCGCGGCGGTTAGAACGACGTTTTTTTTCTCTCGAGTCGGTTTACAAACCGACCGAGCGAGCCACCGAGCCCCGAACCAGGGCAAAAAAAACAGGAGCGGGAGGCGGCCCTGCGCAGGCGGCGGCGGCCCGGCGCGGGCGGCGACGGCCCGGTGCGGGAGGCGGCGGTCCAGCGCGGAAGGCGGCGGCAATGGCCCGGAGAAGGCGGCGACGGCCACCAGAGGGCGGAGCGGAGGCGGCGGAAGGCGAGCGGAGGCGGCGGAGGCCCGCCTGGAGGCGGAGTGTCGGAACCCGGAGCAACAACTCCTGGATCCTCTGTGTAAATCGCACTAGTCCAGGATCAGCTAGTGCACACAGTCACAACAAAGATAAATACCAAGCACAAATGACATCATATATTAAATAAAGGGTACGGCCTTATGGCCAAGTCTTACATCAATGCTCATTGGCAAATATAAATAAAGGAAAATAACTGCGGAAGCAAACTGATAAATAGCGAAGCCCAAGCCTGCCCACAGGCAAACGACAGTAAGACGCGGCCTATTCGTCCAGATCTTCACCGTAGTTGACGTCTTCCTTCTCTGTGTGGAAAAAGCAAGGTGAGTACAAACTTGTACTCCGTAAGTCACCCAGGAAAATGCAACATAATGATAAAGGCTTCAATGGAAGGCTTATAGGGTTAGTTTGCATAAAACAGCATTTAAGAAATACAATAAGTAGATTGAAACTGCTGAATTTAATACAGTAAGTAAAAGCAATACTTGTAATTGAAAATAATACCGTCAGTGCCGGCTCCGACCAAACACCAACCTATCCACGGGCATCCCACCCGGACCATCTTTTCCAAAAGCTCATGTATGGATTCCATCCATCCACACGCTTTCACTACACAACTCTGATGAATTCCATCCATTCACCATATTTCAATCTCTCACGGATTCCATCCATCCGCAATGTTTTCATCACTCGTGGATTCCATCCATCCACAAGGTTTTCAAAAACATTTTGAAAATCAAAATCTAATCTATGAAAAACTTTTACTCAGCATGCCCATGACCGTGGGCACGGCTATCCAGGATAGATTATACACTCTGCAGAGGTTGTACAGCTTTACCCACAAGACACGATCATCCCATATTGCCACCGGTTTACACACTTCCTTAGGTGTGCGGCGAGGAGTCGTGACAAGGCCTTTACAATGCAAAGCCTTCAACCTGGTCGAGCCAACTCTAAGGTTTTACCCCAGTAAGGAATCCACCAGACCGGGACCCCCTCTTGAGCCTAGACGAGACTTCTCATGGCTTAACCACGCTCGCCCAAGTGAGACTTCACATGGCACCAACCACGCTCACTTTCAACCTACAACTCGGCTCAGGTTGGGACTTCACAAATTATTCAGCCAGGGATGTCCCATACCAGCCATGTGGTAGTACGATTAGGGCTTTGCAACAGTAGCTCACAGACCGGTCCTTAATTGACTCAGGCCCAACCACATACCCCCGTGCACGACAATCAACCACTGCGGCTCCAACCAACAGGGCATGCCTGCACCCACCATTCTAACCAATTGCCTAAGTCTAAACCAGTTTTATATTTGTTTTCAAAATATTTCATAATCCTCCTTGACTCACCAAAGTCAAGAATTCATATCATTTTATGTAAACAGGGTCGTCATTTTATGTGAAAGATATCCCAAAACAAATATTATATCTAAGCGGTCTAAGCATTTGATATAAATTCCTCTAGCCAACACTAATGTATTAACTAGAGTTTGAATCTAAGGTGACAAGGTATTGAGGAATTTCAATATCAATGGAGGGATTAACAAGTAGGCATTAACTAAATTTAAAACTGAATTGAAATACGTTGAATAAAGATATGCATGCAATATAATTTAAATCAACATAGTTTTATTTTGAAAACTGGCATCAACATGATCAAGGAGGGTGACTTGCCTTGCTCTTCAACTTGGTTTGAATCTTCGTCGAAGAAATCTCCCGAATCGTCGAAGTCTACACGTCAAAATAACCCACCAAATTCAAACAAATTCAAAATAAATTCAAATTGACTTCAAATAATTGAATTGAGGCTATAAATGGATAGAGGGGAATTTTTGATGAATTTAGAAATTTGAATGGGCCAAATCGGAGTTAAAACGAGGGAGAACGGGTTCCGGGAAGATTAATTTCAGGGAAAAAGAATAAAAGGAATTTTCAGAATTATTTTTGTAAAGGAAATTGGGAATTATGACGTCAGCACCAAATTCATTTCCGGCCGAATTGATTTTCTACTGGAAATTCGGAATTACTGCGCCAGCATGACGTCACCCAGGGCTGGGCCGCCTGACATGTGGGCCTCGGTCCATGGACCGGATCCACGGAAGGGGTGGTGGCTGACGTGGCAGGGGAGGAGCGGGTGGCGCTGACGCGGCGGCTGGCGCGCGGGTGGCGCCGACGTGGCACCGCATGGCGGCCACGCAGGCCGGGGCTGGCTGAGGTGGCGCGATCGCCGGCGGGGGCGCACGGGCAGCACGGCTCGCCGGCGAACGGCGGCACGGCAGCCGGCGGCGAGGGGTGCAATCGGCCGAGGGGCGCTCGGGGATCTCAGGGGGAGGCTCGGGCGTTACCGCAGGTGGCCGGAAGGCGGTCGGCGACGACGAGGGGCGGCGGCGACTCGGGCTTCACGGCGCGGCGGCGCTCCAACGAAGTCCGGGCTCGGAGAAGGGGTGGGGGAGCTGCGCGTGGAGAAGAGGGAGCTCGGGATGGCCTCGGCGGTGCTTTGGCGGCTCTCCTTCGCCGGAGGAGCAGGCGGCGCGGCGGAGCGAAGGCGCACGGTGGGAGAGCGCTCGGGAGCAGGGGAGTGGAATCGGGAGGTGGAGAGAGGTGGAGTGAGGGACAGTGGTGCTCGGGGTGGGTATTTATAGGGCCGAGGGGGTGGAGGCGCGGCGGGATTGCTCGCCGGAGAAAGCGGGAGGTGGGCGGCGGTTGCTGGAGAGAGGGGCGTGCGGGAGCGGGTCGTGCGGGTAGGGGGTGGGCGCGGCTTGCGGAAGGGGGCGGCGCACGAGCGGGAGTGGGACGGAGAACTCGGGGAGTGGGGGAGGCCGGGAAGGGCGGAGGGGCCGTTGCGGCTCGGCGGCGGCGCGAGGGGAAGGAGGAGGCCGCGGGGAAGAAGCACCCGACAAGCGGGCCCGGGGTGGCAGAGAGAGGAAGAGGGGAGGCGCTGACGGGTGGGACCGGAGGCGCAGAGAGAGGGAGATGAGCGGGAGGCGCGGGCGGCCGGGATGGCGCCGCGTGCGCGGGGCACGATCGGGTGGCCAGGAAGTAATGCGGGGTGGACGGAGCGGATCGGGTGGCGGAGGGAGAAGGGCGACGTGGCGCAGATCGGGGCAGGCCACGTGGCGAGCAGGGGAGAGGGGAAGGCGGGATCGGCGGGTGGATGGGGCGACGTGGACGCAAATCTGGCCGTCCACGTGGCGGCCGGATGAGGGATGAGGGGATTTGATTTTTAGAAATTGATTTTGGATTTTCAGAAAAGCCTAGAAATTCCATTAAGCCTCAGAAAAATATGAAATAAATTCCAAAAATCTCAGAAAAATTCAGAGAATCTTCTGGAGACATTTGGAACTTAATAAAATTATTTCCAACTAATGTTGGTATTTAATTTTCATACTTTAAATTACTTTTTATTTCAAAAATACAATTTTAAACTCCAAAAAAAACCAGGGAACCAAATAAAAGCCAAATAACTCCAAATGATTAATTTGACATAGAATTTTTATATAAAATCAAAATATCATTTTATTTAATAATTTTAGGTTTTTCTGAAATTGCTTTTCAAATCCAGCTTTTCCAAAAACAGAAATTCAGGGCAAATCCAAATTTGAACTTTAGGCACAGAAATACTTATTTTAATTCAAATTTTATTTTAACCAATTCTTAATTATTTATTTAATTATTTCTATTTTCATAAAAAGCTGGGCTGTTACACGGAGGCGCCGAGGCCGGCGACGGCGGAGGCGGGGCCGGGCGGAAGGCGGCAGCGCCGAGGCCGAGCGGGCGGCGGAGGCGCCGAGGCCAGCGACGGCGGAGGCCGGGAGTCGTCGACGGCGACAGAGGCGGCACACGGGAGTCGGCGACGGCGGCCGACGGCAACAGCGGAGGCGGAGGCGGTACGCGGGAGTCGGCGACGGTGGTGCAGAGTCGGCGACGGTGCGCGGAACCCTAGGTAAGCCAAAACCCTAGTTTTGGCTCTGATACCATGTTATGAATAGCGCATGTATTCAATATGAGGCCAATGGGCCGGTATATATACACAAAGTACAGGTGGTAAATATGCAAAGAACCCCTTATAACAATGGGGAATAACAACCTATACATATATCTCTAACAATATCAATACCATCATTAATGACTTCGCATCTAGAAATGTTTGAAGAAATTTTTAAGGTAATATCTATAAACTCTTTGATATGAATTTTTCTTTAATACAAACGCATTTTAAGTGTTTGTTGATAAAATTAGATATATATATATATATATATATATATATATATATATATATATATATATATATATATATATATATATATATATATATATATATATATATATATATATATGTGTGTGTGTGTGTGTGTGTGTGTGTGTGTGTGTGTGTGTGTGTGTAGATTTATATTTAGATATTTATACAAGGGCCTTTATTTCTAGTTTCGCCCCGGGCCCTTAAAATCCCAGGACCGGCCCTGTCTACACATGTAGTGGGGAATTTCTGTTTGTCACCAGTGATATTAGGGGAGAATAGAGGAAAAGGGATTGAGAATCCACCTAGGATATCACATTATAACCTAAACACTAATCTTTAGTACAATGCTGTGCATGGGAACAATTTGCATCCACTAGCAACTCCTTAGGGGAACATGCAATGTGCTACTTTGGTATCTGCACAAGCACCTAATTCTCCTTCATTTGGGGAGTTTCTTGAATTGGGACAAAATGGTGGGCATTGGTACTACCCTGAAAATAGACCAGTTCCATATGGAGAGTACAAGGCATGCTATTTTGAAGTCACCAAAACTCAATTTCCCTTAGTTTGATGAAGAGGATCCTAATGGGTGGATAGCCAAGGTTGAAAAGTATTTTGATGTTGCTAGAACTCCTTTACGGTAGAGGACAGATTATGCTGTTACTTGTTTGAAGGGGAAGGCCAGCTACTGGTGGAGAGGGGCTAGATGCAACCCTTCAATCCTACCCTGGCATGATTTTTGCCATATGCTGGGAGATAGATTTGCTGAGACGTCTATTTATGATAACATCTGGATGTTTCATTGGTTGAAGCAAAATGGATCAGTCAAGGCATATGTAGAGAAATTTGAGGAGCTTATGAGCTTGGTGAGAAGGGACAACCCTCTGTTGCCTGATGAGTATTATGTGTGTAGTTTTGTAGTTGGACTTCAAGACTACATTCAAAATCACTTACAATGTCACTGACCAAGAAACTTGATTGAAGTAATGTGGATGGCAAAAAGAATTGAACATTCTCACCCTTTTAGAAACAGAAGTTATGGGTATACTTCCAAGGCCGATTATGGTAATTACAGAGATAAGGGAAGCTCAAAGACTAGTCATAATCCTAATTTCCAAAACCAAGATAAGGAGGCTAAGGTAAGAAATGGAAATCTGTAGCCAAAATTGGGCAAGGATTATGGAAAATGTCGTAAATGTCCTGAGCCTTGGTTTCCTGGGCACAAATGCAAGACCTTTGAGAAGAAGCTATTCACTATGACTAACAGGGGATAGGAGGAAGGGGAAGCGCCAGCCATATGAGACCCCACCTTCCAGTCCTGAAGCCACAAACGAGGAGGGAATTCTGCAGATATCCATACATGCAGCCCAAGGAAGTATTTCGGCCTACAATACTTTCACCTTGCTGCTCAATGTTAAGGGTGTTAGAGGGACTGCTCTTGTGGACAGTGGTAGTAGTGCAACATTTGTCTGTCCACAATTTGGCATAAAAGCTCGATGTCAGATTACCAATCATCCTGTAATCAGGGTAATGATTGCTGATAGGGGATAATTAAAGAGTGATACTAAATGTCAAGATTGTTAGTATGAAATACAAGGAGAGAAATTCATGTTTGACTTGAGAATACTACCTTTGAAGGGATATGCCGTAATATTGGGAGCCGATTGGATTTATGTACATAGCCCGGTTAGTTTTGACCTAAAGTCCAGAGAGTTCTCCATTACCAAATATGGGACCCAGTTGGTTACTTTTAAGGATGAAACTCAACCTAAAGGAAACTGCCCAATTGAAGCACAGAAGTTATATAAGATGATGTCTAAGGGAGTGATGGGGGCAGTGATTCATACAAAAGGCATTAATGTGAAGCAGGAGGAGCAGAAGGAAGTCCACTAGCATTGAAAAACCTACTATCCCAATCTCAGGAGGTTTTTTAGGAACCGGTTAGGCTGCCACCCTAGAGACACTGTGACCATACTATACCAATTGTCCCTAGATCTAAACCAGTAAACCAGAGGCCTTATCATCTATCACATTATCAGAAAATTGATATGGAAGAACAGATTGCTCAGCTCTTGAAGTCTAAGGTAATTAGACAGAGCATGAGTCCTTATTCATCCCCAGCTATTTTGGTGAAAAAGAAAGATGGGACATGGAGGTTATCCATTGATTATCAACAACTAAATGCTGCCACTGTGAAAAACAAATATCCTATACCAGTAATTGAAGACCTGTTAGATGAACTTCATGGAGCTAAGATATTTTCAAAAATCGATCTCAGATCTGGGTATCACCAGATAAGAATGAAGCTTTCAGATGTTGAAAAGACTGATTTTAATACTCACCTGGGTCATTATGAGTTCTTAGTTATGCTTTTTGGCCTCACAAATGCCCCTGCCACATTTCAAGCACTAATGAATGAAGTTCTAGCAAAGTTTTTGAGGTACTGGTGTTCTTTAATGACATCTTGGTGTTTAGTAA
Organism: Dendrocalamus latiflorus; assembly: GCA_017311315.1. Classification (NCBI taxonomy): domain Eukaryota; kingdom Viridiplantae; phylum Streptophyta; class Magnoliopsida; order Poales; family Poaceae; genus Dendrocalamus; species Dendrocalamus latiflorus. Next base: position 12,270,504 of record CM029670.1, on the reverse strand, counting down.
GACCATGGAGGAGCATATAAACCATCTACAACAGGTTCTGCAAAGCATTGAAAGATAACAAATTAGTAGCCAAGAAAAGCAAGTGTGTTTTTGGGCAATCACAAGTTGAGTATGTGGGCCACATTATTAATGGAGATGGAGTAGCTACTGACCAATTATCATATCATCATTTATCATACATAAATATCTTATTGTAATTTCATCTGTTATATATTTTGTACCATTTATGTACATTTCAATATTATAGGCTAGTTGGTTATGGATCTTCTTTATTCCTGGTATATCTGTGGATATTTCTGCTTTATTATTCTTTGTTGTATGGACTATCTCATGATATTTTATGAAGTATTTATCATGGATAATATTTTTTGTATATCCTGTATCTACTAACGCTAATATTTTATAAGCAACGTTTAATTTTAGCTTTAGCTTTATTGGGATTTTTATACCTAATATTTCTTTAAAGGGTAACTTAACTATTTATTTATTTCCAAAATTATTTAGAGTTGGTGCAAGGTAATTCGCATTATTTTCTCAGTTGTAATCAATCCTCTGAGTAATAGCACACAGATAGTAAGATTATTATTCTCTCAAGAGAAGACTTGAACCTATATAAAAATCCTCGTGTCTACTACTCTGTATGATCATAGTCTGAGTTTTCAAGAGTTTTTTCTCGAATCCAAACAAATCATACGTAAGATCGGTATTAAAATACCGACAGAACTGAATACCGATAAGTCGATAAACCACTTCGAAAATGTTGTCTCGATAAATCGCTTTGAAATAGTGACATAGAAATCATCCTATTTATTTGTTTAGAAGAAACCATAAACTAAAAACAACTAGGCCATTGATCATCATCAACGGCATTTTCATCGCCGCCATTGATCATCATAAACATCATTTTCATCGTTGTTTGCTGTGAGCCTGTGATCAGACACGATCATTCAACCAAGAAACTACACCATGTTACTTCTATCAATCGACGTTGCTCCCTTCACTTTAAACAACTGTTCGGCACACACGCCAAGATGTAAGAGTTCCAGTGCAGGATCTTGGATGAGGTGTGCATAAAACAATACGCTCAAAGCACTGATATTCCACTACAATAACAACAACAACAAAGTCTTTTGTCCCAAACAAGTTGGGGTAGGTTAAGAATGAAACATTCTCAAGATCAAAGAGATATGAGTCTTAAAATAAAACCTACAATGCTAAAACCCTAAGTTGTACGACCTGCAATCTGAGCCAAGAACCTAAAACACTACCCCTAACTTTCTTATGGTTCCGGTACGTGGATCGCTAACTTCTATGCACTCCTATCCAAAGCTAATTCTTTAAATACATTCCAATCCTTCAAGTCTCTTTTAACTGCTTCCTCCCACGTCAGTCCTTTAACTGATATTCCACTAAAGGATCTTATGCAAAAGAAATTATCAAAAGATCCTTTTATTTTGATCTGGCAAGTTCCATATTTGGTACAACAGAACAATTGCATCAGAAATCGCATTTGGGGAGCTACAATCAGAATGACTCAAAAGGCACATAGAATCATTGCGAGTCGCCAAAGAGTACACATAAATACCACAAATACATTAGACGAACAGCCTGCACAAGTAACTCATTTTCTCAAATGCCGAAGAATGATCTTTAGTCCTTACAAAGTTCACCTGCTAAAATGAGCAAAAGAATGGCGTGGCACTGCAACAAGAGGGTATTCTACTCGTTCCCACGTAGCAAAAGTACAAACCAGGTCTGAAATGAGCAAAAGAATGGCGCAACATGGCATTTCTACTCAAGCTCACAAAACGAAAGCACAAACCACAGCGAAAAGAAGTGCTGCCACCAGTCTCCATGTACTCACACGGATCGAAATGGCACCACTGCAGTCATCATTGTTGCCGCTGAAGCATCCTGGACGGACAGTCTTGGGCACTCCACCGTCTACCTTGAAGCTGGTGTTTGGCTTCCCACTGCTGAATAAGACACACCAGAAGTACGGTCCACCGCCAGAAGTGCCACTGACAGCTGCTCCCACCTCTGTGTGGTTCTTGTCATGCAGTACCTGAAGGCTCTTTGCATCGTCAATAAGGATGTCAAAGGCCTGAACTGGAGGCACGTAGTTGGACTGGCATGCCAGAAACCTCCCAGTAATCTTGGAAAGAGTCGCAGCTTGGACGCCACAGTTTGGGGCAAATGTGCCGACAAAACTGGATTCAACAGGCTTCTTGTTTTCACCCACCTGGTTGCATTGACCCTCATATGCTTTAATGTACTGCAGAGCAATGCATCCAAGACCTTGATTATCGGCAAGAGTAGATGCCTTGCTGGCAGTGCGGTTGCTGTTGATCAATGCCACAAGCTGATCGGCAGGGTTGTCTGTAAAGGAGAAAATTTGAGGATGGTAGTTTAAGAAAATTTATAAATTTCATGGCTCAAGATGCAGTGAAAACGCAAATGCATCCACGTGTGATGAGCAATCATTAGATTAAGTGTAAATGTCACGAGGACCTAAGTCAACAAATGCACAAAACACATGAATTTACTCCAAATGCACAAAACACATGAATTTACTCCAAATGCACAATCATCAGTTGTGAGCTGCAAGGTTAACAATATCGCCGAAATTTGGGTATTTTCGTCCCTTTCATTGCCTACCGAAAGAAGTGCAGTGCGGTCAAAATAATTCATCTATTTGGGAGCCGACGCATACAACCCCAGGACCCCTCAGGGCAACCGCCCCACACGGCCACTCCCATAGCCTAGGCCCAGCAGCACGCAAGCTGCTCTGCTCCATGCCTCTAGGGCTGAAAACGGTCGGAAACGATCGGTAGGAGGTCAAATCACTTTCAGTTTCACATTATTTTCTCGAAAACGAAATCGATACGATATTTTCGGAAACGAGAACGACATCGATATCCCGGTAAATTCGGAAACGAAACTATTCGATCAAAAGTGCATCGATAACGATCGAAAATCATGAAAGCGATATCTAAAATACAATAAACACATTACACACCAATCTGCACAGCATGACAATAGCTGTATATGTTGACCTATGTCACATGAAAAATAATACTGTAGTAATGATCCATGGCACAAGAGGCAAGACATATATATTATATAGCAATAAAAAAACACAACACAAAGCCACAAGCCCACAACCACAAGTGACATCATGGACTTAATACAATACATAAAATCTACATAAATACTTAAATAGAATTTATTTTTACAAGCTGTCAAAACTAATACTTAAATACACAAATCTGAAATCTAGAATAAATAGAATTTATTGTCCCTTTGTAAAATAGAAACTATAGAAATGCTCAAATCACCTCCTCGAGCCTCGGCTTACTCCCGATCTCAAATCAACTCCTCTGCTCGGCTGCTCCTCAAAGGCTCAAAGCCTCAAAGGCTCAGTTACTTTGTAATCTCTCACACGAATAGTCAAAAGTCACAAGCCGCAGCTAAAAGTTATAAGCCGTAGCTAAAAAAGAACAGGCCCGTAGACTGCCCGACGATGGTGATGATGCCTATCCAACGTGGAATACAAAATAGAGAACAATGGAAATACAGAAAAAATATATAGAAATGTAGAGGCAACACAGAGAATTATTAAACACGGAAATTTAATAGAAATCGATAGTTAGATCGTAGGAATAGTAAAAGAAGAGGAATTTTCGAAGTGAATAGTAATCCCGTATGTTCAAACTAACTTAGCACTAAATTTTCATTCGTGAGCAAGCAACATACGTTTGGTCCCACTAGTCAGTGTAATATCCCATCAAGTTGCTCTCGTCCACTCATCCTTATCGATCTCTACGTTCTTCTCTGTACATACCATCTTATCTACAGCACGCAAGTCCAACGATGCACTCTCTCCGGCTTCAACTCATGAAGGCAACTCGGCTGCGGCAGCAAGTGGGGGTAGGCTGCAGCTGGTAGCCAGGGTGCGGCAAAAGGGGCCGGGCCGTCGCGGCCGCGGCCGCGGCCAGCGATGGTGAGGTCGCTTCCTGGGACGACGCCGAGTCGCCGAGCTCTTGGAGCAAGCGCAGGAAGATTTTCCCTTGGATCTGAGCGCAGGAAGATCTGAGCCTCAGCCTCAGCCGACTGCTCTCAAATCCCGGCCGGGGGCTGGGGGGCGACCGCCGGCTGGGGGGGGGGGGGGGTTCCGGCCGGCGAGGAGCTCGGGCGGTCGCCCTGCCTCGCCCGAAGGGCAGGTCTGCCCCTGTGTGCCACCAACCCGAGCTCCCTCCACGGCACTGCTCTACGGCTACCACCGAACCGACGGCGTCCCCAACTCCGGCTTCTTCCTCTTCACCGACGGTCTCCTCTTCTACATCCCGAAGCTGCTTCCTCTGCTGCTCTCCGGAGACGCCGAGAGCCCGAGAGTCGGCCGAGACGGAATGGGCAATGGGGAGACTAATGGGCTTGGCCCCTTGGGTGCACTGTGCACTGATCGGTAATTATCGACGGTAATTATCGGTTAAATACGGTATTTTTCGAAAACGATCGGAAGAGAGCTAAATCGTTTTCGTTTTCGTTATCGGATATTTTTACCGTTCTCGTTTCCGTTTTATCGGTTACCGTCACCGTTTCCGTTTAGGGGAAAAAATCGATAATTTTTCGAAAACGATTTTCGGTAAGCGAGAATTACCGTTTTTGTTTTCAGCCCTACATGCCTCCACCGATTACTGAACGGCCTCTCAAGGCTCAACCCTAATCCCCATTCATCCCCATCCTCCATCGGGCGGCGGCCAAAGCGGGAAGGGCGGCGGCCAAAGCGGGAAGAGCGGCGCATAGGTTGGCTGCAGCTCCTGCCTCCTGGCCGCCGCCACCACCTCCAGTAGTCTGGTCTGGTACTCCGGTGTGGGCTCCCCAATCCACATTTTCCCTTCGGCCGATGGCAACAACGACAGGTGTGTCTCTTCAGTCTTCACTCCTTATGCACTTCACATTGCTCTCACCGTGAGAGACCACCGGCCTGACGTGCATCGAGGTGCTCATTTCAGAGCAGGAGTGGAGACGAGTATTGGGTCACCACCCTTATGCCCATCCCGGTCGTCTGGCCATACGCCGCCCTGTGGATCTTGTCCAGCTTGGTAAGGATGCTCGCGACAAGAGTAGCAAGCAACATAACAAAATCGCGAGCCTTGTCCAGTGCTTCATCATGTTGTATCCCCCTGGTACTCACCCAGATACATAGAGCATGGTTAAACAAGCATTCGGCCAAATTTTGGCCGAATTTGTCCTCATTTGAAATTTGTCCAAATTTTGGTTAATTTTTGTCAAAATTCAAATGATGTTTGAATATTTCATCCGAATTTTTAGCCAAAATGACAAAATTTTGTTCATTTCGTCTCTTTCGCTGCCCTCCGAAAGTTTTTGCAAACCGGAATATTTTTCCCTGGTGAGCTGTATGGAAGTCCTTGAGGCTTCACAATCCTAAGGTAGTAAGCCTAGCAGGTATTGAACTAATAGGTCTTGGAGAATTGCTGACGCTACTGAGATTTGAGACAGTTCCATGGATTACAAGAAACATAAAGTAATACAGTAGACCACTCAGAATTAACATACCTTTAGACAAATAACTATTTTTCACAGGATGCAAATGATAAACAATAAATTAAAAACAATAAGAGCTAGTTAACAATACGTTCATGCACATAGGTGCATGTTGGGAAAATAAGCATGAATAGTCAGGCAGAAAAGGTGAAAAACATCCGATTGTGAAGCAGGTTCGGATTGCTAGTACATATTGCCTAGCCCCATATTTCTCAGGGTGGAAAGAACTACATGGGAGATTGCATCATGTATGAAAGTCACAACGCAGTATAGCCAGGTCTGACATTCTTTGTCAAGGGTCAACATTGGTGGTGTCATGGTCATGTTGCTAAAATATTTACTGCTAACTGAATTCAGCTGTAATGGCCCAGACATGTAAATTTATTTCCTATGGAAGATGCAGCCATGACAATGGTACTTGATCATTTTGATATCAGACGGGCACCTGTGTTTTTTCCTTAGAAATATTGCATGGTCAGACCTGCATTTTTTTTACAGCAACAGCATATACTGAGTGTGCTACAATCTGTGCTGTCTGCAGTAACATTTGTGATTAGTCCATGTATCAGGCTGTCAATTTATATTGATAAAGTTGGGTGTAATTAATATACTAAACATATTATCAAACAATTTATTTTATCAAAAATATCTAAATGGTAAACATATCATGTCTGCAACATAAGGTACACTGCAGAACCCATGGTTTTGCCATCACACCATATAAGCAACATTTCTGCATTTCTTTTTCTTGTCTTGTCTTTTTTTTTTTTGCGACGAACATTCTGCATTTCAATCTCCCAAAACCTAGTCGTAATGGTTAGCGCCTTAGTGATTCCACAAACTATAATTTTTTAAAAGGCTTCTGCATCGGATTTCCAGAAAAATCAGGCAGTACAGTATAACCAACAGGGTATTTCAAGACATCTCAAAAACAGTTAAAAAAGATATCTCAAAAACAGAAATAGGAAAACTTGCCAACCGTCCTTATATTTTGATTCATCGCCACTCACCAGAAATGTACATAACCTCAACCACTGTACCTACAGCCTCCGTAGCAAAATTGTCACAAATCCAACAAATGAATTGGCTGGCCATGGATGCCAAAGAAAGTAAACCATGCAGTCAGGTTTCAAGCAACATGTGCCAAAGAAAGTGCACTTAACTATACTTTAATGTCCCAGAATTTAGCTTACAATTTGCTCGTTCAAGGAGGCAACTAGTTAACTACCCATACAATGAAGCTATCTTTAATGCCAAGAAAAGAAAACATGGATCATTGGAGGCTATTACGGTGATCTCCACAACCCAATGGTCCCAAATGGTATAGAGTCCACCGTCTGCTCGGTCAATCTACATCGGCCCCAACCACAAGATCCCAATATGAGCTACACACCCCAGGACCCGGCACATCCCAAACACTCAGATCCAAACACCACTGCACCAAACTGTAAACGCTGGTCCTCAATTGGAGTACACGCAAGTGAGAGCACAAGGAAATGCAGCACGCAACAATAACAAAGAACCGAACTCCAATTGCAGCAAGGTTGTGACAGTAAGAGCCATACTTTTGCTGTCGGCGGCCGAGGCGGCGGAGAGGAGGAGAGCCAGGAGCACGGAGGCCAGCAGCTGCCGCGCGGAGATCGCCATTTTCCTGCTCACCGCGCGCGGCAGTTGGTTATTGAGGTCTGAGAGCCTGCCTATGTCTGTGTTAGAGCTTGAGTCTGAACTAGAGGGTGGAGCTGGTTGGGAGCGTCTGTGTTTCCGTTTGATCTGCTGCGGGCTCGCTTTCTTTAAAGGCTTTCTTGTACGCCTACTCCACCCTCCGTGTGTCTGCTGTGTGACCTGCTGCCGTTGGCGTAGACTGCCCAAAATGCCCCTGCCGACTATTTTCGGGTAGAATGCAGCATTCCGTAAGCAAGAGGAATAATCAGAACTGACGACACGTATGGCACTGTTGCAAATTTTTTTAATTTGACTCGCTAATACCCGTTTATACAAAAATGATCCTCTCCTGAGCTCGAAAGGCGAGGTAGACAACATGGGTCTCCTGCCACATCGTTGTAGCTTGGTAGGTTGGGTGGCGTGTGGTAGGAGGCGGGCGAACAGCAAGTCGATGGACAGGCACAGTAGCAGGCCGTTGCTCGACAGGCTGCTGCCAAGCTGTACTAGCTCAGCAGCCGGCCGAGAATCCCAGGCAGGTAGAAGTGGTAGCAAACACACGTGCGTAAAGGGAGAAGCAGCAGCAAGCGTGCGTGGGCACTAGGCCAAGGAATCTCACAGGGGAGCGTCCGCACACAGTTTGCCTCCGAGATCCCGTGGATAATTATATGATGCGACGCGATGCAACGCGATGCAACGTTATATTCTCGTTTGATTAGCGCGTTAATTACACTATGTTCGCGCACGTATAAAATAAAAGTGTCGTATTGCTGCCAAGCGAGAGCACAGCTATAATCTTTCACAGTTGGAACCATTGTAGAGCTGGTGAATACATTCAAAAAAAAGGTATGCCTCGTTCGCATGCGAACAACGCGCTTAATATATCGTTAGCATAACCATGGTTTTGTAACATGAAATGCGTTAGGTAGCCATGTTTAGTTGACAGATGTGTTTATGTAAGTAGTCATGTTTACTTATTGTAAATAGCTACAGAAATACGGGCCCAAAAATAGCTAAAATAATTTTATATATGTTCGCATGTGTATATTTATTTGTCTCATGCAATTACATAAATCTATAGAAAATGATGGGTTTGTATGCACTGTACACACTTAATTAGTGTTGTAATTAGTGTTAATTGCATTTAATTAGTACTAATCGCAACTAATTAGTACTAATCACAATAGATTAGTATAAGTGTGCATTTAATCAAAGCAGCGAACTGGTGTAAGAAGAAAATGCAATTTAGGCAATATGTATGTATATATGCGGCGCGATTAGTCTCAATTGTGATCAGTTATATTTAGCACCGTTTAACACAGACATATTATTAGGATATGGCTGCTGGTCACGGTCTTAGAGGTGGCACGTTGCTGAACCCATCTTAGGATGGCACAGCATTGTTGTCGGGCGTGGTCGAGAGGTGAAAGATTGGCCTCCTTTGTTCCCTAGGTGCCTTGGGAGGACTGGCCTCTCGATGATCGGTACATTCTAGTTCTACAGCGGGCTGGGTTGCTGCCCATGGTGAGGATGATGGACATTAGTTAGTCCTTCACATTGGACTCACCGCTTTCGTTGATACTCATTGACCATCACCCTACAAGATATTGCGTACCACCTCGGTCTACCAATACGTGGTCATCCCGTGGTTCTACCCTCTAGATCACCCGACTAAAAGGCACGTATGCTACACCAATTTGGTCATTCCATTCCGAATAAGCCCTCTAGAGTACCACATGGGTGGCTATGGCTATACAGGCAATACCAAGCAGACACGTCTATACATGTCGTGCGGTCCCACCTAGTGGCTTACTTGCTTTTCATGTTTGAGTGGATCATATTTCCTACGACTAAGGAAGACTTCATGTATCCTAGCTATATCAACATCACTAAGTCCCTAGTAAATTTATTTGTTACCTTGTTACATATGGTTCATTGCGTACCATTCGTTCTGCTTTATTTTCGCACTTAAGTAATAGTTATGTACCTCCTTTTTCACAGGCAATCGAGGAAGGGACAAAAGAGCAACGAGTAGAGGCCGACATAAGCTTAGTGGACCCACAAAACACCCGCATCTTTGGAAGCATAACGAGTGGTATGATTGAACATACGACAGCTACACGTTCCACCAGCACGACGTGGACTACACGGCAACGGGCTTCGCTGCAGCTGACTACCGTGGACCGGAGTACCCAGGAGGTTTATCGTCCATGCAACATGTGACATTGGTGATTACAATTATAGGTTTCATTTCAGTTCTACCTTATGTCGGCCTAACGAAATGTGTTTTCCTTTACAGGACGTCAACAATTACATAGAGGACTAGGTGCACTAGTCAATTGTATGGTGCACCCACTCCTACTCAGCCACCATCGCAATACAACTTGCATGATGTATGACGCTCTCTCGACAGGCTGACTTTCCCTTAGGACCAGCTTCACCGCCAGAGGAAGCAGATAGCGGGCAATCCTTGACCCGCTACTGCGTTCAAAGCTAAGATAAATCCACTGATGAAAAATTATTGTCTCTTATCTTATTATATGGAGTTTAGTGTATTATTATATTTCTGTGAACCATCTAGCACACATACACATGAAAATCGTTAGTTATTGGGACGCAAACCTACTGCGTGCTCCCACAGACACACTATGAACGCCGGGGTAGCTGCTGAGTCATGACTGCTCAACAGCAGCCTGCCGAGCAATCACAGCTGCGTAGCTGCCCAGGCCCGCCTCGCCTGTCGCACGCCATGCCTCCTGCCGAGATAGGGCAGCATAACAGGTGACACGTGTCGCCTGCCATGTCTTCCAAGCTCGGGAAAGAAGCAATTTTTGCTAAAACGGGTGCTAGGGAGCCAAAATTAAAAAACGTGAGCCTGGGTGTATGAGGGCTAGTTCTTTTTGGTTTTAGTTTTAGCTTATCACTTTCTGTTACAATAACTAGCTTTTAAACGGTACATCTTTTCAAGACGGGGTCTACAGGTAGACTATATCAGGCACAATACCGAGTTCAGCTATACCGGTCAAAATTATATGCGACTGTTTTTCTCTACATACTGATAGCCCAAAGGAACCCATCGAAGAATGGACTCACATGTCAATTTGAATATTTTAGCAGTAGCGGTAGGTATCTCAAGAGAGAAGTGTAACAGATAAACACTGCAGCGTGCCTTTGGGCAAATCTTGTCCGTTGGATCTAAAATGAACAATCTAGATCGAGTGTCGTCCCTCTTCCCCCTCACTAGCCTGCACTATGTGGCTACAGTGCTCTCTCTCTCTCTCTCTCTCTCTGCCGTCGAGAGTATGCGTGTCCGTCAAAAGAGCAAGTTAAACAGAGAACACAGAGACCTTATGCTAGAAAAGTCAACAAAACCCAGCATATTGTCGATTCTAAAACTAAAAAAAAACTCAGCGTACTGTCTATTCCAATTATTACTACATTGTTTTCGAAATGTTAATGTCAATGAGACGGTCCCTAACTCGACTGTCGGTGTGGTCATTTACAATGATCTGGATTTATATTTAATTAGATAATTAAGTGCACTTTTTCTGGCAATCATGTCCTCACGGGACCTTCATAGGTGACCAGCGATGTTCTTTGACAAAATGTGTCACTTTAACGAGTAGTATATCATGTGTATGTGGATGAGAGTTTTCACTTGGGAGTGAGCAATTTGCAAAATCTCAAAGTTCTACATGGAAAGTGACCAAAGCCCAAAGGCATGATGCAATTTAAGTGGAAAATATATCTTAAACTTCTGGATCTCGAACATAATGGAAGATAATGACATCAGAAGTTCGACTACACCTTTGTTCCTTTGTTATGAAGAACCGGGAAGCAGTTACTAAGAAAAAATTAGTCAAATGCCATTTCCAGGAATATTTCCTGGGGTAGCTCCCATTTGCAAGTCAATTCTCTTCTTAATTTAACAATCTGAAACCTTTGCAATCAATTTAAAAAAAATTTGCGGACACTGCATCTCACAGTCACGGGCATGAGCTATGAAGTCCAGATATTTTTTTTTAAAAAAAGGATCAAATGATAATTACATGTGAGAAGAAGAGTACGAGCTCACAATGCATGTGCCAGTTCTTAAAGAATGCAAGCACTGCAAATTGATGACTACCTGCTTTTCTATAGCAACCAGCAAATAATAACAAGATTAGCGCATGCCTAAGATTTATGAAGCCCTTTTTTTCTACAGATGGTTTTATGGAGGGCGAAATCCGAACGAACGTGGGGCTCTGCTTATTTGTCCGTGATGTTTGACACTTGACAGCCTAACCAATGCTACCAACCGTAATAAACTAGCACAACGGTGCATACTTACGAGGGCAGCGAGGCAATCAATGACCACCCAGCAACCGTTACCACAGATGCTGTAAGATTAGAAACGAAATAATCCATTTTGCATAGTTTCGTAGTCTGAAGTATTTTCAAGGACACCCGATTACAAATAGCTTTCCTGGAAAATTATGGTGCGAAATCCACACAAATGACCTCCAGTCTATGATTGATGGGAACCAAAAACACTTACCATTAGTTAGAGAGATGTGGTATACACGTGAGTGCGAACTTTGCCTGATTTTTTAGATGAACTTTTGGATAATTTAGTTTCTCTATTAACACTATTACGTGTTAATGGTAAGTTTTAGTGATTAATGACAGCTGGATGTGTTGGACTAATATTCTTCATGACTTAATGAAATATGTCTAGGTCATATGATAATAAAGACTTTGGATAACGTCATGTGTGCCAATGGTCATCAAGTTATGGTTTGGAATGATGAATGGTATCATGTATTGATAGTCACCAAGCTAAGATCCCGATATGAGGGGAGTTCATTATTTGTTGATGAACAAGATAAGGATCACGACTTGAAAAGAAGATGACCGTCGTTATTAAATGAAAGCTCCAAGAGGATACACAAAAGCAAAGATATAACTGGTATAGGCTAAGGATGTGTTTTTGGTCTTTCATCTAGTCTTAATGTTTGCTTGGGAGACCAAATTGTTTATACATGTTATTGTACTATTAAGAGAGGTTTTGTCTAGTAGCTTGAGTCTCATTATATGTTAATAGCTCAATCCTGCTTCCTCTACCTCTGTCGAGACCAAAATTATCTGGATCTAAATTCTCTGTGTATTACCATACTAGTCCCAGATCAAAGATAGTGCATATAGTTAAACAATGATGAATACATAACCAAACAATGATTTATTACAATAATAAAGAGTACCGATCTTATAGCCACTTATTACAACTAAGGTTACAAAACCTTTTAAACTTACAAAGCACAACAGAAACAAAGTAAAACTCTGAAGATGGCCTATCAGTATACCATAGGTAATTAATTGGAGAAGCACAACCTAGTGCTCCGAACGTCCTTCATTGAAACCACACATGAAGTAGTCGTAGACTCCTTCTTTGTCTTCATAATCCTCTGAGATAATTTATAGATTTTAAGGTGAGTACATGGAGTACTATGCAAGTCTTAAAATATTAAGTTATTTAAATATAAGGCTTAACAAAATGGTCTTATTATGGTTCTTTTGTGTAAAATAACAACTCACAAAATTTCAGATTTTATAAAGCACTCATTTGACAAACTAATTGCAATAATTGAAACTAGATATTTTCTAGTGAAATTTCTAGCTAACAACACTAGTATTAAGACTTTACCTATCAAAGTTCAATGAATCAGGTTCTATGTACCTAATTGGCTCTAGCTGCTATTATAAACACCTGAGAACTCTAACCACTCCTAGATTCCCAAATGCTTATTTAAAAACAAAATAATAAATCTACCATGTAAAAATGCACCTTCTCGCTCTTGATCGCGAGCACGACTATTCGAATAATTTTACACTCTATAAAGGTTATATAGTTTTACGCACAAAAGACAATCAACTTATGTTGTCCGCTAATGTACGCTTCCTTAGGTATACGAGTAAGTGATTATCATAAGACCTTTACAATACGCCAACCTAACTCGACTCTGCCTGCTAAGGTTTCACCGCTGAAGGGTTCTAGCTACCCAGTCAGAATCCCCCCTCTTGCGTCGTGTGGAAATATCTCTATCTAACACCCATATCACTCCAACTAGTGAAATCAAAGCTAAGTTGTTGCAAATTAATCAGCTAAGTCATACCCACTTAGACTGTTGGTTATATGGTAGTACTCAGTTTGGATAGTCACAAGCATGGGTCCTTAATTGACTAGTGTGGTACTTTCACAAAATAAGATCTCGTACTCCATCTGCACTAATCCAATCTTACCATCCGCCAAGTCTAAAATAATTTTCATAAATTTATATTATTTTATAAACCAACGATAATACATATTGCCATATATTTGGTAAAAAGGATTGTATAAAGATTTGATAATATTATTCCCACCCGTAAGATGGTATCGACTAAAATAGAATGTCTAAGTAATTTTACAATTCTAAACTAATCCAACAATAATGTAATCATTACTAAGAATCTACTATACTAGGGGGGGCAATGGTTAATGAATATTAACATCAAAGAATGTAAGATTACAAGTGGGCATAACTAACATTCATAATTCTTGAATTAACATTGCATAAAAATATCAATACATAATAGTTTTTGAAAGATATAAAAATAAATTTACAAACATTAGGATCAACGTGATCAAGGAAGACTTGCCTTTGTTGATGTGAACTGGTGCCTCTTCTTGCTAGTCTGAGTGCTCTTCAATAGCATAAGTGTCTAAATGCGCAAAACAAGAACAAAACAAATAACAAATAAATACAAATAACATCATAAAAATATATAATAGGTATTGGGCGATATATTATGAACTTAGAAATTTGAATATCTCGATTTAGAGTTCGGATAGTGGAGAATGGGCTCTCGAAACAATTGCCAGAAAGAGAAAATACCAAAAATTAAGAACGAAAAGGGAATATTCCCTGGAAATATTCCATTCGGCTGGAATAGAAGAAATAAAACAATGAACTGACGATTGGGCCATGCTTGCCAGTGAGATAGAAGAACAGAAAGAGACAGCTAGAAACTAAGGAAGATAGAGAGCAGAGCAAGGGCGGTAGCCATGTGGAGATGGTGACAACGCCGATGAGGGGTGACACAGGGAACTCGAAACATGACCAAAATGGACTAGAAGGACCACATGGAAGGTATGGGAGGTGGCGGCTTGGGCGACGACGCATTGCGGTGAGTAGAGCGGTGGGCTAGGCAGCAGTCGGGCATGCATGGATGGCGGAGATGGCAGTATGGTGGCATTTCTTGGAGAAACCTGCAAGCATGAGCACAGCGTGGATGAGGGGAGTACTGCGGTGTGGTTGGTTGTGCTTGGGGATGGAGGGAGATGGTGGGGCGGCTGTGAACGGCGGCGAGGAAGATGGTGGCGGCGACAGTGACGCTACACGATGATGCAACGGACAAATTGAATTGTGAAAAATATAGAGGGGATGGAGATAGTTCTATGGACGTGAGGAATTTAAAAACCACTCACCGAGGATGACAAATCGACCGCGAGAGGCTATTTTGGCCGACGACAAAGAAGACTCGATTTGAGTGAGAGGTTGGGGGAAAATCAAATTTATTGAGGGCAAATGGTCACAGTGATTGGGAACACAAAATGACACACTTGAGTTTGGTGGAAACTCACTAGGGAGGGCAGAACGAACATGGAGTGTGGTGGCCAGGTGGGGAAGACAATCACGGCCTGGTCGCGTTTCATCGAGAAGAGGGGAAGATGGGGCTTGCGCTTTTGGTGAGTGGATGAGTTGGAAGAGGTGGACTTAGGGCTCCCTTTTATAGGGGCTAGGGGGCAATGGAGGCGGCGCATGGCTCCAGAGAAGGTGGCGGCGATCAGTGCAAATGTGAGTAATGGAGGATGGTAACGGCCAGAGTGAATGTAGTGTGAGTTATTAGTCTTGAATGGCACCCAATGCGCATGAAATCAGGAAGAAACAATCGTTTTGAAGAGATCTTGTGAGCGTGGCAATGGTGGCAGCTGAGCTCGGGTGCGAGGTAAGGGCAACCCTGACAGACAGGCCACGACCGGCGGTGGGAGGAATAGAGAGGAAGGGAGGTGCGGCGTCGGGCTGGGCTAGGGAAGAATGGGTAGAGCAGGCCACCCTGAGCAGAGGAAAAAGAAGAGGAAAGAGCAAGGGATTGAGTGAGCACGTAAAACATAGCTTGATGGCGCGTGTTTCCAAATGGATGCGCACTCGCTGCTTCAGACGGGGCGTAGGCAGTGCTATCGGCACTCGGTGCTCGAGAGAGTAGAAGCAAGGCAAGGCAGAGAGAAGAAAGGAAGAGAGATGGGCCAGACCGACTGGGCCAAGGAGGAGATGGGCTCGACCCAAGGAGAAAGGGAATATGTAAGATCGAGGTGGCCGACTAGAGGGGGGTGAATAGGCGGTTTAAAAATTCTCTTCAAATTAATATTAGCAATTCAAGACCTTTTCTATTTGCCTAAACCGAGTATATAATGCGGAAGCGAAATTCAATTTGGTTTAGCTCAAATAGCGCCTAAGACAAGCAAATTCGCCTAAGTGCACCAACAATTCTATCCTAGGTCAAGGTTTGCAATTCTAGGTAGACAAGCAATCAAATATGTTCTAAGTATGTAAATTGCTTGAAAGTAAATAGAGCACAAGAAAACAAACCACAATTGACACAATGATGTTTTACCGTGGTGTTCGGAAACTTGCCGGTTTCCCCTAATCCACGTTGAGGTTAGCCCAAACGAATTGGACCGGCTCCACGAATTAAGCCTTCTACCTCAAATCCACTAGTGGTAGCTCTTCCCCGCTCCGGGTAGGTGAGCTCCAACCTTCACACACGCCGGGCCTTCTCACAAACTTCTTTGAGAAGATCACCGGGCACGAAGCCTCCAACGCCGTCTAGGAGTCGGCAAACTCCAAGAGTAATAAGTCAAGTCCCTCACTTGACTCTCATCACGTGCAACGAATGCACAAGCTCAATCCGGACACAAAGTCCTCCTCTAGATGCAACACATGCACTCTAGATCACCTCTCCTCTCTCACAAAGTGCAACACATGCACAATTGAGTGGAGAGCCTCACACTAGCTCAAAAGAGTGAAATGGAGTCCCTAGAACCTTGCCCCAACCGGCCACAATGGAGTATTTATAGCCCACACCTCAAAACTAGCCGTTGGAGTCAAAAACAGGATTTTGCGGTACTACCGCTGCTACAGTACCGGTACTACTGCTCCCCACCATAACGGCTAGAAAAATAGCCGTTAGTCAGCCATTTGCGGTACTACCGCAGTTATAAAATGCGGTACTACCGTTCTGCGGTAGTACCGGGAAGTCGGCGCGGTACTTCCGCTTCAGCACAGACAGCACTCAGAAAAACGGTCATAACTTTTGACTCCGATGTCGGAATTGAGTGATCTTGGACTCTATGGAAAACTTATTCAAAGGGCTACACAACCTATCTATTTGCATGATGTCAAACACATTAGATCAATGCAGAAATCAAAAGATATCCAAAAGAGTCACTCTCATGGTCTATGTCTAAAGGGAATAGCACTAAACGATTTTAGACCATGCCAAGGGATAATACATGATCTTCAACTTTTGCAAAGCACATTTGCAAACTTAGATCTTGTCACAAGGAGTAGGTACATGGACTTCAACCTTTTGCAAAACACATTTGCAAAGTATAGTCACATGTTACAAGGATTTGCCACATGGGCTTCAACCATTTGCAAAACACATTCGCAAATGCAAGCCTCATGCCAAGATGAGCTAGAGCAAGTGAGATTGAGCTATCAACACATGATGAGACTCAAACTACTAGACATGACCCCTCTTAATAGTACGACAACCTATACTAGCAATCCGGTCTTTCAACCAAACACCGAGACCGGTAAAAGACTAGGAACACATCCTTAACCCTAGCTAGTCATACCTTTGCCTTGGGTCATCATCTCGATATGCATCAACTCATGATGCATCCTTCTCATCAGCTCCATCAACACATGATGGTCTTCCTTGACTTGATCAACACATGATCATGCATCAACTCATGACACATGTTCTTCTTCTTTGATAGCCTTCAACTCATGAAGCTAACTTCTTCTTGATCTTGACTTGATGATCTTCAACCCATGAAGTCATCCCAAGTCATCCTCATTTGTGAAACATAACATGTTCATCCAACTCATGAAAAATGTTAGTCCACAAAACAATTGTCATCAATTACCAAAACTCACCATTAACTCATAATGGAGGGACTAGATTCTCAATCTTTCCCTTTTGGTAATTGGTGACAATCTCAACAGATAATGAGATAATAAAGTGAATATGAAATCATTTTAATTCAAAGTGCGGTACTACCGCCATTGTAACTTCCGGTACTACCGCTCTGCGGTAGTTCCGCAAAGTCGGCGCGGTAGTTCCGCTTGAGCCAGAACCAAACTTGGCGCTCTCTGGAAAAAAGGTTTCGCTCTACCTCCGGAGCTTCCGGACTCCGGAAGTACCGCTCTATACTGCGGTACTACCGCAACCTGCGGTAGTTCCGGCGTTCAAATCGTCGGTACTTCCGATCCCGCGAAAACTCAAATGCATCCGGAGGGTGCTCTCTGGAAAAATGGATCCGCTCGAAAACCGGATCTTCCGCTCACCGGTACTACCGCTTCTGGGCGCGGAACTACCGTTCTCCGGTAGTTCCGACGTTCAAATCTGCGGTACTACCGCCCTTCCAGACAGAGCACAGATTTGCCTTTAAAACATATTTTTAATGAATGCATGCTCCTAGTTTGATCCCAATATATGTATAAAATGAAACATGGATCAATACTAGTGAAACTCCAAAACATAGAGAGAGAGCTCCCCCTAAATGCGTGCATACAAGTCTATATGAAGAAAAACATATGCACATATTCATTTGAACTATTTGAGGAGTTCAATCTATATTTTGGATCTAAGGAATGCATTAGCATATGAGAAAGTGATTTTTGAATGCATACCTCTTTGATTTCACCTTTCCATCCAAATGAGACTAAACATAAATAAACTTAAACAAGCATATTAGTCTCATATATGCATTTGTCACTATCACCAAAACATTATAAAAGTATTTGTCATTTATATCAAAATCTCATAATTGCATTTGTCATTAACACCAAAACCAACTTAAACGGAGCTTGATCTTTCAATCTCCCCCTTTTTGGTGATTGATGACAAATCCATTTATGATAATAGCACATAGGTGAAAATGACCAAATGATATAATATGAAGTACATAAGAGAAGGTGAAAGCATTATTTGACATATAGATTAAAAATTTTAATTTCTCCTTAATGAATATGTTATCACATTTCTCCCCCATTAGCATTGGTATTTCTATTATGTCTCCCCCATTTAGCATTATCACAATTGTAAAAAAAAATTTCTCCCCCACTATCCAAGACTAAGACTATTATCACAACTTTCAATTCTATTATCACACATTTCTCCCCCATTTGGCATTAAGCACCAAAAAGAGACAGTTATCACAAAGTAGCATTGATTATCATTAAAAACAAGGGAATAATACAAGCTAAGCCATGAAAGGAGATATTTTATCATGAGGAGCTTGATACCAATTTGATTCTACTTAATATGGTCATGAAGAAATATGAAACTACATGCAAATGACCAATTGAGACCACTTAAAATAACTAAAGATATTTGAAACACATTCAAATAATCTTACTCATGAACGCTCCTTGAAGACTTTTGAAGTTTTCTTTGTTTGGTATTTGATACCACTTGATGTTATGCCACTTGAGTTGATACCACTTGTATATAAAACACTTGTAACATGTGGATCATTTCCTAATTTTGCATTCCAAGTGGCCGTCAAAAGCTTCCTGAAAAACTGACTTACAAATGTCCAATAAATATGAGAAAAATTGTCAATATAGTTAAATATCTGAGGATCAAAAGTCATAATTATAGCTTTCTCAGATTATGATCCTAATTAAAGATACAAAAATCAGAAATCAGCTCAAAATCATGGAGGTTCTGAAAATTTCAGCATTTAGCCCAAGAGAGAAAAAGTCACAACTTTTTCAAATTAACTTGAAACTTTTTCAAACTTTGCAGATTTGAACTTGATGCTATTTGAGACCTTTTCCAACAGGAATATTTGAAAAAGAAGTTTTCTTTCAAAAGATATGCCTAAATGCGCTTTGAGAGCAAGAGAATGAGTTGATTTTGCATTGAAGGCATAAAAACTAAACCAATTGGATTTCCATGGAGTATTTTGCTTTGTTAGCTTCATATGAGTTATAAAAACTATTTTAAGCCAAGATACACAAAGAAATCTTGCTCAAATAGCTAAACTCATTATATGCAAGAATAGGTCATTTTGGGTCAATTCAAGTTTTTGGATGAGATTCAAATGCATATAACTTTTCAACGATTGGTCTTTTGCAAAAGCTTTGTACTAGAGAAATGTTTGAAATGACCAACCCTTTGAGTTTTGTATTGATCACTTTTTCAAATACTCAATAGATTTTGATATAAGAAAATATGTCGTTTAATTCAAAAACAAGATCATATAAGATCGTTTTGGGGCCAAATCTTCCTTTTGATTTCTAAAATAGAAATGTTTACTCAAAAGGCTTTGAAATAATTTGAAATACATAGTTTAGTACTTTTATTTAGTTTTTCACAAATTTTAGCCTTTTTAAACAAGATTTTTGATTTTTTTTGACCAAAGAGGCTCTTTTAAAAGGCTATCTTGCATATCATTTGATTATTACTCCATGAATAGCCAAAGAGAATGAAACACATTCATTCCCAAGAACCATAAATCATTTTTGGGCAAGTAAGTAAAATAATTTTCCCAATAGTAATATTGTACCCTTTTGGTTTAGTAAGCACAAAAGTATTATGTATGTTTTCCACAAGGAGAAACTCCCCGAAATTGTTTTCTCCTCTTTTGTGTAAGAGGGATTCTCCTCTTCTTGCTTTTCTTCTCTTTTCTCATCTCCTCCCTTTTAATTACTTGTGTGAATATACCACTTGTAGATAGAAATGATACCAAGTATACTTAATTCCAATCGTAGAAAACTTGATACCATTTGAAAGATTTTTCAATGGTAATAGCACTTATGTAAGAGTATGATATCATATAGAAGAGATACCACTTGTAAGGGTGGTTACTATATGGAAGAAGTTGATATCATAGGTGAGGAGCTTGATTAAGAGAAGAGATTTTGCTCGGCAAGAGAAAAGAGTAGATACCACTTGAAAAACAACATCACTTGGAAATCAATGATATCATATATGTGAAGAGCTTGGTTAAGAAATATTTGTTTGCCAAGATGAAAAGGATATCAATCCAAAAGAATAAGGATACCACTTAAGTTTCACAACTAAAGGATACCACTTGAAGGAAATGATTGATCACTTGAAAAGATTGGAGTGAAGCACACATGCCATTGTCAAGTTAATTAAGAGTCTACCACTCTTTTAGAGATAATGCCATTTTATGAAAAGAATCAAATTAGGAGCAAAATGGCATATGAGGTCAAGAAATACTTGAGGGTAGCTAACAAGGATTTACAAGGATCAACTTGACTGAGATGAGCAAAGGAAATTGGCTGAGGAAATTTAAAATCAAATTTTGAATCAAATCAGCCACTCTCCAGAAATATCGGAAGTACCGCATTTTCAATGCCGGTAGTTCCGAAATCCCGGTAGTACCGCAGTATGACTGCCGGTGGTTCCGGACAACGGAAGTACCACAGAATGACTGCCGGTAGTACCGATTTTTCTGGGAGCACGCCAAGAATTTTGATTTTCAAGGAGAGGTGGTTTGATATAATGTTGTACCTTGCTCCAAAGTTTTTCACAAAGAAACATAAATCTCTTATGGAGCATTTCCAACTATATGCCCAAGATTAAAACCTTTTTCAGTATAGTTTTTAGCAAATTTAGCTTTCAATTTTTCACAAGCAAACTCATTTTCAATAAATTCTTCAAGATTGCAAAAATGAGCATTTAGGGTAATTTTAAGCATTCAATTACATGTATGAGTTTTAAATACCCTTGAGAGCCAATATACATTACTAGTTTGGGCTCAAATGGCAAAACTCACTTAAGTGCTAGATTGTGACCACTTAGGTCAACTCAATATTTTGGATGAGTTTTGAAATCAAATAACTTTTGATTAGTTGCCTTTTGGAAAACTTTTGAATACCAATAATGTTTGAAATAGCCAACTCTAGGTTTTTGGTATTGAACACATCTTCAAATTGCTTTAAGAATTGATTTTGGGGAATTTTTGAGTTTGAAGCTAAAACAAGATACTAAATTGATAGTTTTGGATTGGAAACTCAATTTTACTTGAAATAAGTTTTTCTAAACCCAAAACCTTTGTAAAACCTTTGAAATGCATTTGTATACATTTTCAAACTAGTTTTTCAAAGATATACTAATAATTTCAAAATTTTGACTTTTGGCTAAATGGCTCAATTTTGAAAAACAATATTAGCTCTTAGTTTCTATGGGCACACTAAGGGATGTGATATATATGAATATGATTTAGCACTCCCCCTTAATGTGCCACTTGTATCTTGCTCATAATTTACAATAATGAAATTTTAGCACAAGAGCAAGAACACCCCTTTTAAGTGATTTTTATGCAATGCAACCTACACAAGGCTAGGGGCTATATAAATTTAAATGTAGATACTTGTTACCGAGATGGCATTGGTTCATAATTTGGCAAGATCATCCCCAAACTTGGCTTCCATTTGTGAATATGGTGGAGTTCACCTCTTCATGAATGAGCCAAGCCTCCAATGCCTCTCCAAGTACCTATTAAGCATTGAAGTGCATTTTGGTACCCAAAACTTGGTTGGGTCCATGAATGTTAGTCACAATAGATTTGGGCACCCAAATAGCCCTAGGTGTGATTTTATCTAAACTAACATCCCTAGCAAACACATTGCCATTTTTATCTTTCCTAAGCAAATAATGTTCATTAAATAGAGAGGGCTTAGGAATGGTACCTTTGGGACAATTCTTACTTAAATGTCCCTTTTCCCGGCAATTATAGCAAGTTTGGCAATTATTTCCTCTTCTTATCTTCTTGCCTTGCTCATTGCCGGTTTGCCTCTTCATTGTTGGATTTTTCTTGTTTTTCACTTTGTTAGGGCACTTAGAGGCGAAGTGACCCGTTTCATTGCAACCATGGCACTTGACATTCTTCGTATGTCTTGCGTTGTGCCTTGTTTTGCTATTCTCTTTCTTCTTGGAGATGAAACCAATGCCCCTCTTGTCATTTGATTTTCTTTGACTTCCTAATATTTTGTCAAGAGAGGCTTTCCCTTTGTAACTTTTCTCCAAGTCATTTTTCAAACTTATGACTTGGGCCTTGAGCACATTATTCTCCTCTACAAGATTAGTCTCACAATGCATAAAGGAGGTAGAAGCATCTATATTTGAGAAACAAGGAATATCTAACAAATCATCACAAGATGTGGAGACACTAGTTTTAGATGAATTGCTAGAATTAGAAGCTACACATGGCATATCATCTATTAGATCCTCACATGAGGTGGAAACATTGATTTTAGATGAAATGCTAGAGCTAGGAATTACACATGGTATATCATCTACCAAATTGCATGTAATTCCTATATCCATGCTAGGTTTAGAATATTCTTTGAAAAGAAGAGACTCATGTTCTTCTTTTAACACATCATAATTATTTTGAAGAGAGACATATTCTTTCTTCAAAACCTTAAATTTAGCTTTCTCCTTTCCAAGAAATTCATTAAGTTCTTCTAGCATGTCCATCAACTCATCATAAGAAGGTGCATCATCATTATCATCGAAATTTACCTTCTTTTTACCTTTTGCCATAAGGCATCGAGTTGATGTGGAGGGAATGGTGGATTCATCATCGTCGGAGCTAGAAGTTGAGCATTCTTCTCCCGACATCCACTCTTGTATGCAATCCTCGTCACTTGATGTGGACATCTCATATTTGTCTTGAATTTTAGTCCACATGTCATGCGCGCTATTGAGATTGCATATTTCATTGAACACCTCTACACTTAAAGCACTAAATAAAGCGTTAGTTGCTTGAGCGTCGAGATGTGAGCATTTCTCATCCTCAATTGTTGGAGCAAGAGGATCCTTAGGAGAAGAAAAGCCCACATCTACAATCTGCCATATTTTTGGGCTCATGGCCTTAAAATAACAAATCATGCGGATTTTCCAATTATCATGATTTGTGCCATTAAATAGAGGTGTGTCATCTAGGTGCACAATCCCACAAGTTGCCATCCTTTAACTCTCTAGGCGGTTAAGCCTAATATATGAGAGACCAATCTCTGATACCACTTGTAAGATTGAGGTGGCCGACTAGAGGGGGGTGAATAGGTGGTTTAAAAATTCTCTTCAAATTAATATTAGCAATTCAAGACCTTTTCTATTTGCCTAAACCGAGTGTATAATGCGGAAGCGAAATTCAATTTGGTTTAGCTCAAATAGCGCCTAAGACAAGCAAATTCGCCTAAGTGCACCAACAATTCTATCCTAAGTCAAGGTTTGCAATTCTAGGTAGACAAGCAATCAAATATGTTCTAAGTATGTAAATTGCTTGAAAGTAAATAGAGCACAAGAAAACAAACCACAATTGACACAATGATGTTTTACCGTGGTGTTCGGAAACTTGCCGGTTTCCCCTAATCCACGTTGAGGTTAGCCCAAACGAATTGGACCGGCTCCACGAATTAAGCCTTCTACCTCAAATCCACTAGTGGTAGCTCTTCCCCGCTCCGGGTAGGTGAGCTCCAACCTTCACACACGCCGGGCCTTCTCACAAACTTCTTTGAGAAGATCACCGGGCACGAAGCCTCCAACGCCGTCTAGGAGTCGGCAAACTCCAAGAGTAATAAGTCAAGTCCCTCACTTGACTCTCATCACATGCAACGAATGCACAAGCTCAATCCGGACACAAAGTCCTCCTCTAGATGCAACACATGCACTCTAGATCACCTCTCCTCTCTCACAAAGTGCAACACATGCACAATTGAGTGGAGAGCCTCACACTAGCTCACAAGAGTGAAATGGAGTCCCTAGAACCTTGCCCCAACCGGCCACAATGGAGTATTTATATCCCACACCTCAAAACTAGCCGTTGGAGTCAAAAACAGGATTTTGCGGTACTACCGCTGCTACAGTACCGGTACTACTGCTCCCCACCATAACGGCTAGAAAAATAGCCGTTAGTCAGCCATTTGCGGTACTACCGCAGTTATAAAATGCGGTACTACCGTTCTGCGGTAGTACCGGGAAGTCGGCGCGGTAATTCCGCTTCAGCACAGACAGCACTCAGAAAAACGGTCATAACTTTTGACTCCGATGTCGGAATTGAGTGATCTTGGACTCTATGGAAAACTTATTCAAAGGGCTACACAACCTATCTATTTGCATGATGTCAAACACATTAGATCAATGCAGAAATCAAAAGATATCCAAAAGAGTCACTCTCATGGTCTATGTCTAAAGGGAATAGCACTAAACGATTTTAGACCATGCCAAGGGATAATACATGATCTTCAACTTTTGCAAAACACATTTGCAAACTTAGATCATGTCACAAGGAGTAGGTACATGGAGTTCAACCTTTTGCAAAACACATTTGCAAAGTATAGTCACATGTTACAAGGATTTGCCACATGGGCTTCAACCATTTGCAAAACACATTCGCAAATGCAAGCCTCATGCCAAGATGAGCTAGAGCAAGTGAGATTGAGCTATCAATACATGATGAGACTCAAACTACCAGACATGACCTCTCTTAATAGTACGACAACCTATACTAGCAATCCGGTCTTTCAACCAAACACCGAGACCGGTAAAAGACTAGGAACACATCCTTAACCCTAGCTAGTCATACCTTTGCCTTGGGTCATCATCTCGATATGCATCAACTCATGATGCATCCTTCTCATCAACTCCATCAACACATGATGGTCTTCCTTGACTTGATCAACACATGATCATGCATCAACTCATGACACATGTTCTTCTTCTTTGATAGCCTTCAACTCATGAAGCTAACTTCTTCTTGATCTTGACTTGATGATCTTCAACCCATGAAGTCATCCCAAGTCATCCTCATTTGTGAAACATAACCTGTTCATCCAACTCATGAAAAATGTTAGTCCACAAAACAATTGTCATCAATTACCAAAACTCAGCATTAACTCATAATGGAGGGACTAGATTCTCAATCTTTCCCTTTTGGTAATTGGTGACAATCTCAACAGATAATGAGATAATAAATTGAATATGAAATCATTTTAATTCAAAGTGCGGTACTACCGCCATTGTAACTTCCGGTACTACCGCTCTGCGGTAGTTCCGCAAAGTCGGCGCGGTAGTTCCGCTTGAGCCAGAACCAAACTTGGCGCTCTCTGGAAAAAAGGTTCCGCTCTACCTCCGGAGCTTCCGGACTCCGGAAGTACCGCTCTATACTGCGGTACTACCGCAACCTGCGGTAGTTCCGGCGTTCAAATCGTCGGTACTTCCGATCCCGCGAAAACTCAAATGCATCCGGAGGGTGCTCTCTGGAAAAATGGATCCGCTCGAAAACCGGATCTTCCGCTCACCGGTACTACCGCTTCTGGGCGCGGAACTACCGTTCTCCGGTAGTTCCGACGTTCAAATCTGCGGTACTACCGCCCTTCCAGACAGAGCACAGATTTGCCTTTAAAACATATTTTTAATGAATGCATGCTCCTAGTTTGATCCCAATATATGTATAAAATGAAACATGGATCAATACTAGTGAAACTCCAAAACATAGAGAGAGAGCTCCCCCTAAATGCGTGCATACAAGTCTATATGAAGAAAAACATATGCACATATTCATTTGAACTATTTGAGGAGTTCAATCTATATTTTGGATCTAAGGAATGCATTAGCATATGAGAAAGTGATTTTGAATGCATACCTCTTTGATTTCACCTTTCCATCCAAATGAGACTAAACATAAATAAACTTAAACAAGCATATTAGTCTCATATATGCATTTGTCACTATCACCAAAACATTATAAAAGTATTTGTCATTTATATCAAAATCTCATAATGGCATTTGTCATTAACACCAAAACCAACTTAAACGGAGCTTGATCTTTCAGAATAGGCTTCGGTCCAGAAGCAATGGGAGGGAATTCAAATTGAGATTTGAATTTGGAATTTGACTTGGAAATGTTCAATTGAATTTGGAATTGGAAGTGAATTTCGAATTGAAATTTGGAATTGGAGATTGATTTCTAGGATTACATAATGAAATCCAAATAAGATCCAAAAGCTTTAAAAAATTAATTTAAAATAAATTTTTACATAAAGCAAATTTTGGGATGTTACAACCTCTCACAGATATGATGTTATTATTTATAAATGTGTTTTGCAAATAGTTGTGGCTCATACATCTATCCTTGTTGCATATGACTATAGTTGCAAATATGTTTTACAAATGGTTAAAATCTATGCATCTAGCTCTCGATGGCATGATGTTATTTTTTGTGAATATGTTTTATAAATAGTTGAGGATCATGCATATAATCCTTTTAACATATGATTATAATTTGCAAATGGTTGGAGTCTATGCACCTTTGCTAGGAATCAATTCTCGACTTAAACCCTTTCATTTGAATGAAAACTACATTGGTGAGGACATATGTGTTTGGTGAGGATGCCCTGAAGGAACCAAGGGCACCGTCCCATTTCATTTTCAGCACAACGGTCAGTAAACTGCATTTAATGCACTAGCCATTATGCTCGGCAAGGACATGTGCGGCCAAGGTGAGGGCATGTCCGGTCCTATGTATTTTTTCTGATTTTGATTTCAATGGCTAATTTTTGTTATGTAGGCTATAATAGCCCCTTGTGACTGGTTGGGAGATGCCCTTGACATCCTATTTCACTCTTTTGAGCTAGTGTGAGTTTCTCCTCTTAACTGTGTATGTGTTGCACCTTGTAAGTAAGAAGAGAGGTCTCTACATGTGTCGCATTAAAAGATGGATCGAGTTCCCACTTGTGCTTGTGTAGCACTTGGTGAGGGCCAAGAAAGAGGCTTAACTTGTTACTCTTGGTGGTTGCTACCACCTAGACGGTTTGGAGGAGTCGTGCTCGGTGATATTTTCAAGTAACTTGTGAAGAGGCTCGATGTGGTTATAAAGGTTGGAGCTCACTTACCTAGACAAGAAAAGAGCTATCACTAGTGGATTCGAGGTGTTTGGCTTAATTCGTGGAACCGATCCAATTCGTTTGAATTTATCTCAATATGGACTAGATGAAATTGGCAAGTCCATGAATAACACGGTAAAAAGATTGTGTGTCATTGTAGTTTGCTCTCTTTTGATTTATATTCTTACAATTTATATTCCTGTAATTTAATTACTTACTTGTCACTCTAGGATTAAACCTTGACATAGATTTAGATTATTGGTGTACTTAGTTGAAACTAGTTGATTTAAGCTTTAATTGTGCAAAACCGTTTTATTTAGACTTCTACGTGTAAAACCGTTTTTAGTAAAAAAAAATTAAAACTAGCTATTGACCTACTCTAGTCGTCCTCCTCGGCGAAACAACTTTGCCTGAATTTCGATAAGATGGAATGTTGGTATAAGTTCAACATGAAAAAAACACCTTGTACCGCTCAACAGGCCAAGTGCAACGATCACCCGAGCAAACTACAGGGCGGCCCAAGTGGAAACAAAGAGGCAATGCGGCGCATTATAAGCCTACGAAGTTGCGCTGATGAGAAGTATTGCTACGGCCCACTTGAAAGACAGCAGCGCCTGCCTACGTTTTGAAACGAACAAAACTACTCCAACGGAAGGATAAAGAAACTGAGCCTGCGCTCGAAAAGACAAGGGAGAATACGTTAGCCCAAAACGACAGCAACTAGAGGCCCAATAAGTCAACCAGTGGCACGTATGGATAGGGGTGCAAACGGGTCGGATTCGGACGGATATTGTTGTTACCATATCCTAACCCATATTTTTTTTCTCCGGATTCGGTACCAATCGGATTCGGTGCCGGATCAGTCGGGATTAACCCGTTTGTAAGGAATGCATGCAGTACAGCAAATGGAGTAGGAGGATATACTGTCAAGAACTTGATATTACTACTTAATAGCTGATGTGGAAGATTTTATTTTACCATTGCAAAAGAAAATGAAACGTCAAATAGTAGCACTAACCTGAAATCAAACTTGAAGACTATCGGATTCGGTCGGATATTGCTGTTATCATATCCTAACCCATATTTTTTTCTCCGGATTCGGTACCAATCGGATTCGGTGCCGGATCGGTCGGGATTAACCCGACCCGTTTGCACCCCTACGTATGGATTGATTCATTGGATTGTTTAGCTGGTGTGAGGCAGCTTTGTGCCATGAACTAATGCATTCAATTTGTTTTGCTGAACATTTACTGCAAATCTTTCGGATTTTGTGAAGGAAGACATGGTGGTGTAGTGCCTCCTTGCTTGGTATACATGTATGTAGTGTGTTTTCTTTGCTCAAACCATACTGGTGAAATTAATTACTGTCCTGTTCAAGCATAGAATTTCGTCAGATGAACAAATGTGTACTGCAAAAATCATATTCATAAGACACACAAGGATACATTGTGTACTGCAAAAATCATATTCATAAGACACACAAGGATACATTGTGTACTGCAAACAACATCGCATTAACAATTGTGTACCGCAAACATCTCCGAGAAGTCAATGGAGATGGTGGTATATTCCATTTCCAGCAGCACAAGAGATCAATTCTTGCCACAACGTCTTACATGCATCTCAAGTTCTCAACAACAACGAAGAGAGACGCATGCTTCAAACGAAACCTTTGTAGCTACATACTACATGCCACATTCCTCAAGAATATAGTTATACATTTGCAATTTTCTCATGTCTGAACTCCAGAGTCCATACACGGTCCTAAGTTGGCATCGACGGGGCACATCGCGGCGGAGCACCGCCGGCGCGATCGTATGCGCGCCTTGCCTAGACTGCGATCATCAGACAGTCGTCCTGCAGAGCCCTCTCCTCCTGGGCGCGCTCCACGAAGAAACGGCTCGGCATCCACACGCGGCTGCGCCACCGCCTGTACTGGTTGACCAGCTTTCGCCTGTCGTGCGCGGACAGCTTGGGCACCAGGACCTCGCCGACGCCGCCTACGGTCGGGATGTGGCCCTGCGCCGTCATCCACCACCGGTCCGGCGCGGCCTGGTGCAGCGCGCAGCCGGGGGACCCCCGCGGGAGCTCCTTGCACTGGCACCGCAGGACAGTCCGCCGCCGCGAGGGGTCGGGCGCGCGGAACCGCCGGTTCAGGGTGCGCGTCGCGACCATCTTGTTCTGAGTTCGCGGAGACGGTGGCTTCCTCTTGGATTTCTTGGACCTCTTGGATGGAGGTGCGCGGGACTCGGCGTCATCTGCGGAAGGCGGCAGCGCCGGCTTCCTCTTGGATTTCTTGGACCGCTTGGACGGAGGTGCGCGGGACTCGGCGTCATCTGTGGAAGGCTGCGGCGGCGGCGGCGGCTTCCTCTTGGATTTCTTGGACCGCTTGGACGGAGATGCGCGGGACTCAGTGTCATCTGTGGAAGGCTGCGGCGGCGGCGGTGGCTTCCTCTTGGATTTCTTGGACCGCTTGGACGGAGGTGCGCGGGACTCGGCGTCATCTGTGGAAAGCGGCGGCGACGGCGGCTTCCTCTTCTTGCTGTGCTCCTGGTGGTCGGGGCACGGTGCGACGACAGGCACAGGCAGGAGCGGTGCCTGGGTTTCGTCCTCGGCGGGCACCGTCGCCAGGTATTCGTCCTGGGAGAATAGCGCCGCCTGGGCTTCGTATTCAAGCATCAGGGCCCGGAATTCCTCGTCGGAGAAGAGCGGCGCCTGAAAGCCGTACTCGGCAACCATGATCGCGTGGAATTCTTCCACAGAAAACAGCGGCCCCTCGACTTTGCCCTCCGCGAGCGGCAGCGCCGGTGAAGGCAACGTGGCACCTGACACTCGCGACAGACGGAAGGGGCTGGCGAGCGACGCTGCGCAGTTTGGCCCGGGAGGCGGCACGCCCGAGACGCCCACGGCCATCATGCTTGATCGCGCGCGCTCGGCCGGTGGTTGGATTGCGGCACGAGTGTTGGGAACTATGTTGACGTAGAATTTAAGTCAAGTCCGCTTTCTTAGTTGGAGTTATATTCAACTTAGAGATACAATTCAGTATATGTTCAAGTTAGAGATAGACTTTAGTATTTATGTAACAGCTAGGCTATATAAATAGGGGGTATGTAATCTATTTTGATAGCAAGAAAGAGAATATAGA
The DNA here is from genome assembly GCA_017311315.1 of Dendrocalamus latiflorus. Taxonomy (NCBI): domain Eukaryota; kingdom Viridiplantae; phylum Streptophyta; class Magnoliopsida; order Poales; family Poaceae; genus Dendrocalamus; species Dendrocalamus latiflorus. The sequence continues at coordinate 12,239,898 of CM029670.1, read as the reverse complement.
AATTCAGAAAACTCGGCTACGCAGTTATATCCCGAGTAAATTTTTATGTGTTCTCACTATTTATCTATGCAATATATGAGTTTTCTGCTTGGGCAAAACCAACAACGTATGTACATGCATGGCGCGATCGACACCCTCAAAGGATTGAGCCCAAGTCGAAGCCAAGTCGGAGTGGAGGATGATTGTCCAGTAGTTTTTTTTTTTTTTGCTTTTTGAGATGTGTCCTGTCAGATTTCATGAACGGGACTTTGGATCTGTAATGATCCGATGAGGTGAAGGATTATGCGATGCCACCTATTAATGATCTCCGTGTTAGGTGATTAGGGGAAAGGCTACCAAATTAAATTAAGGGTATTGATAAACATCATCCGGATGTTTTCTTTCTAACTATCATCCAGATTTGTGATCGTTAGATTAGAGATCCAACGGTCACAAATTCTCCCCACCCCTCCAAAAAAAAATCTCCCCCTCTAAAAATAAGAGGCCGTTGGATCTCTAATCCAACGGTCCAAAATTTGGATGATTGTTAGGAATAAAACATCCGGATGATACCTATACACACCCAATTAATAATATGGAAGTGCAATGTTATTCCGAAACGGAAAAGCACATATAAGGCATGTTTTCTCACATTGGGAATACTTGAACTTTCATGCCCTGATTCGCTTCGTGATTCGTGCTCTGATCTGGCTCTAGCAATCAATGGCAGCCAACTCAGGCGGTAAGTTACAGTTGTAGGATTTACCTTTCTACGACTAGATGAGATGATTTCGGTGGCAGTGGCACCATCGCAACCGACTCAGGTGCCAGTAGGAAGCGACACCACATGTAGAGGAAGAGAAGGAGGATATAGGGATAGATTGCCGATGAGCCTCGCCAGTGCCAGCTAGGCTATGGAGGAGAAGGCACGGTCGGGTGGCAGTGGTAGAGGGGGTGGTTTAGGGTTAGGTATGTGAATTAAGCAATCTACATGTATAGTGCTGGAGCCGTGGAGGGAGTAAGAGCACATAGTTTCAGCTGAGCTACCATGGTTTTCAATTTACTTATTATAAGTATACCACATTCTCCACACAGAGTTAACTAATATTTTATAGAAAATCAATAAAAATGCTATAATTCTTGTATCTAGCTAGATCTAAATTTGATGGATCACATCCTCTTCTTTCCCTTAGTGTACAGTCTCCTTCCCTTGCCCGCTTGCCCCTAACACCACCCTTTGCCACTACCGCCACCTTTCTCGTGCTCACTAGTGCCAATGAGGCCCATTAGTGAGCCACTACGGTGATCACACCCCTCCCCTCTCCTCTGTGCCATCAACCCCACCTCCCCAAGCTACTAATGCTCCTATCTCGAAGCTGTTACTAGCACCCAAGAGTGGTGACGAGAATTCTTGACTAGGTAAATAGTTTTATTCAAGATAGAACCTTATTTAGGCCATCTGAGTTTATAGGTCAGTAATGACATAAGGTCATCACCGATGGTTTTCGAACCATCTGTGATACATACTATCACAGACAGTTTGTAGTAGAAACCGTCTGTGATATCTGATGAATCATAGACGGTTTGAACTACAAATCGTCTGTGATATTTAATATCGCAAACGATTTGTAGTTGAAATCATCTATGATTCATCATATATCACAGACGGTTTCTACTACAAAATGTCTGTGATAGTTAACTATCACAGACAGTTGACTATCACAAACAGTATGAGTTAATAACCATCTGTGATATTTTTTTGTATTCCTAAATCTATTTCTGTTTGTTGGCTAGCCTCAGGAAAAGCTAGCCATGCCATCTGAAACACGGAAAAATAACAAGTACATGTATACATCCAATTCGCATTCATTTTAGAGACAAGAACGTCCATTTACAAATGAAATAACTGAAATGAAATAAATTAACCATATATAAACAAATAAACATGTACCATTAAGTTTAATCTTATTCCAAACAAGTTCAATATACATTGTGAAACTCCCCATCTTCTCTTATGACTTCAGACATCAAGAAGTATGCACATTGTCCTTGAATTTTTTGGAGCTCGGCCTGTTCCAACGTAGTTGTAGCGATAGTCTCAACCTGTCGGTAGGAATATCAATCTCGTGCGTACATATAAATTGATAAGTATGAAATAATTATTACAAGTTTGATAAACCTGAGTGTTGACACTGATTTTGTCCTGAACTTAAAACATGAATAAATATATCTAAGTAATCATCAAAGTGTGTTGACGGATAAAATCTGTTGCAATATAAAACAGTTGGAACTAATATCCTACCAAAAAGGAACAAGTGCAGGAGTGCAAGATCTCAACATTCAAGTCAGTGCAAAACGGTCAAAAGCTTTGAGTTTGAAGTCAAAAAGTTTGAGCAGTACCGTTTGAAAATTTCAAGTATGCTACGGTCGAAGATTCTAAGTGTGAAGTGGCCGTAGCCCATATTTGAGTCCAAATCTGGAGTACTTGGAGCACTCAAAGGAACAATGTTCGAACGACGAGCACTCGAAGAGCAGCGTTCAAATGAACAATACTCGGACGAACATCACTCGGGTGAATAGTTCGAGAAAGATATTTTGACAACGTTGGTCGACCATGATAGTTCGACCATGATATTTTCGACCATGTTGGTCGACCATAATATTTCAACCATGTTGGTCAACCATGATAGTTCGACTATATCGGTCGACCATGATATTTTCGACCACGTTGGTCGACCATAATAGTTCGACCAAATCGGTCGACCATGATATTTCTCGACCATGTTGGTCGATCATGATATTTTCGAGCACGTTGGTCGACTGTGATATTTCAACCACATTAATCGACTATGATAGTTCGACCATGTCGATTGAACATGATATTTCGACAACTTAGTTCGACCATGATATTTTCGATCACGTTGTTCGGCCATGTTATGTTCAACCACGACGGTTGACTATTATATTTTGACCACGTTAGTCAACGATGATATTTTGACCATGTGGTTCGACCATGATATTTTTGATCACGTTGGTCGACCATGATAGTTCGACCACGATATTTTCAACCATGTTGGTCGACCATGATAGTTTAACCATATCGGTCGACCATGATATTTTTGACCACGTTGGTCGACCATGATATTTCGACTATGTTGATCAACCATGATAGTTCGACCATGTTGGTCGACAATCATATTTCGACCATGTGGTTCGACCATAATATTTTCGACCATATGGTTTGACTATGATTGTTCAACCATATCGGTCAACCATGATATTTGTGGCCACGTTGGTCGTACATGATAGGGGAGATCCGGCGAGAAAAGGGGAGGTGGTCTGGAGTTAGGAGGAGAGCAAGAGGCACACATGTGCATGCCAATGGAATCGGATGTCAGCTAGTCGATTCAAGCTTTGGGAGGAGCACCGTTGGTGAGGACCCACTCCCCTGTCATCGCCGGTGAGTAGGCGGGCTGCCGAAGGAAGGGGAGGGGCTAGATTTAGCGAGAAAAGGGGAGGTGGTCTGGAGGTAGGTGGATAGAGTGGGTGAGGTATATTGCCTATCAAGTGTGGTAGTTAAATAATGATGAGAGTTTTATTGCTGTTATTTTGTTGCACACTTAGTTTGCATTGAAGCAAGTAGACACTTAAACATGCTCTTAAGCTTCTCAAACTATACAAATATCTATAAAATAGTTGTTTGCATTAAAGATTGTAGCTCTTGTATAGCTGCTTTATGATATGGCATAGCTTCTCTCTTTAAGCATTTATCCAAGCGTCTTTGTATCGGACATGACCTTAATTTGCCAGCCGTACTATGAGGCGGTGTAGGATTATGTGACGTCCCTTGTTGAGTCTACAAGGACTAATTTGGTATATAGGACCCACTCTTTAGTATCAGTGTTATCGTAAACAAACTTAGAAAATATCTATTTATATCCACCTTGGCTTAATGTCAATTTGTAGTGTAAGTGTCATCATTGTTGTACAAGTGAGTTCGCTCCGAGATTATGAAAATCCGGAAGAGCACTCTCTGAACAAGGACAACGGTTAAAACACAACCTGATATAGGAAATACAGTTAATGCGCATGCCTGGCATCGACGTTAGAATTCTTGCAGCGTCAAAGACTTGGGCCGTGAGAGTTCTATTGGTGCCTATGTGGGCTTACGTTGCCATCCTTTTACATGGGCCGTAAAGTGCCTTCGCCAACCTAGTAATTCTCCTGGTCCTGTTCCAGATGGGCATAGGCCGCGCTGCGGCTCTGCCTCTAAATCCGTTTCTGCCATGGACCGCATTAATCCGCTACTCGGCTACTGTTGATGAGCGTTCAAGCCGAAGTTTCTTGGGCTGGAAATGCACGCTACTAGACGGTGGTTACAACTCTGCCGAGTCGAGTGACGACGGGTGGCCATTCGGTTTATACACTTATATGGCTTAGGTTTATTCAGTAAAACAAATATTTCGGTACTAAAAAGGTGGCTACCGAATTAACCAAACTAAAATATAAAATCAAACCTAATTAACCAAATTAATTCGATATTTTGATATACCGAAATATCAATACTTAGTAGGGCCCCCACTCACCGGTCGATGTTAGACTGTGGCCGACATGGATAGGAGGGACGAAGGGTGCTAGCCAGGGGTGGAGGGCAACAGGTGTGAGCCATTGCCGACGTCAATCTTGTTGTGGCTGTTGTGGCTGTCGTTGCTGCGAGGGAGTCAAAGAGCAAGGGCACTACATGACGACAAAAGAAATCGGCCCCGCTCGTTTGGGCTTGGACTTCTGGCTTTTGGTTTATTTTCCACTATTTCTAAATTTCGTCTTTTTCTGATTTTTCGAGCTTTTTTGCCGGTTTTTTTTTCTGTATTGGTTTGCATTATACGTACTTTTTTCTTTCCATTTTTAATTTTTTAAATTTAATTATACCAAATAAACCACCATTAGCTACAGTGTAATTTCAGCTAGTTACAATGAAAATTTGGCCATAAGCAACAAAAAATCAACCCAACCGAGCATCACCTGAGTTGCTCCTATGGCAACCACCGTTGCAGCGATCGTCAGAGAAGGAGAGAGAGAAGGATTGGGGATTTACCGATCTAGGGTTTTGTTTGGGAGAGATCAAGAGGGAGAGGCGTGCATAGAGGCAGGAGGTGGGACACTGGAACTTGGGCATTGGGGCTCTTGTTCCTGCGTAAGGATTCCATAGCCAGCCTACCGGATGCGTGCGAGAAAGAGATCGGTTTGTCCGGTCTGTGAAACACCCCAGAATTTTGAGCCTTTTTGAAAATTTTTGGAAATTTAATTGAATTTGGTTACTTACCCAATTTGGCAAAAACTTGCAAGAGGCGCTTTCCTTTTTCTCCCTTTCCGCCTTCGCCTCTGGCTGGCGCCGCCCGCGCTCGCTGCCTTCGCCTCGCCTCCAGAAGCGCCAGCGCGCGCCGCCGCCGCTTCTCCGCACGTGCAGCCGAGGCAGCCACACCCCCACCTGGAACCGCTCCTGGATGCCGGTCCCGCACGCCAGTGAGTCGCCGCTGCTCCCCTTCCCTCGCGCAGAACGCCGGCAACAGCGCACGTCCTCGCTGCTGCCACAGCGCCCTCTCCCGTTGCTTCTCTCCCTCTGAAGTCAAGAAAGCACTCAAGCACTGCAGACTCACCTCGCCACCTTGCCCTCCTCCGCTCGGCGCAGCCCCAGCTCACCCCTCCTCTCCCCTTCCCTCGCGGGAGACCGTGCGCCGAACCGCCTCGCAGCTGCGCCACCTGTACACGCAATATAAGCGGCTTTCGCCACTGTAGATCACCCCCAAACCAACCCCTGCTCCTCCCCACTCCACCGATTGCAGTCTCGCCGCCTCTACCGCCGGCAATCACCGCCCCTGCGCCGGTGAGCCCTAACACACAATCCGGCGAGATACTCAATTAAAATCCAATTGCTTCCTCTGGCATGTGTGCATCTACTCCCTGAGTTCAATGGAAAGCTCGCCTGAGCAAGGGCGATCGCCAGGTGGCCGGGCGACGAAGACCGCCGTCGACTGAAGAAGGCTCACCGTGGCCAGCCCACTGGAGACTCTCCCGAGCTGTGCCATGACTTCCCCGGAGTTCTTTAGGTCCCGTAGATGGTTAAACAGCAGTCGATCGGGTCGCAAAGCCGCCGGAACTCCCCAACGTCGCCGCGCACACCATTATCTTCCCCGCTGCCCGCGACCTCCTCTGTTCACCCTGCTCCCTCCAAAAGCCCACAGATGGAACCTACTCAAGTAACCGCACCGTTTGGCTACGGCCGTTCTCCGGGAGCATCACTGCCTTCACCTCCCCGCTCCGGAGAGCGCGCTCTGTTTTCCTGCCCGAGTCGGGAACGCTGGAGGAAGACGACGACGCTCGGCCGTCAATCCAGCTTCATCCGAGCATCGGCCTCCCCTTCAAATCCTGGCCGTCCACTTCGCGCCTTCGCTCCATCCGAGCGCCCGGACGCGTCACCTCGCCCCCATCCGCGCCGTCTGCATCGCCCACGCGTCGCCCATCGGCGGAAGCGCGCCCGCGCGCGCGCCTGGGCTCCGGCCTGCGCGGCCGAAGGCAGAGCTGGGCCAACGGGCCGGTCGAGCCGCGTGGGAATCCGGTTGCCGCCGCACTATGCACTCGGGCTGGGCCGCACTGTTCACCGGGCCGGGCCCATTACTGTTCATAGAGATTAAAAACTCAGAAAAATCCCCAAAAATAGTAGAAAAATCTAGAAAATTCCCAAAAATACAAAAATACACCATCTTGACCAGAAAAATACCCTGAGTTCAAATCTGGTCTCTGTTCTTCCAAATTCAAATTTGCTAAATTTGAATTTCCCTCTTTTGCTAACTCCAAATATCCCAAACACAAATTTCATCGATTTAAAAATACCTTTTCTAGAAAAATGTCCATCCACACACTTCTGAAGTATTTGGTTGAGATTTTATGCTAATTGGCTCTTTTTGAATTGATTACTTTGATTTGGACACATTTTGAGTTGGAACTTATGTTATGATTTTATGTGTTTACGCTAGCATCCGACGTAGCTGAAGTCCCAGTTCCGGAGCCGGAGCCGACTGCTCAGATCTACGATGTAGTAGAGGTTACAGACCAGCAAGGCAAGTCACATGTTTTTGATCATATTGAATCCCATTAAATTACATTATTTATTTAATGTATTTTCATTATGGATAGTTGCAAACTGATAATTGCTTAAAACAAAGATTTAGAATGGCATGCTATCTAGATAATCCTACCACTGATAAATAGCCTTGTTTACCTTGATGGCCATATTCACCTTGACAACCTTAGTAAGAAATAATGTATGATATTAAAGTAACCATGATCGCCGTATACAACAACTTTGTACTACTAAGGTGTTGGCCGCAGGCCGGTAGGATTTCAAAGCTGATACTAAGGTAAAGGTGTGCTGTGGGGAAATCACGTGGTGATCTACGCCCACGACTTTACCTTAGGGAATTGAGACTGGGAAGGGTGTGCTGTGGGAAATCACGCGATGATCTACGCCCACGACCTTACCCGAGTGAGAGGCTGGTATGGATGGGTGGTGGTAGTGCCAGTGGGCACAAAGGGAGACGTGGTTGGATGCCTCAAGTGAAAAATGTAAGGACGAGAACCTTGTGCCAAGTAAAAGACATAGTCAACGCTCAGGCCACAGGAGTTGACTTGTCAACACTGGTCTAGTAGCTGCTCCATTCAATTGAAACTCTACAGGCTGTGATGACAGGTAGACGGGGAGTTAGGTATGTGCGGGTACCTAACAACGATAGTATTCACTCACCAGCGGCTAGAGAAGAGTATGTGCGCAATTGTAGCCGTGACTGAGTGATGCTATCGGGTAGAGTCTATATAAAGAATGGAGCAGTGAACCGACCTGGCTTTCTTAACTCTGTCGCGGGAGTTAAGGGATCGTGTGGGTAAAGTTGAGCAACTCTGCAGAGTGTAACAAATGGTATTCGAATACGCCGTGCTTCCGGTTAATGAAGCTGTGTTAATTGGGTGATTCCAATAACGAGGCATAAGTAGGATTGGAGATGATTTAATGTGATAACTGGTGAACTGATTCTGTTAATCAAAACCCCTGATCTTAAGGAGCAAATATCTTCAAGTTTTACTTGCTTACAAATAAAACTGCATCTACCCACTGTAACACAACCAATATACTCCCATCCTTGGAATACCATGCATATAGTAAACCAGGGTTTACCCCTGTGACTTGCTGGGTACAGTGGTACTCATGATTTGCTAAACAAAATTAACAGAAGGCCAGTACTGGCAAGATGACGCAGCTGAAGAAGACGCTCCTGAAGAACCAATCTACTTTGAGGAAGATTGGGCTTAGGATTTAGCCACGCTCAGGCCGTTGATCCTTTTGTGTGTATATGGTGGTGTATGGGCTTACGCGCCCGCTGTGTACATTAACAACAATATAATAATGTAATAAAGTTGGTACGTTTATGTAAGCTGGTACTGTTGTGATGATCACATGTAACCTAGAACGTCATATGTTCCGTACCGTCTCCAGAAATGGGGGCGTTACAGTCTGCTCGGTTTCTGAGATACGAAAACTGAACAAAAAAAACGTAGCCCAAATAAAGAAGAATTCTCCACCGAATCGAACACCGGTAACCGAATAAAACCAAGATTTCAGTAAAAAAAAAGTCCATCCCTACTGACGAGTCACGCTCCGCGCAGTGCTGTGCAAGATTCGTTTGGTTGATGTACTAGCAATATACAGGATTGGCAGGCTACATCCGACGACAGTGTTATGACTCTCACCCTGCACCTGCATAGCGTAGAAACTCTCTCCGACCACAGTAACATCCTGTGCTCCTCGCCAAGCTGAGCCTCCGTCCAATCCGAATTAGCACGGCCGGCGGTCGGTGGCGAGGGAGACCCGTCCGTCCATCCGCCCACGCGACGCACATGCTGAAGAAATCGACCGACCATTTCCAGTCTCCAGCACGCGCCTAACCAAGATGGCCAGTCAATGAGGTGGGCCCAGCCCACTCCTCGCTTAGTCGCTTGCGCACGCGCCTTTCCCCATTTTCCACACCGTTTTCTTCTTCCCCTCTCCTCCCCAGGCATCGCAGGCGCGCGCGCCCACGTCTGCGTCGCCATTCGCTTTCGGACACCACCTCGGCGCTTCCTCCTCCCCTTCAATTCTTCCCTCCTATAATTGGCTTCTCGCCACCCCCTTTCCCCTTCCCATCCCTCTCGCACTCCTCCCCTCCCCTCCCCTCTCGATCCAGCACACGGGCACCAGATGGATCGGCCGCCGCAGGATCAGCGGCCGTCGCTCTTCTCGCCGTACCAGATGCCCCGCTTCCGCCTCGCCCACCGGTGAGCCACCCGCGCGCCTCTTAATTCGCGCTGGAATTTGTTTTTTTTTGCTAACGGGTTTGATTGATGCGTATGCGCGCAGGGTGGTGCTCGCGCCGATGACGAGGTGCAGGGCGATCGGCGCGGTGCCGGGGCCGGCGCTGGCGGAGTACTACGCGCAGCGGTCCACCCCGGGGGGCCTGCTCATCTCCGAGGGCACCGTCGTCTCGCCCGCCGGCCCGGGGTAATCTCGTCACTTCGCTCGCCCTCTCCCCTCTGCTTCACTTTTACGCTCGCCTCGGCACATGCTTGATGCTCCTGCCCCGAGTAGTTTACCAGTTCCCCGTGCTCCGCTTGCCATCTTCTATGACCCGTGATACGCTTTAGATTATGCGTGCTAGATCTGGTGTAGTAGTGGACCTCTTGCAAGTGGTAGTTAGGGCGATTTGTCGCTGGATATTCGGTGGGAGTGCTAGCTTTGATCAAGTGGACTTGCCATGTTTTTTACTAGCCTAATAGGCGCGGCGCCACGCCGCGCCAGCCACCGTGTGTACCGAAGTAAAAGAAGCGATAATTCGTGAGGACTTTTTTTAAAAAAATCGAGGGCACATGTGTATTTTCGAAAAAGCCAAAGGTCTTTTTCGTAAAAAAGCGAGGGCCTGTACGTAACTAAACGAGAACCCGTACGTAATTTAGAAAATGCGGGGCGCAATCCTGCAAAGTACACAAAATTTCGGTGAAGTGGAGGGGTGTTTTCGCAAAAAAAGTTTTAAAAACCTCCCAGGGACCTTTTCGCGAGGAAAAAGGACATTTACGTAATTTTCGGAAATACAGGGAATTTGCCTCCTCCGGCAATACGCAAAATCCCTCGCCACGCGCCGGCCGGAGCGCGCGGACGGGGCGACGTGGCCGAGCGCCCTGCGGGGCATTCCCCCGGGCATAAGGGACGGAGTCATTAGTGGGTGGTGGTTCAATCAATGGCCAGCACATAAGCACATTGCCCTGTTTCTAGTTTATAAATACTGGAGCAGGGGTAGTAGAAAATGGGGACTTTGATGGATGGCTTCTGCTGACCCCGTAAATTTGGTCAAAAATAGATCCCTGTAGCACGTAAATACCAAATCTAGCCCCTGGAACACCATAATTCTGTTTCTAGCCCCCTCCCGACCGCACGTTTAATTTGGCGACGACACGTGGTAGTCGTGCGCTTTCTGTCGTTCACTCAGTTTCAGAGTCGTGCGGTTGCAAATGCAAAAGCAGAGGATACAATGCCCATCGGACTGACTCAGTAAGAGACAGATTTTGCTTTTGCCCATGAAGGACTAGTCAATTGAAGCATTGACTAGTTGAGACTCGTGAATGCCCATCGGACTGATTCAGTAAGAGACAGGTTTTGCTTTTGGCCTTCACGAGTCTCGGCAAAAGCACTAGTGTTGGAGTAGTCCCACATTGGTTGTGGAAGGGCAAATGACCTAATTTAAAAGTGGGGGAGTCGCTCACCTCATTGGCTAGCTTTTGGGGTGAGAAGACCCTTACGATCCTACAAGTGGTATCAGAGCCTGGTTCTAACATCTCTGGCCCAATGGACACTAGTGTGTGAATGCCTGATGGATTGTGACCCCGAGGGACCGTCGGTGTACGGTGAAGGGACCCTGAGGGACCGTCAGTGTACGGTAAAGGGGCGGTGAAGGGTTGAGAGACATCAATATGTGAAGGGGGAGATTGTTGGAATAGTCCCACATTGATTGTGGAAGGGCAAAGGACCTAATTTAAAAGTGGGGGAGTCCCTCACCTCATTGGCTAGTTTTGGGGTGAGAAGGCCCTTACGATCCTACAACTAGTCAATTGAAGCATTGGACCGACTCATTTTCAACAGCAAAAGCATGCCAGCTGAGTCGTGCGACTCGCATGAACATCGTGTGGTCGGCGACCACACGACTGCCATGTGTCGTTGTCAAATTAAACGTGCGGTTGGGAGGGGGCTAGAAACGGAATTACGGTGTTCCGAGGGTTAGATTTGGTATTTACGTGCTACATGGGTCTATTTTTGACCAAAGTTCGGCAGTCTGAACTCTCAAGAGGAGTTGTTGGAGTGCATATAAAGAAATGGTTGTGGTTTGTAACATCTACGAACTACGATATGGTTTATTTCGAGAGAGATGCACAACAAGTAATTTTATTTCTTAAGTAATTTTAGTGTTAAAAGATGAGAACGTGAGGCATTTCTCAGTCAGAATACTGAAAAACAATATAAGATATTCATAAGTGGCTCAAGTGCTCGGGCTAGTGAGTAATGCAAACAAAAGGGGATCTGTAGTGTAGGCTCCATTAACAAACCCCTTAAGTACAACTCTGTGATTACGTGATATATGGTCATGTTCTAGATTTTTGGAATCATGTAGAGGTTCTTCTAGTGCCCAATATTGGTGAACCTATAGCAAGTTTTTGCTCTTTTGATAGCAAGAAAGCATAGCATTACGTAATAAAACATTGTTATTCAAGGTTTCCTCATGTCCCTGGGATATACAACCAAGAGCAGATTGATGCATGGAAGAAGGTGGTGGACGCTGTTCATGCCAAAGGAAGCATCTTTTTCTGCCAATTATGGCACGTAGGCCGAGCTTCTCACCAAGGTATGCTCACTGTATTCGAAATGATAATGCAATTTCCTAGAAATCTGTAACAGGTTTCCAAAATGCAGACAATGGACATCATGGATAACAGATTATCAATTGATCTTTTGCTAGGCTCTAGGAAGCAATTGATTATGACATACTCCCTCTGTTCTTTTTTACTTGACGTTTTTTATTTTTTACGGTTTTCGAGATACAACTTTGATCGCTATTTTTTTATAAATTTACACTAAGATATACTAGTATAATTATAATATTATGAAAGTATTTTTAACGACAAATCTAATAATATAACCTTCGTATAGCCAATCTAGATAGTTTTGAGTATATTAGTGGTCAAACTTTAAAAGGTTTGACGGCACGGATTCTAGGAAATCAAGTAAAAAAGAATGAAGGAAATAGTTTACTCCGTTTGGATTAGTACATAGTGAAATTGTCAAGATAGAAAATCGATGTAAAAAAGTCATGACACTGAATTACCTAGAGAATTCTTGCTATATATTTTTCCCTATGGAAAAAAGTTGTGCTCTGGTGTAGTTGTTTGTTGACAATATGGGGATAATTTAGTTAGGACATAGGATTAGTGTGAAGAAGAAAGGGTTTGTGCCTGTGAATCTGGGAAAGCGGGCAGTAGCCCAGTTCCCTATCTTTCTTTAAGTTGCATTTCTTCTCAAATAGTCAACGAAGAAAATTTTGAATCTCAGTGATCTTCAGTCAATGCATTACTAAGAATAATCACATTGTATTGTTTAATGTAATAGATGGGGTTCAATATTTCACCTCGTTGATCATTTACTTGTTCAACAGTCAACACATACCATATCTATGCTTGGTTCACATTACAAATGAAATGCAGCGCTAGCACTTATTTTTTCTTTATCAGATTTCATCATGAATAATATATACTGATCCAAACGTATAGGATCTTTTGCTTCGAATGTTGACTTATATTCTTCCATCGATCAGTATACCAGCCAGACGGTGCTGCTCCAATATCCTCAACTGATAAGCCAATATCATCAAGGTGGAGGATACTGATGCCTGATGGCTCCTATGGCAAATATCCTAACCCGAGGCGCCTTGCCACATCGGAAATACCGGAAATAGTCGAGCAATATCGTCAAGCTGCCGTAAACGCAATTGAAGCAGGTAATAAAAATGTAGAATACACCGCGCATAAATTCGCAAACTTTGCACTCCAGCCATAGACCATCAGAAATCCCTTTGATTTGCTGATCTGGAAATGGTTTACGTTCACAGGTTTCGATGGCATTGAGATCCATGGCGCTCATGGCTACCTCATCGATCAATTCCTCAAGGACGGCATCAACGACCGCACCGACGAGTATGGTGGCTCACTCTCCAACCGTTGCCGGTTCCTACTTGAGGTGACCCGGGCCGTGGTCTCTGCCATAGGATCAGACCGAGTTGCAGTGAGGGTATCACCAGCCATCGACCACCTCGACGCCTACGACTCGGACCCCATGCAGCTCGGCATGGCTGTCGTCGACCGACTCAACGCCCTCCAGCAGGAAGCCGGACGGCTCGCCTACCTCCACGTCACGCAGCCACGGTACACAGCCTACGGGCAGACCGAGTCAGGCCAGCACGGCAGCGCCGAGGAGGAGAGCCGCCTCATGCGCACCCTGCGCGGCGCGTACCGGGGCACGTTCATGTGCAGCGGCGGCTACACGCGGGAGCTCGGGCTGGAAGCGGTGGAGAGCGGCGACGCCGACCTCGTGTCGTACGGGCGGCTGTTCATAGCGAACCCGGACCTGGTCGAGCGGTTCAGGCTGAACGCCGGGCTGAATAAGTACGTGCGGAGGACGTTCTACACTCCTGATCCTGTCGTGGGCTACACGGACTATCCGTTCCTCGGCCAGCCGAAGTCGCGCATGTAATGTACGAGACTTGTAATCAGAGATGTGATTGTGTTATGCGTCTGGCGAAAATAAAGAAGAAGAAAAATATGTTGAGGTATTTGATAGTATTTTTAAAGCGTAATGTAACGCCAATAATGTATCAACCGAGGACGATCAACGTTGATACTATCATTCATTCGATCCTCAAGAGAACATGTATTATCTTGTTATTGCACCATTTGTTTACTTCTTGGTCACGAAGCTAACAAAGTGTATATTGTGAGCGAGGTGCACACAGATGGTGTTCATCACAAATTCTAAGTGTAGTACAAGGAATAAGTACTAACATAGAGAGGCCCATATCTCCCTTGTAGAGAACAAGCAAAGTCGTTTTGGACGTTATTATTAACACGATCTCCCTAATATAACTTTATCACTTATTTCTATTGTGTCCATTATAAAAATATTTTTCAAGATAAATCTATACATAATATTTTTATGTGTACATTCTAAATATTAAAAGAAATATTGATAACCAAAGTTTATAATGTTTTACCGCGCGTCACCCAAAACGACTTGCACCGAAGTACAAAAGTTGAGGTTAAAAAGTTATAGGCTTTAATGTATCCTTCCATTTTTTAGCCTTAATATCGTTTTTAAAAGTTTGACTATTTTGAACTCAGGATGTATTTAGGTATGCCACATGTCACAATTCATCATCATCTGATGACATCCGATACTGCTAATGACTCCACAATCAAATCTCCACAAGTCCAACACTTCCTTGAACACGTAAATAAACAGAAAGGAGTGCTTCTATGTTGTTCTCCATAACAAGAGTACCACTAATATCAAATCACATGAAGAAATAAGTAGTATCTATCCACTATTCATCGTACTTTAAAAATTGTACAAATCATTATTGAGAAAAAAACATAAAAGCAACTTTCATAACACAAAGAAGTGAAAATACCCAGCAATATGAGAATGTCTAAATGTTGGGGGAATGTTCCCCACCTTTGACCATTCCGCCCTTTGGGCCAAGAGGCCTATAAAGCACGTAAAAAGACATTTGTACCATTAACTCTATAAGTCATAGTAAAGACATTATTGTAATCTGGCTCTAAGTTCATATACATATAGCCTTAGGGGAGGAAGAACGAGCAGACAACTAAATTCATTATTCATCCCACTTCTAGTGTATGTAAGGCTATGGGTAGCCCTTAGTGGCTTTGCTGTAGTCTATCGTTCACTGTTTGGTTTATACCTACAACATTAAAAAAAAGAAGAAATAATTGATTTAACATAGATGTCATCTACGAACAAAGTGATTGATGTAAATATAGCGTTTGAGGCGGAGAAGCTAGGGTTAGGAAAGTCAACAATAAGCTACATTATAATGTTGTTCAAAAGGGCACTTGTAAGGCAAAGGAGTGCAGCTAAACACAACAAAACGAGCATGAAGGTAATACTCCTATTTTTGCGTACTATGAATGTACTTTATCTAAGTTTTTAAAATCTAGAAAAAGGATATTCACGACTACTTAATGTTCTCAAATGTGATTTTAAAACTGGACTCAGGCTTTGAAGAATGGAATTCTATCTAGTACTTGAAGCAATAAGTGGGTAACTCCAAATTCCACGCTAGGTGATTTTAAGTGTGATTCTGTAGACGGAAGATTTAAAATAACTGATACCCACTCCCTCTCGTGATGGAAAAACTACTCATTCCGTTTTACTATATTTGTATGGCCTTAGAAGTATCTGCTTCAATATATTCGTCTACTAAAAAAAATCTAGAATACAGTTATTGTAATTTTTCACTTTTTACCCTACTTAAATGCTTTAAAAGAGGTTAAATGACTGCGTCGTATCATTTAATAGGAGTATATATAGTTATTTCTTATTAACTATTTTTTAAATTTACTATTTTTACTGGAATGTGTGCATAGTGGCCTGTAGACATACTATGAAACAGAAGAAGTAATAATAATACCTATATTATAGCCGGGGGACTCCCCGGCCGGAGAGCCGTGCCACGTCAGCGTTTATGCGAAAACCCCCTGCATTTTGCGAAGTCGCGTAGAGGTCCTCTGTTCTCGCAAACAGGTCCTTGCCAGGTTTTTTTCCCAGAAAGCACCCTCCCCTCCACTTCACCGATAGCACCCTGCGGTTTCCAAAATTACGTATAGGTCCTTATTAAGTTACGTACAGGTCCTCGATTTTTTTTGCAAAAAAGCCCTTTGGTTTTTCCGAAATTACGCATGTGTCCTCGATTTTTTAAGACATTCCCCACGAATTATCGTCTCTTTTACTTCGGTCCACACGGTAGCTAGCGCGGCGTGACACCGCGCTTACGCAGCTAGTTATCTTGGTGACCGCACAAATCCCTAACAAGTTTTAGATATGGTTGTCAACTCTATGGTTATAATGTACTTAGGGGTGGAAAACAGTAACGGATAATTCGTTTTATCCGATATTCGTATTCAAGCAAACGTGAATGTGGTAAGTAAAATCCGTATTCGAAAATATTTGTATTCATATTCGAGAATATTCGTATTCGTATTCGAGAATATTCGTATACGCATTCATATTCGAGAATATTTGTATCCATATTCGTATTTGAGACTATTCGATCCGTTTCTAGAACCCATGAAAAATCCGTACGAATTTTGTGATTCAAAATTTGAATTTAGGCGGTTTAAAACCGGTGACCAGTCAAAAACCGGTGAAAAATCAGCAAAACCGCTAAGAATCCGTTTTATCCGATATTCATATCCGATAAAATCCGTATTCGAAAATATCCATATTCGTATTCGAAAATATTCGTATCCGTATTTGAGAATATTCGAATCCGTATTCGTATTCGTTTTATAAATATGGATTCGTATTCGTATTTGAGACTATTTAATCGTATCCGATCCGTTTCCACCCCTAAATGTACTATTCTGAACAAAGTTTATTTGACTGCCTCAGAGAAACACTTGCCGCAACCTAGCACTATCATAGACTCCTGAGTCCTGACAAATCTTATGCCACGAAATGATATATTAACCAAACAGTTCACTGTTATTCTGATAGACACAATCAATTAGACAGACACAAGCTTCGTGAACGATCATCAGCTGCACATCTGACCAATCATGGGACCATCATTTCTAGACATGGCAAGACCCAGGTCCTGATACCCCGCAATTCGGAGGAACTACACAGCGCCTCGTCACTGGCACAACAGCAAACACAACCGGAAATCTATCCTAAATCACACGATCTAATCCAATCCAACCCAACCTAAACCAAACCCGAAATCCCTATCCAGGAAAGCGGGAGCGCCGCAAAACCGTAAGGCGAGCTAGGTCAAGCAATGGGTGCGTGTCCAAATAGGGAGCTGGTATGTCAGGTACCCCAAGAGACGTTAAAGGGTGTGAAGGGAGAGGAGGAGGCAACGACTTTTGCTATCGTAACTGGTGGGCGCCATGAACCGCGGTCTTCGAGGAAGAAGGCTTTCGGTCATCGCGCCGCCGCTGGAGCCCGGAGAAGCGCCGTATTCGAGCGAGCGAAGCAAATCTAATCGAGCATTTTCGGCGGAGGCGACTGCGGCGACCATCAGAGCGGTTTTATGGAGAAATTTCGATATTTGACATTGAATACATATGTCTCTCAACTTTTAACCCTCAATTCGCACGCCTTTGGAAATTTAACCCTGTCACCGCGAATTCTTTTGATTCAAGGGATTCTTTTCATTTTCGCAGTGACAAGTGTCAAAATATAAAAGGAGAGAAAATGAGGAGAATCCCTTGAATCAAAAGAATTCGCAGTAACAGGGTTAATTTTTCAAAGGCGTGCGAATTGGGGGTTAAAAGTTGAGAGGCACACGTATTCAGTGTCAAATATCGAAATTTCTCGGTTTTATGAGGGGATTGTTGGGGGGGGGGGAGCAGTAAGTGGGTGAGGAGGCAGCAGGCCAGACTGGGCCTCATTGCCCGTATTGGTCCGTGGAAGCCGACTGGGCCGCTGCAGCAACCGAGCTCACTGCTCCACCTTCCCCAATTTTACTCGACTCAAAAAAATTATCTTCCTCCCCCCACCCCAAAAAAAAAAAGAAAATTATTAGCTCCTCTGAAAAAAATTAGGGTCTGTCTATACATTATTTGACTATTTTTTCAGCAAAAATCAGTCTCGCTGGCTGCATCTTAATTGCTCATTGTTATCATCGCCTTTGCTGCCTCTGCCAACGACCACACCCCCCAAACCCGCAGCCGGTAGCGCCACCACTACCTTGTTGCCATCACCGCCCACCGCCGTGCCTCTACCGCCCTGGCCTCCCTCTAATCTGGGCTCCGATGAACTCTAACCCTAATCCGGTGAACTACCGTAGCTGGAGACAAAGAACCCACCAGCCGGAGTTGGAGACGATGGTGGGTGGTGTGCAAATCTTGAGTGGCGTGCAAATCTTGAAGTGGATGCGAAGGTTAGAAATTGAACTGATTTTTTCTTAAAAAATCATTTGAGTGTTGCATAGCACTTTCAAAGAAATTATTGAACCACCTCAAATGAAATTAACATGAGCAGGCATAACTTGAAAAGGACTACAGACGTTCGGTGAACGCACGCATGCAAATTAATCTCACACCACGACGACCGCGTACGGCCACGACCACGACTGCGACGACGATCAAACCCTGCCGAAAGCAACTTAGCCGCTGCCGCCGAGCACAGCCTTGAGCTTCTTCACCTGCGCGTCGTCCAAGAAGGTCACTTTCTCGACGATGGCGGACGGGAGGTTGTTGGCGAAGAGCGCGAAGTCGGTAATCTGCAGGCCGGGGTTGGGGCCGCTGAACGCGACGAGCGCCACCGCCGTCGTCTTCCCGGCGTTGTACTGGTAGTGCAGCAGGCCCTGGGGGAACACCATGATGTCGCCCGCGTACAGCGTCTTGGTGAACACGGTGTTGGACGAGGAGGAGATGAAGCCGGCGTCGATGACGCCCTGGGTGACGAAGAGGAGCTCGGAGGCGGCCGGGTGGGTGTGGAGCGGCACGACGCCGCCCACGGCGATGTCGAGCCTCGCCCCGGAGATGCCCAGCCCGTTCACGCCGGGGAACTGGCCGACGAAGGCCGGGGTCACGGCGGCCTTGATGAGGTTGCTGGTGTTGCCGGCGGCGGCGAGGCCGTGGTAGTAGAAGTCATTAGCGCTGACGCTGGCCTTGCACGGGTAGCCGGCCGGCGTGTCGCTGCAGGTGAGGTCGGCGACGCAGAAGTCCTGGGTCAGGGCGAGGGAAGAGAAGGGCAGCAGGAGGAAGGAGAGGAGGACGGGGAGCAACACGGTCTTGGCCATGGCTACTTGCTAGCTAGCTACAGGTGTATGTGTGTATCTGCTGTGTGCATGCGTTCTACGCTTATCGCTAGGGCTGGGTGTGGCTCTCGAGGCGTATATATAGGAGGCGGGCGTGCATGTTAGCATGTACGTCGTAGAACAGTGTAACGTGGGTGAATTTGGCGACGCATGCGCGAGTTCACGTGCATGGCAAAGCGTCTAGCTGTGCATGGTCCACGAATAGGACGGCTTTGATGAAGAAAATGTCACGAATTGATGCATTATTAGGGAAGGCAAGGACAAGATGAGTTTGTTGACGACGACATGGATGGGGACTTGAGCAC
The DNA here is from genome assembly GCA_017311315.1 of Dendrocalamus latiflorus. NCBI lineage: Eukaryota > Viridiplantae > Streptophyta > Magnoliopsida > Poales > Poaceae > Dendrocalamus > Dendrocalamus latiflorus. The sequence goes on along the minus strand of CM029670.1, from coordinate 12,220,424 downwards.
TCTTTACAATGGTACGTGCATGTGTGGCGGTAGCTTTTGTGAGACGATGGAATGCATGCACGAGACCCCTGAACTTCCTTTTCCTATGACCTCCATGGTTATGCATGGTAACCTTCGGTGCTCATCTTTCATATAGTGCATACACAGCAAAGTTCCGAAGACAAAAACTGCACCGTTCTTTGTTGCTTTGCTGTTACTTAGCTTTGAAAAAAAAAACTGTGCATACATGAATGTGTCACGTAATTTCGTGAAACTTTAACTGCGGATTGATAACATTATTTGCGTATTTTCACATTTTGTAATTCATAGACAGCATATCTAGTTTTCCTAAAGCCTAAAGGAGAAATGATTTGATATTTTGGGAAAAACAGGGGTTTCTAGAAAGAGAAGCTAGGCCGGCCGGCCATTGGTCAATTCTTTCTTTAGAGCACGTACGTATAATGGTATAGACACTAGTTGTTAGTAAAACACTTTCGTATCATCTATAGATTGGACTAAAGACAACTTGTACAATAGATTATCTATATAGTTGTCTGTAATGACCTCATACAATTAATGAGTTGTCTATATATTGTCTATACAATGGTATATAAGTAGAAAGCAGTTTATAAAACTGTCTATTAAATAGTAGATAACATCTTTCTCTCTCTTCCTTCTATCTCCTCTGCATCATCTAAAATTCTATGTGGCATAGACTTACAGACAGCTGTCATATACCATTGTACACACCCCGATCTAGAAAGATCTTTCATTGAATGGAACAGTTGAGACTCAGAACCGCTTGGGGTCCTTAATTGGAAACTGCGGGTATTTACATGGAAAGGGCATTTGATTTTGAAGGACCATATAAGAAGCTCCAATATTTTGTTATGATAAATCATTATCATTTTGGAGGAGTGAAAATTTATAATTTGCAGACTTTTCTGGCCAACTTGTATTGCTTCAGCCAAAATGGATGATTTTAGAAAATTTGAGTCATGGGATGATTTGGTTTAACCTAGGTCAGTGCATATGTGTGGCACGATGCATGTTTCAGCAAACGTGTGTCAAGTTGTGAAGAACTTATATCCGAAAATGATTTTTTGGTCTTTGGATGTGTAGGGATGCTTGGAGTCAACCATGATCAACAGCGAGGATCAGGGCTATGCTCATGGAGTTGACGAGGCCCAGAACAATTAAGAATGCCGGGTGATATGGTTAAGATCAAGCTTGGCACAAGGAAGAAGGGAAATGTTGAAGGACAATTCGAGTGATGGGTTGCACCTAAGGCTGTAAAAAAAGCTTGAAGTTCGCGAGCTACTCGAGTTCGGCGCGTTCTAGGCTCGATTCGAGCTCGGCTTGAACTTTAAATGAGCCGAACTCGAGATTGATCTCGAACTCGCGAGCTTCACCAAGCCGAGCTTGAATAGTTTACGAGCCTCGATTCGAGCTTAAATAGTGATACATATTAACACTTACTCAAGCCAAACTCGAGCTCGAGATTTTCTTATTATTGAAAATTAGTGTATGTTTGAATTATTTTGATTGTTATTGAGCTTATTAGAGTCGAGCTCGAACTCAAAATTTTTTGTTTATTGAAAAATAGTGCATAATAAATTATTTTAATCATTGTTGAGCTTCAACGAGCCAAGCTCGAGCTTAGGTCTAAGCTAGGACCCCAACTCGAGCTCGGCTTGAGCTCGGCTTGAGATTCTACATAGCTTGAGCCTGGAAGGCTAAGCTCGCTCGAGCTCGGCTCGTTTACAGCCCTAGTTGCACCATTGGCTTGATCGTTCCAAGTGAGGCATGGTCTGATGAACTAGAACGAGAGAGGCTTGTTGATGTATGGCAAGTTAGTGGTGCATCTACACGTGGCAAGCATGACAATTGCTTGCAAAGAAAGATGAAGATTGGGTTAAGAAAAGATATTTTGGTAAGTTGACCAAAATACCGAAAACTATCTTAGATAAAAATCGTGGCACTTGAGCGGTGCCTGGGAAAATGGTTTAGATCAAGGAGAAGCTGAGATAATCAAGTGAATTAAAGGCAAAAGACTTAGTGGATTCGGGGTTATGTGCTTCGAAAAGCGTTCATAAGTGTAGTGTGTGAGTAAAACCCATGTTATGTGGAGTTAACAGGTTTCCCCCATTTCTGCTAAGTGGATAGTATCTATTTTGTGGCTGGTTGCCTTGTCTATTTAATGGGTTGAGATGGAGACTTGCTAGTTAACTATCCAACCATCCTAGCTTTACTCATTGAAGCCAAGTGTTTTATGGTTTGGGTTTGAGAAGTTGAGTGTTGAGGTGTGCTATCTTGCCTCTAAGTGGAGTGGATGTAAAACCTTCATTCTCAAGTAGAAATATGTCAATTTTACTTATCTCTCATGGATCTCTCTTGTTTTGGTTGATTTGCTCTTATTTTGGTTGGTTTTGATCTTGCCTCTCCCCTTTCATGATCTTGCTGGATGCCTAGGATGTGTAAGTGATGGAGATATACCTTGAAAATCAATTTCCATCCTTCTAGGCATCAGGTTTGACAAATTCTAAAAGTTCCCTAGTTTTTGCTTAATTTGGCCTCCATATGTGATTTCTTGATCTAGTTATTTTTACTTCGATTCCTTGGGTGTTCTATCTTGTTATGATATGTGGGAATATATCTAGAGCTATCTTAACCATCATTCACCCACAAGCAAGTCATATTCACTATTTTTGATTTTTGATTTTTGGCCAAAATTTTAATGCAACTTTCCTTCAAACTAAAAAAGGTCAGAAATTTGGTAATAATTTTCTTGATCATTGATTCAAATAAGTACTTAACTTCCTAGAGAAGGTTCATACCAAATTTCAAGTGGTTTGGAGCCTTCATTTGCGATTTTGCTCAATATGTGGTTTTGGTCCGATTTTAGTGCAATAGAGCTTCATGAATCAAAACAACTTAATTCTCTTAAGTTATTTTAAGATATTTGGTTGGGATAGGTTCTCAAGGTCTTAATCTAGTTTTGGTTCAAGTTTTAAGTCTTTTGGATTTATGGACCAAAAGCTACACGTTTTTTTCGGATTTGAAATAGTACTGTTTGTTATTGTTTACTGAGCTAAAATTACTGTAGCAAAAAGATTTTTTTTAGATTTTTGGTTTCTTGACCATCAAAATTTCTCATAGCTATTGGACTGAAGTATTGGCGAATACTTGGAGAAAAAATTGAAGGCACCATTCACCCCTCTGTTGCCATACTAGTCCTACAAATGGTATTAGAGCTCGATTAGCTCTTTTTATAGATCTTAACTGCTCTTAGGAGCCATGATTTCAAACAAGTATTCAACCAAGCTACCCATTTTTTATAGAGTCGATTTCTCTTACTGGAAGCCTCGCATGCAATTCTACATCGAGGCTCAAGGGCATATAATTTGGATTAAGGTCAAGAATCCTTATGTTGTATCGGCTGATGACTAGGTTACACCTGATGTAGAGGCAAACAACAAGGCTTGTAATTTTCTGATTCAACAACTTAGTCGATCTGAGTTTGAGCGAGTTGCTCACTAAAGTTCTACTCTTAAGATTTGGAAGATTCTCGTTGACTATCATAAGGGCTCTACCGTGATCAAGGAAGTGAGATAGAACCAATAAAGAAAGAATTCTAAAAAATTGAGCAAAACCCTAGTGAATCCTTGATGAGTTATAGGGAGGTTCAACAAGATTCTTCATGACCTTCATGTTGTTGGTTTGACCTTTTTCGATTATGAGAATATACGCAAAATGTTTTGTGCACTTGATGTGAAGATTGGAGAATGAAGATCACTTCTATCAATGATAGCACTGTTATGAGTGAGCTTATCATGGATAAACTCTACTCGAGGTTGAAGACACATGAGATTGACTTCATCTCATGTCTCCCCAAGATAGAGTCGATAGCTCATGTGGTTAAACCTTCTTAGAGTAGCTCTTCAAGTTTCTTGGATTTTGGCTCTTCTAGATTTTCATTGTCCGCCTTGCACTCTTTGAGCGATGAGCAGCTAGAGAGACTTCGTGAGGATGACTTAGCTCTCCTATCCACAAAATTCACAAGAGCATACAATACGATGAGGAACAGGAGAAGGGGTAACCTTGTCACTTGCTTTGAGTGTGGTGAGCCAAATCACATTCGGACCAAGTGCCCTAAGCTGAAGGGAAAGAAGGAGGACTTTAGAAAATGTCCTCAAGCTTGAGATGTGAAGTCTAAGAAGCCCATCTACCGCAAGTTCATCAATTGGGTCCTTGTTTCTCTTGAGAACATCGATATGAGCGGTGTGGACTCAGGGATAGAGGACAATGAGGATGACTCTCATGGTAAGAAGAAGACCAAGGACTCCACCGACATGTGTTTCATGGCTAAGGGTAGCATCAACGTTAACTCCTCTGATGATGAGCCCTATAGTGATCCCAGTGAGGTATGCCCCTCCTCCAAAAAGATGAAATGTGCTCTTGTGGCTGCTGAACAAAAACTGAATACAAGCTAAAATGATCAAGAACTAGGATATTATGATTGATAACTTGAACCTAGAAGTGATTGGGATCAAATCCATTAATCCTGGTAGTAGTTGTGAATCTTCCTCTTGCTTGCATGATAAAGTGGACAATCTGAAAATTGCTCAGTCTTTTGTTGCTAGCTAGCTTAAATATACTCTAGATGAATTAAAATTTCTCAAGTTTAGTAATGATCATGATTGGTTGAATGCTATTGTGCTTTCCTTGAATTGAAATTGGATAGTGCTATTAAAGAATTCCTTAAATTTATTCTTGATCATACTTGCTCTCATTGTGAGGATAGTGAAATTAAAATGAAAGAAAATGACTAAAATGCTTCTTCATTGTAGGATTGAATCTTGTGAAAACTATCCTAGGATCACAATTATGATTGATGCTCTTAACAAGATACTTAAAGAAAAAAAAAGTAAAGTTGATTATCCATGTCGATGTCTGCATTCAAAAAAGTTATTGTTTCTATTTTATGTGCATTTTATGCTGAAATTGGGACTGATTTAGATGAAATATAGGGAGCTATTGAATAGGGTTATAAATTCCCTATATGTGTCTTGTGAGTCCTTAAAATTAGATGTAGCTATCCATAAAAAAAGATATACTAACCAAAACTAATGAGTGTGCCACATGTAAGAACCTAGCCCAATGACTATCTCATAAAGGCCCTTAAAAGATTTTCTAGTTGGAAAAAGAATCTCAATATAATACTTGACCAATCTAATGTGAGTGTGAAGAAGAGACACTTAGAATTTAATTCTCTAGAGTATTCCAAAATCCATCCACCTAAGATTGTGAGAGTTGTTGAGAGTAGCAAGTTTGAGGGTAACCCCTGAGCCATCCAAGACCGTCTTAAAGGCCGGTATTATCGTAGCGTGATAGTACTACAGGGGAGGTGCGGTAGTGCCATTTTTCTTGAAGGAGTATGGACATGTTAGGAAAAATGCAAATGATCCTTAATTGACACTCAAAAAAACTTTTTCAGGATCATTATGTATTGGATTTGCAAAGAACAACCAGGTAACACAGTTTTTATCAATATAGAGATTTTGAGAAATATTTTCAAATTAGATTTTCTTATGAACTTCAACAAATTCAAATAAGAGCAAATGACATGACACATGATTTCAAACTATATTAGAACTATAAATGCTATTTAACTCATTCCTTAATTTGCAATAATGGCTTTTATCTAAAGGTTTTGTGAAGATATCGGCTAATTGTTCCTCGATTGTATGTGGCTAATGGCAATGTATCCTTAGCTCATATGATCTCTCAAGAAATGGTGGCGAATATTTATATGTTTGGTTCTTTAGTGTTAGACTGGATCATTTGTTATCTTTATGACATTATCATTATCACATAAAAAGGGTATTTTGTCAAAATTGATCCCATAATCCATCAATGTTTACCTTATCCAAAGCAGTTGAGCACAACAACTACCCGCAGAAATATATTCGGTTTCAGTGGTGGATAGTGCTACATAGTTTTGTTTCTTGGATGACCATAAATCTAGTGATCTTCCTAAGAGTTGACAACTATCCGAGATGCTTTTTATATCCACTTTACAACCAGCATAATCGAAATCAAAATATCTAATTAAATCAATTTTAGCATGTTTGGGATACCATAAGCCAATGCTAGAGGAAGAATTTAAATATCTAAGAATTCCTTTTATAGCTACCAAATGGCATTCTTTTGGTGATGCTTGAAATCGTGTTCACATGCAGGCACTAAACATGATATCGAGTCTAGATGTGGTGAGATAAAGTAAACTACCAATCATTGATCTATAAAGCTTTAAATATACTGGTTTACCTCATTCAAGTCGAGATGACCGTTGGTAGCCATGGGAGTCTTAATGGGTTTGGCGTCTTACATGCTGAACTTCTTGAATGAATCCTTTACATACTTTGTTTGGCTAATGAACGTCCTATCTTCGAGTTGCTTGATTTGAATTCCAAGGAAGTAGCTAAGCTCTCCGATCATGTATATCTAAATTTGCTAGACATCATATTACCAATTTTTTTGGGCAAAAATCTTGATTAGTAGACCCGAATATAATGTCATTAACATAAATTTGATAAACAAAGAATTCATCATTTATAACTTTTGGAAATAATGTTGTGTCAGTCTTCCTAATTTTGAATTATTTTGAGAGTAGAAAATATCGAAGGTGTTCATACCATGCTCTAGGTGTTTGTTCTAAGACCATATAGTACCTTGGAGAGTTTATGCATATGATTTGGATTCTAGGATCTTTAAAACCGGGTGGTTGTTCAACAAATACAACTTCAGTTATCTTACCATTTAGGAAAGCACTTTTAACATCTATTTGAAATAATTTGATATCAAAACATGATGCTAAGGAAAGTAATATATGAATGGAATCAAGTCTAGCTACGGGAGCAAAGATTTTATTATAATCTAAACCTTCAACTTGAGTTAATCTTTGAGCGACTAACCTTACCTTATTTCTTACCACAACACCACTCTCGTCTTATTTGTTCCGAAAGACCCATTTTATACTAATGACGTTGTGTTCATTGGGTCTTTCCTCCAATGTCCAAATATTATTTTTGGCCAAGTTGTTTAAATCTTCATGCATAACATTCACCCAATCCAAATTATTTAGAACTTCATCTACAAGTTTAGGTTCAAGAAAGGAGACAAACAAGTAATGTTCACAAAAAGAAGCAATATGAGATCGAGTTTGAACTCCCTTACTCACGTCACCCAATATTTGATCTATTGAATGGTCTTTTGCAAATGCATTGTGGATCTTTGGGGGTAGAGTTGGTGGATGCCCTATAGGCTAGGCGAGTGAGGAAGGAGGACATGTGGCTTCTCGACACATGATCGGAGATTCTCAATGATTCTCCTCAATCACTCATGAATTCAGCAATAAGTTGAGTATGTTTGGAGATGCTTTTACTGGGACCATGACAGCAAAGGGCACAATGCGTGTGAACAACAATTTCATGCTCAAGAAGGTCACTTTGGTAAGTAACTTAAGGTATAATATGATATCTATTTTCCATCTTCTTGATAAGGGTCTAAAAGTGAGATTCAAGAGTGGAGAGTGTAGAGTTCTTGACTCCTCAGGTGAGTTTGTTTTTGGGATCTCTAGGTTTGAGCAGATTTTTAGTGCTAATTTTAGTATCTCTTCTACCTCTAGCCCTAAGTGTGTTGTGGCTTCTGACTCCCATGATTTAGTGTAGTGGTATCGTAGGTTTGGACATGTAGGTTTCGACCACTAGACTAGAGTTAGTAACAAGAACCTAGTGTGCCTAGACTTAAGAGTGCTAGAGACCTAGTGTGCACATCCTGTATACATGGTAAGAGGATTTCTGCTTTTCATCCACCTCTTACTTTAGTGATGACTGATGGACCTGGATAGCTTCTTCAAGTTAGACACTGTTGGTCCTTCTGGTGTCTAGTTTGCAAGAGGGAAGTGGTATATGCTTGTCACTATAGATGACTACTCTAGATATTCTTGGGTATATTTTCTTGTTTCTACGAATGAGGCCTTTGCTGCTTCAGAAAGTTGGCCCTTAGAATAGCATTTGACCTCCTAAGAGCCGCGAGAGTTATTAGAAGTGACAATAGCATAGAATTCAAGAACTCATCCTTTGCCACTTTTTGCGCTAAGAGAGGATTAGAGTACCAGTTCTCCTCACTGAGAATCCCCCATTAGAATGAGGTTGTAGAGAGAAAGAATAGGACTCTTATAGAGATGGCTAGAACCATACTAGATGAGAATAACACTCCTATGAAGTTTTGGGTTGAGGCAATCTCTACCGCCTGCTATGTGTCCAGTAGTATTTTATTGAGATCGACCATAGGCAAGACTTCTTTTGAGCTTAAATTTGGTCATAGGCCTAGCGTCTCTTATTTTAAGATGTTTGGCTGCAAGTGTTTCATTCTTAACACATAGCAACCTAGATAAATTTGAATCAAGATGTTATGATGGCATTTTCCTTGGATATCCTACTTATTCTTGTGGCTATTATGTATTTAATTTGGATACTAACAAAATTGTTAAAACTTGTGAAGTCACTTTTGATGAGGCTAGTCCTTGCATTAGACCCGATAATGCAGGTACACAGAGATCGGGAGAGCATCTTCATCAACGTTGACTTTGACATAGAGGATGAGAACCCAATCCATGCTCTAGTCACTCCTGAGTTAGTTGGAGAGCCTGCTTCTACTTCTCTAGCTTCAGAAGCGCATCCTTCTCCCAACTTCACCAACGCTTCGAGTGGCTCTACTCCTACCTCCACAGCCATGAGGTAGAGACTACGTTTGCACCAGGACCTCCTCTTTATAGTCAGCAACGTCACCCTCAGGAGTAGATGACTGAGGACCTCCACGAACGAGTTACTCGCTTTAGGTTTATCTCTCCAGATTCTCGTACACATTCTACTTTTTGCATCTTTTGAACCTTGATGTGTCACCCATGCTTTATTTGATTCCTTTTGGGTCAATGTATACGTGAAGAACTTGAAAACTTTAAAAGAAACCAAGTATGGAGCATAGTTAAACTTCCACCTAATCATAATGTAATTAGAACAAAATGGGTTTTCAAAAATAAGAAAAATGAGGATGGGTTGGTGTCAAGATTGGATTTTTGAATCCGAACCCTCTATGTATTATTACACTAGTCCCAAATCGAAGCTACTGCACACAGTTAAATAATCATGATTACATAATCAAGCACGCTGTATTATAATAGAGAGTACGGGCCTTATGGCCACTTTATTACAACTGAGGTTACAAGATCTCTCAAACTAACAAAACACAGTGGAAGCAGAAATAAAATTTGATTATGACCCATCAATACGCCACAGGCAATTGACTGAGAAAGCGCAACTTAGTACCCCGGGAAACCTTCGTCGAATCCACATGTGAAGTAGTCATAGGCTCCATCTTGATCTTCATAATTTTCTAAGATTGGTTTTGAGTGCAGCATATGATTATATAAAGTACTCCACAAGTCTTGGGAAAAATGCAGTAGATGTAAGGCTTAACAAAGAAGCATAATAGGGTTCTTTTGCACAAAGAAGTATCATGTTTCAAATACCATAATAAATTCTCAAAAGCATCAATTTAACAAAGTAATTTCAATAACTAAAACTAAACAAAATTTCTAGTGAAGGTTCCAACCACCAATACTAGTAAACAAGCTCTAACCACCAAGGTTCAACACTACGGGTTCCGTCCACCCGCACTGGCTCCATCTGCCAGGACACGCTCTCGAGAGTTCCACCCACTCCCAATTCCCAAAACTCTTATTAAGATCTACTATGTGAAAGCGCACATCGCCCCCCTTGACCGTGGGCACGGCTATTCGAATAGTTTTACACTCCACAGAGGTTGTACAACTTTACACACAAGAGATAAGTCATCTTAATACCAACATGCTTCGTTACACATGAAACCTAGATAATTTATTACAAAGCCTTTACATCACTCCAATCTAGCTAGGCACCACCCATTGAGGTTTCACCACTAAAGGGTTAAATGCATCACAGTCAGAAGCCGCCTCTAGCACCATATGAGCACAGTAAATCCCTGTGCCGCACTGTGAGTAAATATAACATCCCATTTTTGGAAAATTTTTGTGTTAATGCAAAGATTTCAAAATCCAATTTCAATTTCAAAGAATTAAACCTAATGGTTGGATTGCAACTCAAATATTGGTTGGGAATTCAAATTTTTGCAAAAATTTTCCTTCTCCAACCCTTGTCTTCATAGCCATTTCCTCCTTCTCCCTCTTCTTCCTTTCTCTCCCCTCAGCTGGCGCTGTTCTCTCATTGACCAAGAGAAGGATGGTGACCACCTCATCTTCAGCAATGATGGCCTTGTCTTCAGCACACTATCAGACAACTCCTCAACATCCGCCTCCCTTGTCCATGCATAGTTCAACAATGTCTGGCACCCTACACACATGTCAGCCCCTCTTGCCTGCTCGGTTGAAAAGGACGGTGATGCCGCTCGGACCTCTGTGTAGCCTTGTCCCTCATGCAGCTCCCCTGTTCCCTCGTTGACCCCTCGCGCAGCCACAGTTTAGTGCCCCGACCGAGTTGTGCCCGACCTTCGCTTCAGCGCCCGACTGGGTTCCGCCTCATCTTCCCCTTTGCCTTGTCTTTCGCTTTGCTCTCCGCTGGTAAAGGAGTGCATTGTCGGGACAACCTCTCCTACGTTGTGACAATTCATGGTCCTCGCCGTCTTTCAGCGCTACTGTGGTGAGCTTCGGTCATGCTGTCCTGCTCTGTAGCCACGTTGAAGTCGACGTCACTCGCATGGTCACCTCACCGCTGCACGAGACTCCATGACGCTGGTCTCCCCTCCACTGCCTATGAAAGGCTGCTCGAGCCTCCCTTGCTCTCCACCATTCTCATTCAAATCCCACTACGGCCTCCCTCACCTTCTTGAGCTCACGCCTCCTTTGTTGGAAGCCCTTCCACCGGCAATCTTCGTCGCTAGCTCCCCTTGGTGGATGTCGGGACCTCCTAAGCTTCTCCCTAAGTTCACCATCACTCATTCTCCCTCCTCCCTCGTCTAATCATTCCCTCTCCACCTATAGGCCATGGGTGAGTGCCTCCTTCCCTGGCTCTAGCACCGCACCGCCCTGTCGCTCTGCCACTTCTACAACCAATTGGCCGCTCATGGAGCTCCTCTGGGACGTCCCAAAGCTGCTCCAGCCGTGCCAGCCTTCTTCTTCCCCTCCAGTGTGCCGCCCACGTGAGTCACCTCATCGGCAAGACCACCGCCGTCGCCAACTTAGCCCCGACTACCCCGCGCTCGGCCGCCACTTTCGGTGAGGAATCAGCTTTTTATCAAGGTTAGCACCACTGCGCCTCCTCCCCTATTCTAGCCACCATCGTGCCTCCCCGCCAGCAACCATTGGGCCAATTTGAGCCGCGCTGCTTCTCCCAGGGGTGTGCACAAGGCCAAGGATTCCGTTTTGCCAATGCCACTGAGCCGCCATGGCCACCCTAGCTGACGGCGAGCGTCACCTCTCACCGGTGTAAGGAGAAGGCCACTGTAGCATTGGTAATTAGTGCTTAAGTATCAATTAATTAGTGCTTAAGTATCATACTTAGTGCCCAGTTAGTTTACTTAATGATTAGTGGGCCCACATGTCATTTGTAGAAAAGCTAGAAATAATTAAAAAATTATAATAGGCTCTACCTATCAGAGAGATATCCCTCTCTCCTCTTTTGTTTTTGGGGATTTTTCCTGGGATTAAATCTTTGAGGAACTCGTTCTCCCTCGTCATAGCTCGAATTTAATGAAACTTGTTTCTAAATTTTTCTAAAAATCAAGATCTATCTTCTGATGCTGGTTTTGTTTAATTTGGGGTTTAGTTGAATTTCATTTGGCACTTATTTACTTTCTCTCATCTACATTTATTTTCCAGTGCGTTCTCCTGAGTAGAGCTCAAAGGTGCAAACAAGCCCCCGATTGAAGCAGTGTATGACCCTAAGCTTTTAATCCAGGCGAGTCAATACTTTAATTATTTTGAGCCTATATTTCATGTGAAATTATGTTCATTTAAATTATCAAAACGGCATGCTTTACTTTATATGCAATCATATGTTTCTCATAAGGTAGCTAAACACCCGCTTATTAATCTAGTAATATAATACCCCATTCCTTGACACTTGAATATCCATGAACCTTATCACCCTAGGTAATACTATTAATCTCAATAGCAATTAGTCAAATTAAATGTCGTGCAAAGGTCTTGTCTAGAGTCTAGGGCACTAGCTTGCCCTGATCATCAATCTCTAAACATGAAAACTAGATTTGGGATAGTTATGGGATGTAAGTGACTGATAATTTATGATAACTTAGTTTATGCTTCTTAAAACCCTAAAAAGTTGCTATACTTGTTTGGGTGGATGGTAAGAGAGGTTGGTGTGGATGTAACACAAGAATATGTGGTTTGTGGTATGAACCACCCAGACAAATTAAGGACTTAATCTTGTGATGACCTCCTCATATAAAACAGTACACCACAAGCTAGCAAAGTGTAGGCTAGGTTGAATAATTTACTAGAACCTCGAAGTCATCTCCCAGGGGATAGGTGTAGGAGGATAATGAAGATCCGGCCTGAATGGGACACTAAGTGGAGATTGATGTTTGCCAGGGCTAGCATTTGTGGAGAGTGGAGTCTGACTGCGCTAATCTATGGTGGAACATCCCGCATAACTTATGGGACCTTCTTCATGAGGGATAAGCCCATATGGGTGAGATGCTGGGGGCGAGGTATTGTAAAGGCCTTGTGATAATATCTCGATTTGCGTGATCAAGGAATCACGTAGGCTCATCGAGTTGATTGTCTATTGTGGGTAAAGATGTATAGTCTCTGTAGAGTATAAACTATTCAAATAGTCGTGCCCATGGTCAAGGGCAGATATAGGATCTTACTCAAATTAGTTCTGTTTCAAAACCTTTGTGGGTGGGAAGAAAACTGTCAGGCAGATGTAAACCTAACTTTTAAATTTCCCTTGAGATATGTACTCCAGTGTTGTTAATAAGGTGGAAATAGCCTAATGATCAAAATCTAGCATAGGTAGATGGAACTATGTAATTGGTGGATGAAACCAACACCGCTATAAATACTGCACAATTTCAAACTCTTTAAAGCATGTTTGTAAAACGCTAAGTCATAGAAATTTTTTTAATTATGGTTATTGCAAATGACACTTTAAGCAAATAAAAGAACCCGAACCATCCTTGTTTAGCCTTGCATCTATAATTATGTGCATTCTGTGTGTTGGCTCACGAAGCATGGTTGGCTATGCTCACTCTCGCTCTTAACCCCCCTTCAGAGTCCGTGAACCAAGGCCACTATATCTACTACGAGGACTAGGGCAATGAAGGCGATGAAGATGGTGGAAACTAGAGTAGCCTTTAGTAGTCTTGCCTCTCACCTCAGTCTAGCCGACCAGGCTAACTTGTGGGTGGTTCCAATATTATTTAGGTCTCTGGCTAATATTGGTGGCACCTAAGTTGTCTCAGTCACTTTCCTATGGCGGGTTGTGCTCTACCAAGTTTGTCTACGCTTCCGCTTTTACACTTTATGTAATGTAAACATTTGGCCTGACGGCCTTATTGTAAACTTGACCCGATGCTGTCTATTTGAACTCTTGTTGTGGCTACAGACCAAACAGAGAGAGAGATGGTAGTGGAGAGTGATGAAGATAAGTGTAATGGCCTGGGTCCTCCCCATGGCTTACTCATATATATATATACACATGAGGAGTGCTTTTACAGTTATACCCTTACATCTGGTTATCCCCTCTGGGGGCAGTTATGTCATTACACATGGCCTATTCTGGGCCTTATAATCTCCTACCAGGCCTGCTGGGTTTAGGTGGGGGCCACCCCTATGACAGGAGCCTCTCATGGCGAAGGGCTTCACAGGGCCGAAGCCATGTCGTCGAGTCCTTTGGCCCCCTCCGTCCCCTGCGGCCTGTGAATTCCTCCAAGCTTGTGGTTGGGGAGCCTGAAGTCTGGGATGGTGGTAGCGGAGGGTGGCGCCAAGTCAAAGTAGACGCGCGCGCTCCGTCCCCTACCCTTCGAACGGGTGGCAGCGAAGCTGGCGCCTAGTCGAAGTAGACGCGCGCGCTCCGTCCCCTACCCTTCAAACGGGTGGCAGCGAAGCTGGCGCCTAGTCGAAGTAGACGCGCGCGCTCCGTCCCCTACCCTTCGAACGGGTGGCAGCGAAGCTGGCGCCTAGTCGAAGTAGACGCGCGCGCTCCGTCCCCTACCCTTTGAACGGGTGGCAGCGAAGCTGGCGCCCAAGTCGAAGTAGACGTGCGCGCTCCGTCCCCTACCCTTCGAACGGGTGGCAGCGAAGCTGGCGCCCAAGTCGAAGTAGACGCGCGCGCTCCGTCCCCTACCCTTCGAACGGGTGGCAGCGAAGCTGGCGCCTAAGTCGAAGTAGACGCGCGCGCTCCGTCCCCTACCCTTCGAACGGGTGGCAGCGAAGCTGGCGCCCAAGTCGAAGTAGACGCGCGCGCTCCGTCCCCTACCCTTCGAACGGGTGGCAGCGAAGCTGGCGCCCAAGTCGAAGTAGACGCGCGCGCTCCGTCCCCTACCCTTCGAACGGGTGGCAGCGAAGCTGGCGCCTAGTCGAAGTAGACGCGCGCTCCGTCCCCTACCCTTCGAACGGGTGGCAGCGAAGCTGGCGCCCAAGTCGAAGTAGACGCGCGCGCTCCGTCCCCTACCCTTCGAACGGGTGGCAGCGAAGCTGGCGCCTAGTTGAAGTAGACGCGCGCGCTCCATCCCCTACCCTTCGAACGGGTGGCAGTGAAGCTGGCGCCCAAGTCGAAGTAGACGCGCGCGCTCCGTCTCCTACCCTTCGAACGGGTGCCAGCGAAGCTGGCGCCCAAGTCGAAGTAGACGCGCGCGCTCCGTCCCCTACTCTTCGAACGGGTGGCAGCGAAGCTGGTGCCTAGCCGAAGTAGACGCGCGCGCTCCGTCCCCTACCCTTCGAACGGGTGGCAGCGAAGCTGGCGCCCAAGTCGAAGTAGACGCGCGCGCTCCGTCCCCTACCCTTCGAACGGGTGGCAGCGAGGCTGGCGCCTAGTCGAAGTAGACGCGCGCCGGTATGGTTGCGCTCCGGGGCTGTTGTGACCTCGCAGTCTCGTAGTGCACTTTTAATGGCGGCTGAAATTACACCGACGCCTGGCCTGACAGAAGTCAGGCTGTCGCGTCGTGCAGTCTGCCATGCTGCAGGTGGGGCACGTGGCGACTCACGACTGGTGCGTCGTGGGATGTGGGCGGTTGCGTGACCGCGGCCGTTCGCCTCGTCCCCCGAGAAGTTGGACGCGTGTTGAAGAGGTAGGGCGTTGTGCGCTGCTTGGCCACCTACCAGGCGCGGCCCTCTAGGTCCCGGCGGTTCTTCTTTCCAAATCTTGGACAGCCGAATCGCTGGGAATTTGATCCGTCTGTGCGTTGAGCCACAAGGCAGGCGAGCGGCCTTTATAAGGTGCTAGTGTTAAGGTGGAGGCACCCTTTCGCGTTTTGCTTTTTGATCTGCCGCTTCACTTGCGCCCGTGCTAATCGTCACGCCAGTTGCTCCTTTGCTGCTTCTTCTTCTTCCCTTGTCGCGAAGAGCGATGGCTAGCCATGACGACGGCACCTACCACCCCCGCAGCGGTTCCTTGCCTAGCCAGGGCGAGGTGACCCATCCTTCCCAAGAGTACAAACTGGTGCCGTGGGGGAGCTCGCGCGCCAACAAGTGGTGGAACGCGATGGAGCACTCGGGAGGCTCCTGCTCCCGTGTGCTGGGGAAGAGCTGAAGGAACGCGCGTAGGCTACGATAGCAGAAAATAAAAATTTCTACCGCGCACACCAGGACATCATGCTAAGAAGGGATCATAGATCGTTACCACTAGACGCGCAGCGCAGCGGAAGAAGAGTTGGAGAAGCCGATCCAACCACGCGCGTCGAGGTAGTAGTGGAAGTAGCCGATCGTCCCGAACAGATCGTCTCCTCCACGCGATCAACCACACCACGAGCAGATCCAATCTGTAGTTTGTTGATGCCGATCAACGCCGCAACGAGCAGCGCCTCCACCGGTATCCACACGTCCGGGGCTGGAACTCCGATCGCGAGTGTACCAGCACTCGCGAGCGGCTAGGGTTTGGCTCGGGAGGTGGCGGCTAGGGTTTTGTTCGGGAGGAACATATGCGTGCATCCCTCAGCCCCCCCCCGCCTCCAAATATATAGACCTCCTCACTTGGGCCTCGTGGACCGAGGCCCAATAGGAGTCTATCCGGATCTCTATCCGAATTGAGCCCACATCCGAATCACATTCGAATTAGTGTTCCAACCCGTTAAGTGTGCGACCCTGTAGGTTCACGTATACTTGGTCGCGACCCGGAAACACCTTTCCGGTCACCCTGTTAATAGCGGCCTCTAGCAAGACATATTAACCCCAAAGTATACGTAAAGATCATATCGGCTGAACCTGTAATGTTCTCATGTACGAATCCTTTTGCCTCACGATATAGATTAAGCTCAAGGCGAGACCTGTGTCATCCTCTTAATGGCTCAATCACTCTCTCGATTCCGTGATGGATTATAAACTTGTGATTGACTCCTCAATCACATTGGCATGGCCATGCACTTTCATAATCCATTACATCGAGGGGCCCAGAGATATCTCTCCCACAAGGAGGGGCAAATTCTATCTTGATCATTCACATCCCACTACATGTTTCATAGCAAACCCGAAGACTACTTTTATGACTACCCAGTTACGGAGTAGTGGTTAGTAGTCCCAAAATAGGCTACTACGCATGTTGGGAACCATGATGATCTCAAGTCTAACGATTCTACATAAACACTACTTGAGACCAACTAATGACACATGGAATCTCTGCAGTGTCTCATGGCGGGTCTATCCAACATATGTTCACTAACACATATCCATATTATTGATTTGGTATCTCCATACCATGATCCATGAGACATGATCATCAATCAATACATATGCTGATCTTTGAATCATATATGTTCCTCATATGATATATGATCAGGGATCATTTAGAAATAGCAACATTTTGGCATTAAGAGTCTCATGAATAAGTCACATACTCATTGATCAATAATGATAATGTCTATTTCAAGGAACAAAGCAATGTATCATAAACATAGTATGTGATATATTCAACATCTCCATGTTGCCTCTAGGGCATATCACCAACAAGAGCCGCATGACGGAAGGGACGCTGCAGCGACTCGTGGATGAGGGGAAGATCGTGGATCGCAATGGGGCTCGCTTACCCTGCCGGGACGAGACGGAGCTGAAGCCCGGGGCCCTGGAGGCAATTATTTTCGTCGCGTTCTTCGATGCCGGCCTTCGGATGCCCTCCACGCTGTTTGTGGGTGAAGTCCTGCAGGCCTACGAGTTGGAGCTAGCCCAGCTGACGCCACACGCGATACTCCACCTAGCAGTCTTCGCGTGGGCGATGCGGACAGAGGGGTGGCGCCCCAGCGCGAGCTTATTCGCCACCCTGCACGATGCACACTGTCGACCCAGAAAGGTTGGCGGGGCGGTGTCCAACTTCGGCGGTGTGGACTTCGTGCTCCGGGCGTCCTGCGCGACGTTGTTCCCTGTGTCAGCTTTGCCAGGGCAATGGGCGTCCGGCTGGACGCGGTGGTGGTTCTATTACACCGTGACCGACAAGAGCAGAATGCAGTGTCGAGGTGGGCCGATCTCGTTTAACAGCACGCCGAGTCTGAAGGCGGAGATTGACGACACGCGAAAGCTACAGAGCCTCGTCGGTGTCGCCCGTCGAATGAGCGTGCGCGACCTAGCCGAGGAGTTCACGATGCATGGGGCGGCGCCACTCTCCTCCCGGGGGAAGTATGTTGTGCGGAATGGCCCCCGCGAGGACGGGTTCGATCCATGTGTGTCTCGGGTGCTTCCGCCCTCCGCCCCTTGTAAGTCGCCCATCACGCCATTGTATCTGTTTGGCTTCCGCCTAACTGACGTGATCTCCTGTGCAGTGACTCGGCTAGAAGATGCGGAGCGCGCGGTTGCGGCGCTCCTCGGCCCGTACACGCTTAAGGAGCACCGGGCCCGCGAGGCCGCGGTCAAGGCGGCTAAGCAGGGGCGGATAAACCGCACCTGCGAGGCTGTAGGCATTGCCGTACCTGAGCGCGTGGTGCCGGAAGAGCTTCCCGCCGGGACTCCAGGCGCTCAGGACGGTGATAGCCCTACGGGGGGGCTGTCTTCGCGACGCCGGGCCCGTTCCCCGGCTGCCGTATGCGACCCGGCATCCCCCCCGGCGGCTAGCTCAGCTGAGGCGGGGCGTGCGACCGGCGGTGGGCCTGGCCACACTGCTTCGGAGGCCACTTGATGAGGCGATGGGGTCCCGATCTTCCGATAGGATGATAACTATTGATTTTGGCGGAGGCGACCCTTGCGATCCGACTACAACCGAACGACGTCGCTTGCGCCTTAGCAATCGCTGAACCACACTCCAAGTTGTTATCAACCGTGCCAAGAACGCGGTTGACCTGACCACGAAGGTCTATTCCTGCATGCAACCGAAGAACACGCAAGAACAAGATAACAAGCAATCTGAAATTGCAAATATTGATATGAAGATCAAAAGGTGGGATTCCGAAGGCTGTCTTGACAGGTGGTCGTCCGACACAACTGAAGAACAGAAGTTTGCATAATAGCTAAACCTAAACTCAACAAAATCCAAGTCTTAGCAATGGACGCGGCGGCTCCTTTATAGGGAGAACAACCAGGAGGGGCGTCCAAAGTGCATGCTCTAGGGTTACAAGGCCCATGGGCCCAATTGGTGGTGGCGCAGCACCCTTTTGACTCGGACTCAAAAACCAACGTGGATTGTTTTTATGATTGCAGCCGGCTCGGATGGAATTTGAAGATGAGGTTGGATCCGTTGGAAAGTAGACTTCATAAGCTTTCCATGAAGTACAAGAACGTCCCAAATGGAGTCCGTATGAGAAAGTTACATTCGTTTCAACTTGCACCATTGCAGCAGTCCGAATCTGATTCCAGTACGTGACCAACACGGACTCTTTTGATGATTGCGGCTGTCTCGGATAGAATTTGAAGATGGGGTTGAATCCTTTAGAAAGTAGACTTGATAAGCTTTCCATCAAGTCCAAGAACGTCCCAAACGGAGTCCGTATGAGAAAGTTACGTCCGTTTAAACTTGCGCCATTGCAGCAGTCCGAGTCTGATTCCAAAACGTGTCCAACTCGAATTCGTGCTTGACTTGGTCCCAAAGTGACGTGATGACCTCCATTATTCCTTCCATGCATGTCCAGGACTCCATGTCCCTTTCCTTTATCCTTTCCCAAATTCCTAAGCACAATTAAATCACTTGCATTAGGTAGCGGTCTATTCTTAGTAACATATGAAGGCTGAAGAAACGAATTCACCTTTAGTTCGATCTTGATATTGGGCGCGATTGTCGTATGTGTTTGTGGCGTGGTCACATCATCCTCCCCTTCTTGATAGAAAACCGTCCTCGGTTTTAGCATATGTGTAGCCTCACGTATTGCATGATCTTCATCATAAATCTCGGTACATAATAACAAACGCAACAAACTCTCATTATGTAATATCATACGTTCTTTATCACGCAAAGTAAAACCTTTTTGAAACGAGCTCACCTTATAATTTAAGTGATGCGTAGGAGCTCTTGTAATTGGAACAACAAGCATAGCAAATATGGTTGTATCCATAGGGGTCATGTCCTCATCAGGGGCGCACCGCCGCGGATCCCCCGGCACTTTCTGCCGACGCCCACGAGCCCGTGCTCGGGCTCGCGGCCACCGCTGAGTTGGAACCCGTTAACCCGGGGGGTGGCGTCGTCCCTGGCGAGCAAACCACGGGGGACGGTGCGTTATCAACCGTACCGGCCGACGAGGGTGTGCCCTCTACAGAGGAAACCGTGGGGGCGACGCCGAGCGGAGCTGGTTCTGCCGCGGAAGAATCGCCTGTGCCACCGCAGGCGAAACGCCCTCGGACGCAGTCCCCGCCGCCAACGAGGAGTCGATACACTGTTGCGGGGCCTTGCCGCGGGATTACGGCGGCTGGCGCGGCCGAGAAGACCTTCTCCCCGACCGTCGAGGCGCCCGCCTCCCCCTGGGTGGTCGACCCGGCGCCACTTCCTACCGTGACGAGGGGCGCAGGAGGTAGGTGTGAGTCCCTTTCTTCACCTGACTTCGCGAGACTCTCTCCGATCTGCTCGCTCATTCTGCCGACATCAGGCGAGACGACGTCTCCCGTACGTGGCGAAGGATAGAGCAGCGGAGGTATGCGCGAAGTCGGGAGCCTCGTGCAGGATGCCCCGCCGGTGTGCACTGCTGCTGACGTGGCCGTGGCCGCGATAAATCCTGGCGTGTTGGGGCCGGGGCTCGCTCGTTCGGACTTCCTCCCTCGCCCGGAGATATTTTGCGACCTCACCGCCGCCGCCGAGCGTGCCGACAACGGCCTCAACCGAGAGGTGCTGTCGTCATGCGCGGGGGACCTCCTGGCGCTCGCGTTGCAGGCCTCCGAGATGAGGGTAAGTACGTGCGCTTCAGCTTGTAAGGTACTGCTAGACGCCTGCTGATTCGTTGTTTCTGTCAGACGCTTGCCCTCAGCCGGTCCTTTGACGAGGCCCGCGTTCGGGAGCGGAGGGCTCTGGAAGCCAGCCTCCGCGAAGCAAACACTGCCCTCGCCGCGAAGGATGAAGAACTTCGCGCGCTGGAGGACGCCCTGGTGGCCGCACAAGTCGCGGCCACGGAAGCTCGGAACACCGCGGCTGGGGAGCGCGCCGCCTTCGTGCAGCAGATCGCTGTCCTAGAAGGGGAGAACGCCCAGCTGGCGGAGTCTGCTGCCGAGAACCGCCTTGCCTTGGAAAATGCGTCTATGTCGGCATGGCGGGCCATGGAGTCTCTGAACCAGGCCCTTCGAGATCTGTGCGTCCGAGTGCCGGATACTACGCACAGGCCGAGGCCCTGTCGGAGACGCTCGGGCTGATCGAGGAGGGGGCCGGCGTTGCTCTTCGTGGCGCCAGAACCTTTGGCGAGCACTGCAGCTATGTTGGTGCGTGCTTCGCCCTCGCCCTGCTTCATACTCGTGGGTGTAGGCATACCCATGAGCTAGCGAATCCTCAACTGGATCCTCCCGACCGACCAGAGGTTATGTCGGATGCTATCCGCTCCATCGGGGCTAGCCTGCAGAACTTCCACCAACGGATCTGGGGCCGCTTCGGTGAAGGTGCAGCGAGAGTCGCCGTGCAGCAGACGTTGCATGGGGAGGGGGACCTCCTCCAGTGGCTTGAAGGGGTCCTTCAGCGCCGCGGCGACGACGGCGCGGGCTTGTCCGCACCGCGCCAAGGCTGAGCGGTTGGTCGGGTGGTGCAGGGGGATGATGTACTGGTTCTTACGCTTGTGACCATGTAACCCCTATGCTTTTGCAATGGAACCAAGTAGTACTTTCTGCTTGGTGTTACCTGCCGAGTGGCGCGTGCGGAGGCGAATCTCGACGCTACGATTTCCTTTATAGTCCGGAGACTCGCGCGTGCGGAGCTAGGCTCGACGCTACATCTTATTTAAAGTCCGTGGACTAGTGCGTGCGGAGCTAGGCTCGACGCTACGTCTTCTTTATAGTTCGGGGACTCGCGCGTGCGGAGCTAGGCTCGACGCTACGTCTTATTTAAAGTCCGTGGACTAGTGCGTGCGGAGCTAGGCTCGACGCTACGTCTTCTTTATAGTCCGGGGACTCGCGCGTGCGGAGCTAGGCTCGACGCTACGTCTTATTTAAAGTCCGTGGACTAGTGCGTGCGGAGCTAGGCTCGACGCTACGTCTTCTTTATAGTCCGGGGACTCGCGCGTGCGGAGCTAGGCTCGACGCTACGTCTTATTTAAAGTCCGTGGACTAGTGCGTGCGAAGCTAGGCTCGACGCTACGTCTTCTTTATAGTCCGGGGACTCGCGCGTGCGGAGCTAGGCTCGACGCTACGTCTTATTTAAAGTCCGTGGACTAGTGCGTGCGGAGCTAGGCTCGACGCTACGTCTTCTTTATAGTCCGGGGACTCGCGCGTGCGGAGCTAGGCTCGACGCTACGTCTTATTTAAAGTCCGTGGACTAGTGCGTGCGGAGCTAGGCTCGACGCTATGTCTTCTTTATAGTCCGGGGACTCGCGCGTGCGGAGCTAGGCTCGACGCTACGTCTTATTTAAAGTCCGTGGACTAGTGCGTGCGGAGCTAGGCTCGACGCTACGTCTTCTTTATAGTCCGGGGACTCGCACGTGCGGAGCTAGGCTCGACGCTACGTCTTATTTAAAGTCCGTGGACTAGTGCGTGCGGAGCTAGGCTCGACGCTACGTCTTCTTTATAGTCCGGGGACTCGCGCGTGCGGAGCTAGGCTCGACGCTACGTCTTATTTAAAGTCCGTGGACTAGTGCGTGCGGAGCTAGGCTCGACGCTACGTCTTCTTTATAGTCCGGGGACTCGCGCGTGCGGAGCTAGGCTCGACGCTACGTCTTATTTAAAGTCCGTGGACTAGTGCGTGCGAAGCTAGGCTCGACGCTACGTCTTCTTTATAGTCCGGGGACTCGCGCGTGCGGAGCTAGGCTCGACGCTACGTCTTATTTAAAGTCCGTGGACTAGTGCGTGCGGAGCTAGGCTCGACGCTACGTCTTCTTTATAGTCCGGGGACTCGCGCGTGCGGAGCTAGGCTCGACGCTACGTCTTATTTAAAGTCCGTGGACTAGTGCGTGCGGAGCTAGGCTCGACGCTACGTCTTCTTTATAGTCCGGGGGCTCGCACGTGCGGAGCTAGGCTCGACGCTACGTCTTATTTAAAGTCCGTGGACTAGTGCGTGCGGAGCTAGGCTCGACGCTACGTCTTATTTAAAGTCCGTGGACTAGTGCGTGCGGAGCTAGGCTCGACGCTACGTCTTCTTTATACTCCGTAGAGTGCGCGCGGAGGCGTCCCCCGCTGCGTCTTATTTATACTCCGTAGAGTGCGTGCGGAGGTAGGCTCGACGCTACGTCTTATTTAAAGTCCGTGGACTGGTGCGTGCGGAGCTAGGCTCGACGCTACGTCTTATTTATAGTCCGCAGACTCTCGCGTGCGGAGCTAGGCTCGACGCTACGTCTTATTTAAAGTCCGTGGACTGGTGCGTGCGGAGCTAGGCTCGACGCTACGTCCTATTTATAGTCCGCAGACTCTCGCGTGCGGAGCTAGGCTCGACGCTACGTCTTATTTAAAGTCCGTGGACTGGTGCGTGCGGAGCTAGGCTCGACGTTACGTCCTATTTATAGTCCGCAGACTCTCGCGTGCGGAGCTAGGCTCGACGCTACGTCTTATTTAAAGTCCGTGGACTGGTGCGTGCGGAGCTAGGCTCGACGCTACGTCTTATTTATAGTCCGCAGGCTCTCGCGTGCGGAGCTAGGCTCGACGCTACGTCTTATTTAAAGTCCGTGGACTCTCGCGTGCGGAGGCGGACCTCGACGCTACGTCTTATTTAAAGTCCGTGGACTTTGTTCTGCTCAGCGCGGACAGGGGATGCTCTTGGAACAGCAACCTTTATTGAACTCCCGTTTGCGCGGGCGAGCATCGCCTAACAACGGGCTGGTGGCTCTACGCCTACTGTGCTGCTTCTAGGCGTAGTACCGCCGCAACCTGTCCGCGTTCCATGTGTGCCGGAAGGCTTGTCCTTCAAGCGTGGCGAGGCGGTACGCCCCCTTTGGCAATGCCTCCGTTACGATGTACGAGCCTTCCCACTTGGACTCCAGCTTGCCAACGGTTTCCGCCTGGAGCGCCACTCTGAGGACGAGATCCCCAGGCTTGAACCCCCGCGGGCATATAGAGCGGTCCCGAGTACGCATTGTCTGCCGCGCGTACTTCTCGACATGGTGGGCTGCGTCTGCCCGTATCCCGTTGAGGAGGTCCAAGGACACACGGCGCTCCTCTTCGGGTGCTTGGACGAGGACCCTTCGCGAGCCGGCCTTGATTTCCTCGGGCGTCACCGCTTCGTCACCGAAGAGGAGCTTAAACGGCGTGAATCCCGTTGGGCGCGTTACTGTTGTGCGAAGCGACCATAGAACGCTGTGAAGCTCGCTTGGTCACTTGCCCTTCGGCAATCCAACCAGGCGTTTTTTGATGGCGGCAGAAATGGCGCCATTCGCCCGTTCGACCGCCCCGTTGGACTGGGGATGCCCTACTGAGGCGAATCGGAGGGTGATGCCCATGGTGTCACAATAATCTTTGAAGAGGGTGGCGTCGAACTGCAGGCCATTGTCGACCGTGAGCTCCCGAGGTACACCGAAGCGACATATGATGTTTTGCCATAGGAAGCGCTTTATGGCCGCAGAAGTTACTTTGGCCAGAGCGATCGCTTCCGGCGATCTGGAGAAATACTCCAGCGCGACTACCACGAACCGGAGGTCCCCTGGAGCTCGGGCAAGTGGTCCTACTATATCGAGACCCCAGCACGCCAGTGGCCACACCGGGGGAATTGAGTTTAGGCTTGTCGGGGGCCTGCGGATGATGCGCGCCATCCACTGGCACCCTTGGCACCGACGGATGAGGTCCTGGGCGTCGGTGATGGCAGTCGGCCAGTAGAAGCCTTGTCTGAACGCCTTGCCGACTAATGACCTCGGCGCCAGGTGAGATCCGCATACGCCCGCGTGGATTTCCGCCAAAAGTTCATTTCCTTCCTCAGTCGAGAGGCAGCGCAGGAGCGGCGCGCAAACCCCTTTCTTGTAGAGTGTCCCTTCGAACACCTGGAAGGACCGTGCGCGGTGCTGCAATCGTCGCAGCTCGGCAGGGTCCTCCGGCTCGGCGAGGCCTTGTAAGAAATTGAAAATGGGCTCTCGCCAATCTCCTGGCCGATCAATGCGGTGGACAAGTGCCGCGTCCCGGTTGTCCTGCGCGATGGCCGCCTTTGCTAACACCTCGTAGAATGCCCCCTCAGGGGGGCAGTTGCTGGCTGGCCGCCTTGGCGAGGGCGTCGGCTTGCTCATTCTCCGCCCAAGGGATGGCCTTGACGGTGACACCCAAAAAGTGCCTTTCCCTCGCCCGTACCGCCGCGAGGTACTTGGCCAACTCAGGGTCTTTGGCTTGATATGACTTGTCCACATGGCCGGCCACCAAGCGCGAGTCGGTGCGGACCAACACCCGTCTCGCACCGACTGCCTTGAGCTTCGCCAGGCCAAAGAGCAGTGCCTCGTATTCAGCCGTGTTGTTGGTGGCGGAGAAGGCAAGGCGCGCCGAGTACAACAAACGCTGTCCCTCGGGCGTGATGATCACCGCCCCTACGCCCGCGCCGGCGACGCTGTAAGCTCCGTCGATTGTAAGCGTCCAGACGGGATCATCGTGCGTCTGGCCGGGTTGGGCCGGCGGGGTCCATTCGGCGAGGAAATCTTCCAGGACTTGGGATTTAATTGCCGTCCGCGAAGCATACGTCAGGGAGAAGGGAGCGAGCTCGGCGGCCCATTTACCGATACACCCTGTGGACTCCTTGTTGTGTAGCATCTCTGCCAGGGGGAATGAGGAAGGCACTGTGATCGGGTGAGCTAGAAAATAATGCCGAAGCTTCCTGGAGGCATGACCAGCGCGTAGGCGAGCTTCTCAAGCTCCGTGTATCTTGTCTTGGCGCCTTGAAGGGCTTCGGAGACAAAGTAGACGGGCCGCTGCATGGCGCCTTCCTCTAAGACGAGGACGGCGCTGACTGCGGTAGCTGACGCGGCCAGATAGAGCAGGAGGGGAGCCTCTGGTGCTGGGGCGACCAGAGTGGGGAGGCTTGCCAGGTGCTGCTTGAGCTCGTTGAAGGCCTTCGCGCAGTCTCCGTCCCAATGAAATCCATCGCACCCACGGAGTGTCTTGAAAAACGGCAGGCCCCGCTCCGCCACCCTGGATAGGAAGCGGCTTAATGCTGCCATGCGGCCCGCCAGCCTCTGGACCTCCCTCGTTGTCTTGGGCGGCTCCATACCCAGGATGGCGTCTACTTTGTCGGGGTTCGCCTGGATGCCCCGCCCGGACACGAGAAAACCTAGGAGTTTGCCCGCCTGTACCCCGAAGACACACTTGTCGGGGTTGAGCTTGATGCCCGCCTTCCGGAGGTTGTCGAAGGTCTCCTGGAGGTCCCGGCCGTGTAGAGCAAGTTGCCGAGTTTTGACCACCACGTCATCGACATAGGCTTCGACGTTCCTCCCGAGCTGGGCGGCCAGGGCAATGGCGACGAGGCGGGTGAAGGTAGCGCCTGCGTTCTTCAAGCCAAAGGGCATTCTGACGAAGCAGAACGTCCCAAGTGGTGTGATGAAACTGGTCTTCTCCTCGTCGTCTTCGGCCATGTATACCTGGTGGTAACCGGAATAGGCGTCCAGGAAACTCATGAGTTCGCACCCAGCAGTGGCGTCAACCAGCTGATCGATGCGCGGCAAGGGGTAGTTGTCCTTCAGGCACGCCTTGTTGAGTGCCGTGAAGTCGATGCACATGCGCCAGGCCCCGCTGGCCTTTTTGACTAGCACCGGGTTAGCGAGCCATTCTGGATGGTGGACCTCGCGGATGACCCCGGCGCGAAGAAGCTTCGCCACCTCCGCTTTGGCCGCTTGCTGCCGATCCATCGACATACGCCGGAGCCTTTGCTTGACCGACTTGGCGTCGGGGCGGACCGCCAAACGATGCTGGATTACCACGCGGTCCACGCCCTTGATGTCCTCCGGGGACCATGCGAAGATGTCCACGTTGTTCTGAAGCACTCGGAGCAGTTCCCGTTCGACCCCCGGTGGGAGCCCCTCGCCAATGGACACAAACTGCCCCTCCGCCTGGAGCGGCACCTTCTTGACGCCGCCTTCGGGCCGAGGCTTGGGCGTCCACCCGGGAGCGGAGGGCCCATCACCGGGCGCGCCGAAGAGGGCATGCACCGGGCGATGCGAGACGCGGCTGCCGCCTTCGGCACGTCTGGCCAGGTCCTGGTCGCCGAAGATGGTGATGACACCCTCCGGGCCCGGGAGCTTTACACACAAAAAGGCGTGGTGCGGGATTGCCTCGAAAGAGTTGATGGCGGGTCGCCCCAGTATGGCGTTGTAGGGGTGCGGGATATCCACGACATCGAAGGTGACATGCTCGGTCTGGATGTTACCTTTGTTGCCCTCCTGACGGAAAGTGACAGGAAGGGACACGTGCCCCAGGGCCTGCAGCGGTTGACCCCCGAAGCCTTGAAGTGGAGCTCCTGGCTGCTCCAGCCGGCTTCGGGGGATTGCCATGCGGTCGAGGGCTTCTGCGAATAAGATGTTCGCGGAGCTTCCCCCGTCGACAAGAACGCGCCTGACTTCGCAGCATGCTATGTGGGCCTGGATGACTAGAGGGTCTTGGTGAGGGTACTCCACGCCCCTGGCATCGTTCAAGTCGAAGGTGATGTTGCGGGGCGGCATCCACAGTTGCGGCTGCTCCCCGGGGGCTTTTGAAGAGGAGCCTCCGGTGATGACGTTGACGGTGTGATGCTGCGCGCCCTCCGTTGCGGTGGCCCGTATGGGGCTATCCCTTGGGTGCCCCACATGGGCTTCGGCGGGAAGCCGAGGAGGCGGAGTCCGAGATCCGGCCGTCACCCTCCGCAGCTCCATCACCGCGATGCATGCCCTTGTGTAATGATCGCCGTAGCCGTGTACCTCGCACCACTTGCCATAGTGCAAGAGCTCTTGCTCTGCGTGGGGTTGGCTGCCGTAGTCAAATCCGCCCTCCGATCCCTGGTCTCCCCTCCGTGAGACGGGGTTGGGTCCTTGGCGGACGCTCTCGGTGGCGAGGACGTGATGGGCCGCCTGCGACCGGCGCTGGCGGCGCCGAGGTTTAGGCCTGCACCGTGAAGAGCCTTCCTGTACCTCGGCCTCACTGCCTCGGGGAGGGCCTCCTCGGGGCTTTCGGCTACGGCCTGGCTTCGAGGAGGGACCACCCGCCCCGACCTCGCGTGGGGGGCGCTCCTCATGGGCGAGGCCGAGGGCGGTGATGCTGCGTCTTCGCGCATCCTCCTCCGCCCGCGCATACTCGTCCATTTTGTCGAAGAGCTTGGCAACTGTCGTGATTGGCCTCCGCGCGTTGTATTCGGCCATCGGGCCCGGGCGAAGGCCCTGTATGGCTGCATTAACGACTGTGGTTTCATTAACATCGTGTACCTGGCCTCGAATCTTGGCGAAGCACTTGAAGTAGCCCCGGAGCGTCTCCGAGGGTCCTTGCTTCACAGCGAAGAGTTGGTCCGCATCGATTCGCTCGACATGATGTTCTTGAAAGTTGCTACGAAGCCGGTCGCGAAGCTGCTCCCACGCGTAGATGGAGCCCGGCTCTATGGTAAAAAACCAAGAGAGCGCCACTCCGTGCAGTGCGAGGGGGAGTCCCTTCGCCTTCGCAGTGTCTTCTCCGCCCGCGGCCTCGATCGCGGTTTCGTACACGCGCACGAACTCGCGAGGATCCGTGTCGCCTTTGTACGGGTCGGTGATGCGAGGGAACTTGAAGTCTTCGGGCCACGCCGCTTGCTGCAGCCCCGCCGAAAGCGGGGATTCCGGATCTACGCATCTCAGCGGGACACGGCTAGATGTGGGGGCTTCGCGACTGTCCACCTTCTCTGGCGTGGGCTCGGGCGCGACTACTGGCACGACCTGCTGGCTCCGAGCCTCTTGTATATCTCGGACGGCTCCGCGAAGGTCCCCTAGTTCCCGCTGAAACGCGTTGAGGGCTGCTAGTAGGGCGCTTTCCACCGCAGGTGTCGTTGGGGCCGCCGGAACGCCCAGTGGACCGGCCGGTGCAGGGACCATCGCCTCACGACCTTCAGATCCGCCGGATGGTTCGTTGCGGCTACCCCCGGCCGTCGGATCCGCGCTACCGGCAAGGGTGGCGGGGGCTGTCGTTGCAGCGCCGGCGGCGGGGTTGGGTGTCGTCGTAGCGGCGCTGGCGGGGTCGGTCGTTGCCGCGCGGGCGTCAACGCCCGCGACCACGGCGCGTACGCCGCCGCCAACTCCTTCGGCGGCCGATACCGAAGCCCTGGTGTTCACGCGCTGCTCCGACCCATCCGTCTTCTTTCCCTTCGCCGCCGCTGGTGAAGCTTTTTTCGGTGCCATTTTTTTCCTTCGGTCTTCAGGCTTGTCTTCGTCCTCCCCACGGACGGCGCCAACTGTTGTGGCTACAGACCAAACAGAGAGAGAGATGGTAATGGAGAGTGATGAAGATAAGTGTAATGGCCTGGGTCCTCCCCATGGCTTACTCATATATATATATATACACATGAGGAGTGCTTTTACAGTTATACCCTTACATCTGGTTATCCCCTCTGGGGGCAGTTATGTCATTACACATGGCCTATTCTGGGCCTTATAATCTCCTACCAGGCCTGCTGGGTTTAGGTGGGGGCCACCCCTACGACAACTCTAGTGTTGTAATGGTATGGTATTTGTCATGTATGAAATGATCCAGTAATGTACCTGTGAGTACTATCTACTGATCTAGGGAATAGTGTGGTGAAATCACAAAGGATTTTGGGTTGGTAAAACCCAGGGTCCGATAGGGCTGGTATCAGAGCATACGGCTGTAGAAACCTTAGTTAGACTGGTCACGTTCTAAGGCCTAAGTCCTACTTTCAAGAAGTAAGAAAAAACCTTGGCAAAATATAGTATACTACTTGTTTTACTTATCCCTCTTAGTTCCTTACTCTTCTATACTCTCTTTGTGGTTGTGACTCCATTTGACTGCCTCGTGGTCGCGACTTCCTCCAACCACCTTGGGGTTGGGACTCCGTTTAATCACCTAGTGCTCATCGATGCTTGTCACCATGCGCGTCAGGGCTTTGTCTTGTCGTCGCCTTCATCGACGCCAGTCCGAAAGGTGGGGCATGGAGCATGCATGCAAAGCATCATCTCGCCACCCACTTTGTTGATGCCATGTCTAAAGGTGGGACTTCGTTGACTTTTGTCTGACTACCTCGTGGTTGTAGACATTTCATCCAACCAACTCACAGTCGTGACTTTGTCTGACTGCCTTGTGGTCGTAGACGCTTCGTTCGACTACCTCATGGTCATGACTTGATTCGACCACCTCGTGGTCATAGATGTTTCATCTAACTGCCACGTGGTTATGACTTCGTCCAACCACCTCGCGGTGAGACTTCGTCTGATCACCTCGCAGTCATAGATACTTTGTCTGACCGCCTTGTGGTCGTAGACGCTTTATCCAACCGCCTCACGGTTGTGACTTCGTCCAACCGCATCATGGACGTAGATGCTTTGTCCGACCGCCTTGTGGTTGTAGTCACTTTGTTCGACCACCTCTTGGTCGTGAATTTGTCCGACCATCTTACAGTCGAGACTTTGCCTAACGCATTGGGGTCATGACTTTGTCCGACCACCTCATGGTCGTAGACACTTCGTCCGAGCACCTCATGGTCATGACTTCGTCCAACCACCTTGTGGTCGTAGATGCTTCGTCCGATCACCTCACGGTCAGACTTCATTCGACCATCACGGTCGTAGACGCTTCGTCCGACTGCCTCGCGGTCGGGACCTCATCCTACTACCTCATAGTCGTAGACTTTGTCCGATCACCTCGCGGTTGTAGACTTCGTCTGACTAACTCATGGTCATAAACTATGTATGACCACCTCACAGTCGTAGATTACGTCTGACCACCTCACGGTCGTAGCCTGCGTCCAACCACCTCGTGGTCATAGACAAAGCGTCTATGACCATGAGGTGGTCAAACAACATCTCGATCGCGAGGCGGTCGGACGAAGCGTCTACAGCCATGAGGTGGTCGAACAAAGTGTGTACCACTATAAGGTGGTTGGACAAAGTGTCTACGACCACTTGGTGGACGGACGAAGTCACGATGGAGAAGCTATCGGATGAAGCATCTACGACCACTTGGATGAAGTCATGCCGCAAACTCCCTAGTGAGACACGTGAAGTGTGCGAGGCTCATCAAGGTTATAGTCTGTGCCACAGACTCCCTGGTGGGATACGCGAAGCACACACAGCCATGCATGCCATCCTGCATTACCATCTGTACTCTTAGAGTTGCCCAGGATGGCTGAGTTCCTGGTGCTTTATGTTCTGTAGAGTACGTCGGGGCGTGAGGCCACTGTGCAATTTTTATACTTAGTAGAGTTGCCCGGGATGGCTGAGTTCCCAGTGCTTTATACTCCGCAAAGTACACTAGGGTGCAAGACCACCATGTGATTTTTTATACTCCGTAGAGTTGCCTAGAATAGCTAAGTTCCCAGTGCTTTATACTCCACAGAGTACATTAGGGAACAGGGCTACCGTGTAATTTTTTATACTCCATAGAGTTGCTTAGGATAGCTAAGTTTCCGGCGTTTTATACTCCATAGAGTACGCTAGGGTACAGGGCCACCGTGTGATTTTTTTATACTTTGTAGAGTTTCTTGGGACAGCCAAGTTTCCAGCACTTTATACTTTGTAAAGTATGCTGAGGCGCAAGGCCATCATGCGATTTTGTTTTTATACTCCATAGAATTGCCAGGGACTGCCAAGTTCCTGGCACTTTAAACTCCCCAGAGTACACCAGGGTGCGAGACCACCTTGTGATTTTTTATACTTCGTGGAGTTGCTTGGGTCACGAGAGGATATTGGAGCTGGACTCAGACGAGCTGGAAATGGTGGAGAGATGTGCTACAATCATGAAGTGTTCATGGCGAAGCCCAGGACCAGATCATGGCCGAAGGGTCTACGATCACAAAGTGGTCAAGGAAAAGCCCATGATCCTATTGTATTCATAGAAAGGCGTATGATCATGTGGTGGTCATGACAAGGTGCACGACCATAGCTTGTTCATACAAGGCGCCTACGACCCATGGAGATCATGGCAAGGCTCATGACCATATCATGGTCGAAGAAAGGGTCTACGATGTTGCGTCCACTTGGTGGTCAGGCGGTCGTCGATGACAAAGTCACGATGAGGAAGTGGTTATAGAATACCTAGCAGAGCTGAGGATGATGAAGTTGGAGGTGCGGAGCCAAGGCCGATGAAGACCAGAGGGCACGGAGGCCGGCGAAGGCAACACAATGTCCGGTAGAGGCTAGCGAAGGCCACACGAGGTCTGACTAAGGCTAGTAGAGGCCACGCGAAGTCTAGTGGAGCTAAGGCTGATGAAGTTAGAGGTGTAGAGCTGAGACCGACGGAGGCAGAAGGGTGCGAAGGCTAGCGGAAGCCACGCTAAGCTCAGCAAAAGTTGTGCAGGGTCCGACAGAGGCCAGCGGAGGCCACGGAGCTGAGGCTGACAAACACACAATCATGAGGAGTCGATCAAGGGCCAACGAATTCACAACTCAGACGAGCATCGATGAAGTCACGACCACGAGGTGGTCAGATAAGTGTCAATGAAACTTCAACCCTGAGGGGTCAGACGACATCGCTGAAGGTGCGATAGGTGTTGACGAAGTTGATGGCGAGACGAAGGCTTCGGAGCGGGTGCTCCATCCCCATGCTTCAGACTGGCGTTGATGAAGTCTCGATCGTGAGAAGGTTGTAGTGTCAGCAAAGAGTTGACCATGATGCGGTCATAGATGAAGCCTTAAGCGTCTACGACTACAGAGTGGTTGGACAAAGTCTCCAACCACAATGTGGTCGGATGGGTTTCTACAACCACGAGGTGGTCAGATAGAGTCATGGAAGCTTGACAAGCTATGGCCAATGATCAGAGCTTGTCTTTGCCATGCACGGAGGCCGACTCCCTGGTGTCTGGCGACAAGAAACACCGCTCCACCTCTGCAGCTCAGAGCCTATCTATGTCACACGTGAAGGTCGACTCCCTGGTCTCTGGTGATGAGAAATGCTGCACCACTCCTACAGGTCAGAGCCAATCTATGTCACACGTGGAGGCCGACTCCTTGGTGTTCGACGATGAGAAATGTCGCACCACTTCTGCAGGTGCGGTAGGGCAGCCACCAGAAGTAGCCCCGGATATGGCAGCTTCTAGGGTGTTCGCATCACAAGCACTCTGGTGGTAACCTTCTCTAGCACTTTCCCTTTTACAGCTTCTTGCGCGGTCCCCACGGATGACACCAAATGTTATGGCTACTGACCAAACAGTGTATGAAGGAATAGCTAGAGAGAGCTAATGAGTAAGAATGAGTGGATCTGGCCCCTCATACCCCTCTTGGGGGCTTATATACATGAGTGGCATAGGATGTGAAATTTCCATCCTACCTCTTAATAATTACAAAAGGTAGGGGTACATTGGTATATTTCTTTATACTATTGGGCCTACTGAAAGGCCCAGCCGTTTGGGGGCGGGACCACCCCCACAGCAGATACCTTTGACTAAGCTATATCTTGAGCAACTTGACATGCTAAGATTCTGTTTAATTTTGTATTATTGCTTATTTGGTTCTAGTTTTACTATATAGAGTTTGCCATGATCTAGCTATGTTTTTACATAATATGGCTTGGTATAATACTTGTAGAGTTTCTTTGGATAATTTTTATGGCTCCCTAAGCTAAAATTGAATAAAATATAGCCACTCTATTTTGTTCATGCTCTGTCTTCTTCCATGGGTCTTGATGATTCTATTGTCAAAGGAGAAGAAAGATTGGTAAAAATGCATATCTAGAGCATGAGTTAGAGCTTCAATATTTTTACTGTGATTCTCTTGATCTGTTCTCACTATGACCAAGGTCAAACAGAATAGTTGTTCGTTCATATGGACCTAGTGTAAGATTTCTCAAAGATTTTGGTGGATTTGAAGCTTTTTGTAGAAACCTTATCACTTTCAATATAGCTTCACTCCATTTCTTGCTCATATGGTCATTTTAAGTATTTGTAATGCTTGTATGACTATTTTGAGTTTCTATTTGCAAAATTCCCTCCTTTATTCTAAAACTACCTCCTATTTCCATTTTTGAGAAATTGCTAATGGGTTCATCAAATGGGAGATTGAAAGACCATGTGAGAAGGTCCAAGGTTTTACTGTGATAAACTATTGTCATTTTAGAGGAGTGAAACTTTAAAATTTACAATTTTGCAAACTTTTCTAGCGAGCTTATGTTGCTTCAGTCGAAATGGATGACTTTAGAAAATTTGAGTCATGGGATGATTTAGTTTGACCTAAGTTAGTACATATGTGTGGCATGATGCATGTTTCAGCTAACATGGGTTAAATTGTGAAGAATTTATGTCCAGAAATGATTTTTTAGTCTTTGAATGAGCAACAACACTTAGTCAATCATGGTCAACAGCGAGGATTGGGGCGATACCCATGAGGAGCTAAGGCTTAGAACAATCAATGATGCCGAGTGAGATGATTGAACTCAAGCATGGCACAAGCAAGGTGAAAAATATTGAAGGAAAGTTTGAGTGACAGGTTGCACCATGTAGCTTAGTTGGTCCAAGTGAGGCGAAATCCAATGGAACCAGAATGAAAGAAACTTACCGATGCGTGGTAAGCCAGTGGTGTATCTATATGTAGCCAGCATGGTGATTGCTTCCAAGGAAAGATTAAGATCGAGTCAAGAAAAAGCATTTTGATAAATTGACCAAAATACTAGACACTAACTTGAATCAAAACCTTGGCGCTTGGGAAGACAGTTTAAGTTAAGAAGGAATTGAGATGATCAAGTGGATGAAAGGCTACGGACTTAGCGAATTCGGGCTTATGTGATTTGAAAAGCGTGCATAAGTGTTGTGTGTGATTAAAACCTGTGTTGTGCGGGGTTAACGGGTTCCCCCATTTGTGTCAAGTGAATAGTATTCATTAGGGTTAGATAGAGTTGTTTTGTCTATTTAACGGGTTGGATGGAGACTTGCTAGTTAACCATCCATCTTTACTCATTAAAGCCAAGTGTTCTTGGGTTAGGGTCTGATAAGTGTGAGTATTGTGGTGTGCTATCTTAACCAGCAGGTGGAGTGACTATAAAACTTTCATCCTCAAATAACAATATATCAATTTTATTCATCTCTCATAGATCCATCTTATTTTGGTTGATTTGCTCTCATTTTAGTTAGTTTTGAACTTGCATCTACCCTTTCTTGATCTTGATAGATGCTAATGATGAGTAAGTGATGGAGATATACCTTAAAAATAAATCCCCATATATCTAGGCATCAGGTTTGACAAGTTTTGAAGTTGCTCAGTTTTTGCTTAATTTGGCCTCTCTGAGTGATTTCTTGATCCAGTTGTTTTTGCCTCAATTCCTTAGGTGTTCGGCTTGCTGTTATATATGGGAATATATCTAGATCTATCTAGCCACTATTCACCCACGAGCAAGTCATATTCACCGTTTTTGGTTTTTGGCCCGATTTTAGTGCAACATTTCTTCAAACGAAAAAATTAAAACTTTGGCAACGATTTTCTTGATCACTAATTAGATTAGGTTCCTGATATTTTAGAGAAGGTGTATACCAAATTTCTTGTAATTTAAAGTCTTCGTTTGAGAGTTTACTCAATTTATGGTTTCAGCCCGGTTTTAATGCAGCGGAGTTTCACGAACCAAAAGATCCTAATTCCCTTAAGTTCTTTCAAGATATTTGGTTGGGATATGTTCTTAAGGTCTTCATATAGCTTTGGTTTAAATTTCAAGTCTTTTAGATCTATGGATCAAAATTTACATATATTTTTTTATATGAAATAGTGTTTTTACTATTCATTGAGCTGAAATTATTATAGCATAGAGCTTTTTTGTTTCTCGATCTTCATAGTTTCTTATAACTGTTGGAGTGAAAATCGATGAATACTTTGAAAAATATTTGAAGGTACTATTCACTCATCTCGATTGCCAAATCGATCCTACAGATTTGCTCCATTTTTTTTTGGAATGATCTCATTGCCTACATGCTTAGTTCATGCCTTTGTCAAAACTTGGCTAACTCATGTGCAATGAAATTCACATATTGGAAATTGGAATAGTGTTCATTGGACAGGAACTAAATACCACTATCACATTTTTTTTTATCTCGACAGGTTTAATTTCCTCCGTGCGGCGTTAATGACTAGACAACTACATAGTGTTCTGTT
Organism: Dendrocalamus latiflorus; assembly: GCA_017311315.1. Lineage (NCBI taxonomy): Eukaryota > Viridiplantae > Streptophyta > Magnoliopsida > Poales > Poaceae > Dendrocalamus > Dendrocalamus latiflorus. Next base: position 12,184,415 of record CM029670.1, on the reverse strand, counting down.
TTTTTCTAACGTGGAACATTCGCGCTAACTTTGGTTTACCACGAAAGGATGTTTTGTCATGATCGATCAGGTCATGAAAATTACAGCTGGATCGATCTGTCTGTTCGTGCAGCGTATAGCGTATGCGTGGCCAATGGTGAGTTAATTGGTACCAAATCTTGGTTGATGAAGACAGCAGAAATGCAGCAGGTAGCAATTAGTTTATTAACCAATTCATGATCGGTACTCACCGGCATTCAGCCAGTAACTGATGCACGATGTATGCATGGTACATATGACCAATTTTCCTAAGAATGGGAAATGGGAGAGGCAGAAAGCAAACGTTCTTCTTAAAATTATGGAGTTCAGCCAAGTGAGACCGTCCAGAATCTTCCAACATGGTCGACGTTCATCCTCCCATCCCTTTCTTCTGAGCCAGTAACATTATATATCTTCATTTGAATGAAGTGTGTGTATATGTATATATAGAAACATATTTAGTGCTAATAGCTACTTTAATGTCAAAGTGCTAATGACAACGTGGACCGGCTGATCTAAATTGTGTGGTTCGGATGGAGGTGGATGAGAACCCTATCCCGTTTAAATGCTTTTGCAGAAAACCCTCTACGCCTTTCACAAAAATCATACTTGTGAGGTAGCATGGGTTTTTGTGAAAGGTGCAGGGGATTTTCTGCAAAAGTGTTTAAACGGGATGGAGTTTTCACTAACCTCCATATAAACCACACAATCTAGATAGGACGATTCACGTCGTCAATAGCACCTTAACACTGAAATAGACATTAGCACTAGATATGTTCATACTATATATATTTGTGCTCGCCAAGGCTATGGTGTGCTCTTGAGAAAAATCTGGAACCACTTATATATAGACCCTGTTCCAATAAACTTTCAATGTTATAATACGTCCAATAATTTGCATTGCATATAACCATATACATACTTGCTACTGCTTGCCGCCCCTTGGATAATACAACCAATAGCTAACCACATATATCTTGATATGATATGCCAATATCGAGGTGCAGACGGATCAGAAGTGGAATATCCTCCATTTCGACTGATCGAGCCATGCACCAGGCCGAGCCCCTCTTGCATGCATGGTGACAAGGGCATCAACGTCTGGTCCAGTGCACCTTTCACACGGTATCATGGCACCCTCACATGGGGATGAGCTAGGAGATGAAATGCAGACACAACGGCTACTACTATAAAAAAATATCATTATATATGGTTTCGTAAACTGTCTAAGTTTATAGATCAGTAATGATATGAAATCATCATAGACGGTTTTCGAACTGTCTGTGATGCAGACTATTATAGACAGTTATTAACTCAGAACTGTATGTAATAGTTGACTATCACATTAGAACCGTCTATAATAGTTGACAATTATAGACGGTTTGTAGATGAAACCGTCTGTGATAGCTGATGTAACACAGACGGTTTGTCCTAGGAACCGTCTATGATATTCTTTTATATAGGTAAATCTATTTCTGCTTATTAGTTAGCCTCAAGAAATGCTAGTCATACCCTCTAAAACAAGTAGAAATACAACAAGTACATGCATATATCCAATTCACATTCATTTAATAAACAAGTATATCAATTTCATAAATCAATTAAAAACGATACTTAAAAAAACAACCATAACTTTTGCATATGGACTCAGTTTTTGACGTTTTTGGACTCATTTGAAACATAATGAAAAGTTGCATCGAAAAATCCATAAGGACATCTCTAATTCATTGGTGAGGCTCCAGAAAAGTGAAATCTCCAAAAAATATATCATTTAGGGCCTCAAAACGACCTCCAAAGTTTTTGGACCTGTTGAACAGCCGAATGGGCCTTGGCGTGTAGCCTCCTCTTCATAAGTAAGTTCACACAAGGCACCAGGTGGTAGCAAATGTTATCAAAAGTATACTTTTTAAATAACATGTTCACCTATTGTTGTAGTTTCTTTGCTCGTGCCCGTGTAATCGACCCTGTAGGTTCAATTGGAGAAGTTGGAGCTTCTTGCAAAGGAGTGGATGAACTAGGAGTAGAAGGGATGTCCTCACCAGTGTTGGTTCTTGGAGTGAAATTGAGGGAAAGGAAGAGGGGGAGTAAGAAGGGGCCAGAGGTGGGAGGAGATCGGTGCCAGCTGTTCGATGCGAAGAAAATGGACTGGTGAAATGGGGATCCTAGGGGAGATGCCAAGGATCGGAAAACCGTCTGTGATGTATTGAATTATCATAGACGGTTCTTATTAAGAACCATCTGTGATATTATAACAAACGATTCGGATTAAAAATCGTCTGTGATGTCTACAATTATCACAGATGGTTCAGATTAAAAACAGTCTGCGATAATTGCAGACATTATAAATAATTTTTAATCCAAACCGTCTGTGATAATATCGCAGACGGTTCTTATTAATTAAGAACCGTATATGATAATTATGTATCATAGATGGTTTTGACGATCACGCTTGTAAAACCGTCTATGATAATTACAACGCTAATGGTTCTCTATAATCGTCTGTGATAAGACGTCTAATGTATATTTTTTTTTGTAGTGGGCCATGCATAACGGGACACCGTACGTGTGACAGCTAAAACCAGACGCCGTACGTGCCGGTGCCGGGCCCATGCATGCCACGCCCCTGGCAGCGGCAGGCATGTCTTCGCGTTTTCTTGCGCGGTAGCTAGCGTGCGTCCAGGGACAGCTACGTTGCCGATCGTCCACGGCATCGGCAACGCGAGATAGACGTAGCCCCGCCGTTCACGCGCGCAGGTACCATCAGAGAGGCTAAGGCAAAACTCTGGTATACTTGTTAGCGCGCGGCCGGAGCGTATCCTATGCCGTCTGCCGGGTACGTGCATGCAGTAGTTTTTAAGGCCGGTTTGCCGTTGTTGTGCTGTGTTCTGTTGCGTTCGACGTGAACTTATTCCTCGGGGTTAACACTGAGAAGAGGGTTTTAATTCGGCTCTCACTAACCACGTATATTAGGCAGATTTTTTTATGAAATTCCTGGATCACATGATCTCTCAGTCGGATAAACTGAGAAGAGGGTTTGGGCTCAGCCTGTCACTAACCATATGTTGGGCAGATTTGTTGTGAAAATTCGGTTGGATTGTTGCTTACAGAAAAACTAACGCACAGTATACCATGCGAATCCAAACTAAGGGAACAAAAATCCACTGTCTCTTGCCTCTATACGATGTAAATCAAGCCGTCAGATGATGCCTCTGCTTTTACGCACACATACATTGTTTACTTCTCACGTGAAAACTCTCAACGACATGAGACTCCTTGCACCACTCATTCCTTGTCCTCTGGACTAGAAACACTCTATCTCTATCTAGAAGCTCCCGCCGGGGGCGGATCCAGCGGTGGGGCGGGGGGCTCGAGCCCCCCTACCGCTATCGGACCCTTGGAGCCCCCCTGGAGCCCCCCCTAAATTTTTAGCCATAGATGTATAATGTAGAAGGGGTTAAGGTCGAGCTGAAGGTACTTCAGCCCCTCCAAAAAATTTTCCTGGATCCGCCACTGGCTCCCGCTATCTCTATCTCTCAGGAGGAGTAATGGCAGCCGACAGCTTGGTAGCAACGCATAGCCAGCTTGAAATTTTTGGTTAAAACTTACTGAAACTTCTGGTTGAAACTTATTAAATCTCATTCCACTACTACAGAAAGCCTCATAGGAGACGCCTCATCACAGACGGTTTTGTGAAACCGTCTCTGATGAACACTATTACAGACGGTTGTAATTAGGAGGCCGTCTGTGGTATTTGTGGCGGGAAAATGGATTATCACAGGCGGTTATTACCTAAGTATCACAGACGGCCTGTATTAAAAACCGTCTGTGATAATCCCAGATTATCACAGACGGTTTTTAATAAAAAACCGTCTGTGATAAGCTAGTTATCACAGACGGTTTATTATTAAAAACCGTCTGTGATAATTCACAGACGGTTTTTAGTTAAAAACCGTTTGTGATAATGGCTAAGGCATTTATTGCGCTGCTCAGACCGCATCTGTCTTCATTTCGATCCACAATCTAGCTGGTTGCTTTACTCTTTCGCTCTGGAGGCAAGCTTGGCGATTTCAGGCCACTTAATTTGGTGGGAGGAGGCAGATATTGAGCTTTGAAGCTACTTATATTTTCCCGGTTGCTCTAGATATGGTTAGTAATGAATTTCATTTTTTCTTTGCATGCATTACAAATTTGCTCTAGATTTGGTTAGTAATGAATTTCATGCTCTAGATATAAGTAATTGGTGAGTGTTATTAATTGAAGATAGTTTGCAATAATAGTTGTTGTGTTTGTAATATGAATTGAGCTAGCAAATTAATAAGCCTCAATATAATACATGTGGCCGATATATATGTAGTAATAATTAGTTAATTTAATTTGTAATACTAAGTTGTTATATATGTACGTAACGTAGGACCGAAGCTGGATGTATGCCGCTAGCCGTGTGAGTGAAGAGTACATTAATGGCGTGTCTGATTTTACAAGAGCTGCCGAGGAGGATATGTTGAATAAGGGGGTGGAATATATGTACTGTCCATGCACTGACTGCGAGAATTTAAAGATGTTTAAGAACCGAGGGCAAATTGAAGCGCACTTGATTCGGAGGGGTTTCAAAAAGGGTTATACGTGTTGGACCAGTCATGGCGAAGTCAACGATCATATGCCGCCGGATGATATTGCCGGTGAAGTTAATGAAATGCCGCCGGATGACATCGCCGGTGAAGTGAATGAAATGCCGCCGGACGACATCGCCGGTGAAGTGAATGATATGCTGCCGGATGATGTCGATTGTTGTGCGAATTCAGATAGGTTGCACGACGACAATCTGGATCAGATGCTTCGCGATGTAGAAGAGAACTATGATGAGAGAGAGTATGTTAAATTCCGGGGCTTGATGGAGGACTCGGAGAAACCTTTGTTCACGTGCTGCAGGTCAAAGTACACGCGGTTGTCGGCCGTGCTTGAACTGTTGAAATTGAAGGCAAGCAACGGTTGGTCCGACAAGAGTTTCACAGCACTGCTAGGTCTTTTAGCCGACATGCTTCCGGAGGGAAATGAGTTGCCTAAAACCACGTATAAAGCCAAGAAGGTTCTTTGTCCATTGGGAATGGAAATAGAAAGAATGCATGCATGTCCGAACGACTGTATCCTCTACCGTAAAGAGTATGCAGACATGCATGTATGTCCGGTGTGCAACGCATCCCGATACAAACGTAACAATCAATCAGATGACAGCGAGGGAACAGAGGCGAAGAAAGGACCGCCTGCTAAGGTGGCATGGTATTTTCCTATAATTCCCCGTTTGAAAAGGTTTTTTGCAAATCCAAAGGAGGCAAAACTACTGCGTTGGCACTCGGAGGAGCGGAAGAAGGATGGAATGCTAAGACACCTTGCGGATTCTGCCCAGTGGAGAAACATCGATAGGAGTTTTGCAGACTTCGGTGCAGAACCAAGGAATATTAGGTTTGGACTGAGTACAGATGGAATGAATCCTTTTAGTAGCATGAGCAGCAGACATAGCACATGGCCCGTGACTCTCTGCATGTATAACCTTCCTCCTTGGTTGTGTATGAAGCGAAAGTATATCTTGTTGTCGATACTTATCCAAGGGCCGAAGCAACCTGGGAATGATATCGATGTGTACCTAGCACCATTGGTGGAAGATCTAAAAGTACTGTGGAACGAAGGGGTACAGGTATGGGATGCATACAAACGAGAGAACTTCACTTTGCGCACCTTATTGTTCTGCACCATAAATGATTATCCTGCCCTTGGTAACCTATCGGGACAGAGTACTAAAGGTGCGAAAGCTTGTACCCACTGTTTAGATGGTACCGAGAGTGTGTGGCTGAGACACTCACGCAAAACTGTCTACATGCGTCACCGCCGGTTCCTTCGGAGGGCTCACCCATACCGCAAGATGAAGAAACAATTTGATGGAGAGAAGAAAGACGGTTCAGCTCCAAGGCATTTAAGGGGAAACGAGGTTTATGATATGGTTAAGGATTTAGATGTTATCCTCGGAAAGGGACGTAAATTGAGGGCTCATGAGAAGAACACTAGCTGGAAGAAGAGATCAATATTTTGGGACTTACCTTATTGGAAGTACCTAGATGTTCGACACTGCATCGACGTCATGCACGTAGAAAAGAATGTATGTGACAGCTTGATTGGTCTCTTACTGAACATTCCTCATAAAACAAAGGACAGCGTCAACGCACGGCTTGACTTGGCTGATATGGACATCAGGCCTGAGTTAGCACCGACAACAGATAATGGACGAACGTACCTTCCCCCTACGTGTTACACTCTGTCCAAGGCCGAGAAAACAGAACTGTGCCAGTGCTTGCATGGTGTCAAAGTTCCGTCTGGTTACTCCGGCAACGTGAGGAAACTTGTTTCGATGCAAGATTTGAAGTTAAATGGCATGAAGTCTCATGATTGTCATGTGCTGATGACACAGATGCTCCCTATTGCAATTAGAAATATTTTGCCGATCAAAGTTCGAGAGACAGTCATGAGGCTATGTTATTTCTTTAACACAATTGCTCAGAAGGGCATTGATCCCGAAGGACTAGATGCTTTGCAGGACGAGGTGGTGATGACTCTATGTCATCTTGAAATGTATTTCCCTCCTTCGTTTTTCGACATCATGGTCCATCTCATTGTTCATGTTGTGTGGGAGATAAAAATGTGCGGGCCCGTATTCCTACGTAGCATGTACCCATTTGAGAGGTTCATGGGAATTCTCAAGTCTTACGTACGGAATCGATCTCGGCCGGAAGGCAGCATCGTCGAAGGTTATGCAAGCGAAGAGGTTATTGAGTTTTGTGTCGATTATATGGCACAGATTCAACCGATAGGTGTGCCTCGATCTCGTCATGAGGGGAGACTGAAAGGTATCGGAACTATCGGAAGGAAAGCAATCACTGCAGATATAGACACGTATACTCAAGCCCATTTCACGGTCTTGCAACACATGACTGAAGTGGCGCCTTATGTCGACCAGCACAAGGATGTGCTTCGGCAACAGAATCCGGAGCGGCCAGATGTTTGGATCATGAGACAACACAACAGTCGGTTCAACCAATGGTTGAAGGAGGAAATCGCTAGGAGCTCGCCAAGTGAGACGATGACATGGTTGGCAAAAGGGCCAACATTTACAGTTGTGACATGGCAAGGATATGACATAAATGGGTACACATTTTATACACAGTCTCAGGATGTTAAGAGCACTAACCAGAACAGCGGTGTCCGCATAGATGCGTTCAGTACCGATGGGTCGAGAAACTCGTACTATGGGTTTATAGAAGAGATTTGGGAGCTCGACTACGTGTTGTTCAAGATCCCCTTATTTCGCTGCCGTTGGGTGCATCTCCCACAGGTGAAGGTTGACAAGTACGGTGTCACTACCGTGGACCTGCAACGTGTCGGGTACAAAGACGAACCATTCGCACTCGCCAACCAAGTTGTTCAAGTTTTCTATGTAACCGACCCGGCAAATAAGAGACGTCATGTAGTTCTTCATGGAAAAAGGAGAATTGTCGGAGTAGAGAATGTAGTGGATGAGGAAGAATACAATCAATTTGACGAGTTACCTCCTTTTGGAAAAGGCATAAGGGTCGACGACGAACAACGTGACGAAACTAGTTACGTACGCATTGATCATCATGAAGGGCTAATTTTTAAAGGAAATAAGCAAGTAGAATGATGTATATGTCTTATGTATATGTGAATTGGCATATTTGTATACAATAATGCATGTGTGTGATGTATGTGGCAAATGTGTCAAGAAATACATTGTGTTATATGTTGCCAAGGAAATAAGCAAGTAGAATGATGTATATGTGTTATGTATATGTGAATTGGCATATTTGTATACAACAATGCATGTGTGTGATGTATGTGGCAAATGTGTGAAGAAATATATTGTGTTGTATGTTGGCATTTAAGCTGGTTGGTGTTGTAATGCAGCTGGTAGGTGCGGGTGTAAATGATTATCACAGACGGTTCCACACTTTAGAACCGTCTGTGATATTAATATCACAGACGGTTCCACATTTAGAACCGTCTGTGATAATAATTTCACAGACGGTTCTAAATGTGGAACCGTCTGTGCTAATCCCGCTATATATTCCCTCTGGCTAGGGTTTTCCGCTGCAGTGATATACATCTAATTAAACTCGCGGCTCTCCCGCTCCTCCTCCTCCGTCGCCGCTGTAGGCCTCCTCCTCCGTCGCCGCCGCCATCCCCGAGCTCCCGAGCCCGTCGCCGCCGCCTCCTCTCCTCCTCCGTCGTCGCCTCCTCGGACGAAGACGTCGCCGCAGCCTCCTCCTCCTCCGTTGCCGCCTCCTCCTCCTCCGCCTCCTACTGTGAGTGCATTCAATCCTCCGTCGCCGCCTCCTCCTGCTCTGTGATGATAATATCGAAAACAGAAATAATCTGGTTGAGTTAGATTTGAGCTCCTTGGTATTTCGGCTATACTGTTAGACCTTATTTCGGCTGGGCATATAAGTTTACATCTTTTGAGATCTGTTTGTGATGCAGTATTATATTAATCTTGTGATGCAGTATTAATCTTGTGTAGAACAGATCCTTTTATTCAATTGATCTATTTGTGATGCAGTATTAATCTTGTCTAGACATGTATTTTTGTGAGCTCAAATCTTTAATAATCAGATTATTGATGATGAGTGTCGATATTAGCATGAGATGGCCAAGATTTTCAATCTTGCGCAACTCTGTACTGAGAGCAAATCTAAAACAATTAATTTGTGTAATGCTGGATTTAATTGTTTATTTGCTTAGAAGACAGATTGTCATGTTATTTCAGCATGTTGGTGTTTATATTCATTGAATATTTACATGGTTATGAATGGCAAGATAGAATTATATGTTTACATGCAATTTATGTCATTCATGTTATGTTGGAAATATAAATTGAATTTAGTTGGAATTAAATATGGAACTAAGATAGGCACATTACCTCCTCTCTCTGTCCACATCACCCCCTCCCTTCTCCCCCTCCCTTCTCCCCTCCCCTCTACTCCTCTCCTCTCTTCATATCATTGAGCATCATGTTTCCTCATCCTGTCCTAATAGAGCAACATGTCTTCCACTCATTCTTCACCATCTTCGCCGGAGGAGTCCGCTCCAAAAGCAAAACGCCAAGGAAGAGGGCTATCGAAGAAGCCTGAGGGCCGATTTATCATCACACAGGTCAATGTATCTGGGGTGCCTCTCATTCCTAAGAAAACAGTAAGCGCATGGAGAAGAATGATCGGCATAGTTGCACGAGAACGAATTGAGATCACATTCAATTCGTGGAAGGACGTGCCTCCGACTCGGAAAAGCGAGCTGTGGACAGAAATTTTGGCGTCGTTTGAGATCCCAGAAGAACATCAAGACGCCGTGCAACGACAAACCTTACTAGCGGCGTGCAAAGCATGGAAGAACTTCAAGAGCACGCTTGTCAAGAAATATGTGGAGACAGACGAAACGCCTTATCATAAATACCCATTCTTGGAATCACAATGGGAACAGTTCAAGGCGATGAAGATTACCGACGAGTTCAAAAGTACAAGTGCGGCGCACAAGGCCCTCCAGGCAAAAAACACCCACCCCCACAGACTTGGCACAGCTGGGTATGCGGGTAAAATCCTGCAGTGGACGAGGGAGGATGAACTGGCAGCCCAGCAGGACATCGCCCCGCCATTTTCAAATATCCCGGATGACCGCGCTCGAAATTGGATTAGAGCAAGGTCATCTACAACGACATCGGGGGACGTCTCCTTTCGAAACCCTGCAGACCAGCAAGTGTCCCAGCGCCTGGTAAGATATCGAACGAACTACGTAGCTTGTAATTACTCCACAACCTCCTACGAAGTAAAATGACATGTCGTGTTCTTGCAGGAAGAGCTGAGTTTTGAATCTACGCTGGGATCATTCCAGGGACGAAGGGAGAATGATATGCTCTCCGCTGCCCTGGGAAACAAGGAGCACCCAGGCCGTACGAGAGGCCTTGGGCTTTATGTTCCTTGGAAACATGGTTTCCAAGATGACTCTGACCAGTATCGGCGTAGGAAGAGAAGCAAAGCCGATCGCGAGGCACAGCTACGAGAAGAGATCAAGGCATCTCTTAGAGAGGAGCTTGCTGATTATGTTAGAGATGAGGTGCGGAGAATTACAGAAAATCAGCAGGCGCCGCCGCCGCTACTGGTCTAGCTAGCCCGCGCAACCATCCGAGTAGTTGTGCGTCCAATCCGGCGCAAAGCGAGGGCAGATTTCCGGTGGACGACATCCTGGTAATAATTATTATCTCTCGAATGCTTGCTCCATTGATATGCCTATTAATTGAGTAGCTAATTTTGTATCGTTATGTAGGAGCCTACGAAGTGCACGCTCCAAGTAAGATATGCCTCCGTTGCGTTGAGCGCTGCGTGGGGCATGGCATATCCGTCTGGTATCGAGGCCAGGGTGCACAGTCAACCTTTAGCAACAGGCTTCGCAAAAGTGTCAGTAGATGGGGTAAACACCAATTTTGAGGTCGTCCCACTACCGAAGCCCACCAACGACGAGCTCGTGACTTTAGGGCAAGCCATTGGATCCTTCATCCAGTGGCCCAAAAGTGATATCTGCCTGGAGGCTTATTCACCGGTGGCAGATCAGCAATGTGCACTGGTGCCTTCTCCACAAGGGCAACCGGAACCGGACCCGCTACCTGAACAAGTGCAACCTCCACCACCGGTGCTACTTGTAAAGTCGACCAACAGTCGGGGCAGCAAGGGCAGCAAGGGCAAAAGCAAAGCAAAGACCAATGATGAAATCTCGTACAAGCCATTAGCTCGCAAATTCGTGCTTGGCGAGCCGTTGCTCGAGGAAAAGGCCCTCCAACGCCTAGCATATAGTTGCGTGCAATTACACATGTGGTACATGCAACAGTCCAATAAACCAGAGCAAGAGCGGATCTCAAGTATCTCTATCAAATTCTTGCCGAGTGATTTACATCACAATATGCAAAACGGTGTCTTCGTAGTCACCTTTGATGATTTATTCGATCTTTACACGCTCAACACTCTGGACGTCTCTCTCATGCGATGCTGGACGCTGTAAGTGTGTACAATCACAGTCTCAGTTCATGTCATACCGATAAATTTCGTATAATTTGTTGATTTCTTGTGTATATATGTAGCCACATGCTGAGTAAAGCTAGGGCATCCAAAGCATCGGTTGGTTTATTGGACCCACACATGGTCGCCAAGTATACCATCGACGAGGATAGACCCTTCGTCCAGAGGTACATTGCAGCTGGACTGCTGGATTACCGCACTGATGAATACGTACTTATGCCCTACAACCAGAGCTATCATTGGATTTTAATAGTGATTGTACCAAAATGGAACATGGTATATTACCTTGATTCCCTAAGTAAGAATAAAATGGACTTCACACTTATCAGCCAAGTAATCGATGCGTAAGTACATTTTCTCCATACATACCTATATTGAACTCTTTCTTTCCTTCCGAATGACTAAGGTTAATCTTTTCGAATCACGTAGGGCGTTCGAGATGTACGTTGCAAAGGGAGGTGACTCCAAGCCAGGGGCCAAAGGCCTGACACATGCTCGAGATTTTAAAGTATTCGCTATTACACATTAATTAATCCTATGCAACAGTTTGTAGTAATTAATGCCTCTTGAATTGACACATTCTATTTTTTGCAGTGCCACCAGCAGCCGCCGGGCAACACATGTGGCTACTACGTTTGCCACCATATGGAACTACTCCTCGATTCCTCGAGGATTACCAATCCCAAGGTTTGTCAATCTTCCCATAATTACTTCATACTTATCATGTTATATATACGCACATTGATATTCCTATCGACAGGCTGCATTTATCCCGTCATCTGCATTGAAACAGCCTGACCTTGGCCGAATTCGATCAGAGTTAGCGTACTTTTTGCTGACTCAAGTTATAAAGCCAGAAGGACGGTTCCACTGCGCACCATGAGTTTTTATTGCTCTTATCACTCCGGATTTGTAATTGTATATTTCTAAATGGATATTTTATTTCAATTATTTGCTTTGTGAAATGGATGTTTTATGTTTGTCAAATGAGTGAGATGTGAAGTGCATGTTTTATGTTTGTGAAATGAATTGAGATGTGAATTGGATGTTTTATGTATGTGAAATGATTTCCCATGTGAATTGTATGTATATATCTGCTTGTTTCAGAGGGCATGGCTAGCATTTCCTGAGGCTAGCTATTTAAACAGAAATAGATTTAGGGGTAGAAATCAATATCACAGACGGTTTTTAAGTAAAAACCGTCTTCGATATATCAATATCACAGACGGTTTGAAATCAAAAACCGTCTGCGATGTATCAATATCACAGACGGTTTGGAATAAAAACCGTCTGTGATATATTAATATCACAGACGGTTTTTTATTAAAAACCGTCTGTGATATCGATACATCGCAGACGGTTTTTGATTCCAAACCGTCTGTGATATGTACACCACAGACGGTTCAAAAACCGTCTGTGATAACCTTCGACTATCACTGACCCATAAATTCAGACGGTTCATATAACCGTCTGTGATGACGTTTTTCAACCGTCTGTGATGATGATTTCTGTAGTAGTGTTCATTGAAACTTGGTGGAACTTGAGTTTCATCAATCTGAAATTTATTGAAAGTTTTGGTTAAAATTTGTTAAAAGTTGATGAAACTCATCGATTGAAACTTGGCGAAGATAGAGATAGCGAGAACTTTTGATTGAAACTTCTTAAAACTTTTGGTTGAAACTTGGTAAAACTTGTTGAAACTCATCGATTGCAACTTGGTGAAACTTGAGTTGCAAAATCTAAAACTTGTTGAAACCTTGATTTGGAATCTTCTAAAAACTTATAGAAATACGTGAAACTCACTGAAACATGAAACTTTTCAAGCATTCACTCAAAATTTGCTGAAACAGTATGAAACTTATGGTATACCATTCTTTAGTCGCTCTCTATTTCTTAGCACTAAGATAGCTATGTTAAAGCAAACGATGCCATAGCACCTTTCTTAGTTATGTAAATACAAGTGAAGCAAAAAATCTTCTGTAGCGCCTGGAGTAGCCTCGTATTCCATTTGTGTCTGGTGCGTCAGGGCGGTTATAAATAGCTAAGTAAGCTGGAGCTGTATATTTGTCTGTTATCCATTTTCAAGCCCTGCACGGCCAAGGTTTGTTCCATCTGAACTCGGATCTTAAGTCTAGGTGCTGGCCTCGCATATATTGGAGGTGTTGTGAAAAGATAAGAGACCTGATTTAAAAGTAGAGGAGTCATTCACCTCACAAGCTAGTTTTTAGGGATGCAAGGCTCTTTATGATCCATCAATTGGTATTAGAGTCCGGCTTTATCATCTTTGGATTGAAGGATTGTTGGTGTATGGTGAAGGGGTTGACGGACACCAATATATAAAGGAAAGATTAATAGTCTTACATTGATTGTAGAAAGGCAAAAAACCTAACTTAAAAGTATAATGTCTCTCACATCACAAGCTAATTTTTAGAGATGAAAAGACCCTTACGATCCATCAATAACCATATAAATATAGTTTGCAATGGGAAATCCGAAAGAAGACTTTAGGGATGAAAGGCCCTTACAATAATAATAATAATAATAATAATAATAATAATAATAATATAATATAGTTTGCAATGGGAAATCCAAAGAAGTACCAGGTAGCAGTGGATTAGTGGCAGTTGCAAATCAAGCTCTTAACGTCCTTTAAATTTTGTGTTTTTCAAGGTTGCATTTGCTTCAAAGTTAAGAGGTGGATTCTCGAGTTTTGTTTTTTTCTATAGCTGACCTACCTAATCTAGCCGGGCAACATTTTCTATTAACTAGATTAGTAATCAAATATAAAAGTGAGTTAAGTTAATCTACCTAGATTAAGGTTAGCTAACCTAGTTCTTCAATCTAAACGTCCGAACCAAATGCAGAACGTAGAAGCACTATTCCCGAATAAAAAGGGAAAGGAGAGATGCTAAATTTCTGGGCTCAATGCAATTATGAGAAATATTGATTTTATACAATAATGGATTTACCTAAAAGTTTAAGCTGCTAATAAAACATGGTACTACACTCCCCTTTACATTTATGCATCAGAAGTCGGCTGTTGGGCATCTATAATGGGCCTATGTAACCGGCCGGTGTGGGCCGTCTTGCCCATCTTAAAATGGTAACGGGCCAGTAGTCAATTCCTCGTACCATAATATACTCAACCAAACTTCCTTCGTTTGAAACAGGATCATCAGTTCTCGTGCACTGAAAGGCTAAGATTTGTTTACAAAGTATATCCAGCTGTAAATAACCTTTCAAAAATTAAAAAAAACTGCAGGAGTTGCATCGGTTCTCGTGCCTCTGTGGAAAGAAGGAAATCCTAAAGCCAAAACCGGACGAACAGCTCGCTTTTCCCCTTAAAAAATCGATCAACCGGGGGGGCTCGCGAAGGGTATCCTACTAACCTCATGCGATCCACGAACAAGGAAAAACGAGCGACGATACGATCTCGCTCGCTTGCTCCAGATAAAGTCGACAGCTATCTTCCGGCGAACCCGGGGACCGTGCAAAGGCTTTTCCAAGATTCTGCCATTTTTTTCCCTTGATTATCTTAGAAGGATGATTCTGCCTTGCCCAATGGCAGTGGCATTCTCTCTGCTTTTTTTGTTTTCAAAATTATCTCGCAGAAAGCAACCGGATACTACTATTCTTGTGGCATTCGTTCCAAAAAAAAGAACACGATTTTCGAGAAAATATTTGGTTTTTGCGTTGCACAGTATACTGGTAAAATTTATGTTTAGAATCTGAAGGTAACAAAAATGAACAAAGAAACGTTTTTATTTTTCTGAACAAGCTGCATAACTCTTTTTTTTAATCGGTCCATTACATGTGGCCTGCGGGCAATTTCGATGTTTTCGTTACCTTGATGACAGAGGTTTGAGGCCAACTTCTTTCCTTACTAGTCACATGTTCGTACCTTGCAACAAAATTTATTGAATATATAGAGAATCATGTTATGGAAGAGGGATACTCAGTTCAGTTAAAAAGTGAAGAGTGATGGGAATTGAAAATGGGAGGGTTGGAGGAGAAAAGACGTACAACCACCAATTCATTTTTTTATAATAGTAATGAAAAATTAGTAGTAGTTCCCTCTCCAAAGCCAAGACCCAAATCACCTTTGTTGCTGCGTGCATGGCATGGCATGCATCGACGCAGCGGCAGGGCAGGGCATAGCAGTAGGGAAAAAAACACAGCCGAGATCCACCTCGTGACAAGAGCAAGCCAAGTGTTGAGCCCATGTTAACCTTTTGGGCACAGGATTCCTTTAGTTCACAAAAACAATTCATTTGGAAATATGTTTAGTCAAATTTTAGAAACTTTAACTATCAATATCTTTTTAAATACTTAAATTAGATACATTAATATTATATCTGTAGTTGTATTTTAGAGACCATGCCAATGTCTAAAATAATTTGTTTTTATAAACTAAAGGGAGTATTAAGAAGTACTATACTTAACATAAACAAAAGAAAGAATTAGCACAAGTAGGATACTGTTGCTGTGTTGTTGGGAAGTGAAATCATGGGGCTATAATTGCATCGACAACGAGAGAGAGCGTGAGAGAGAGAAGAGAGAAGAGAGAGAGAGAGAATCCAATAGGGGTTCTTCCTTTTGTAGCAATCCTGGTTACCCTCCTTTCAAGGAGAGGATCTCCTTTGTTTGGAGTTGTTTACATCCCCCTTCTTCTGCAGCCCCTGTCTGCATCTTTTGCAGGTGATCTCTGCATCTCTTGCTGCATCGATGTACAGGATCTGAAGGCTGATGCTCTCTGCAGTCTGCTTGCAGCATCCTCCTTCCTAGATCTTAAGCTTGATGTGCCATAAGAAACCCAGGACAGTGTCAGCATTGAAAATCTTTAGTATTCATTCGTGAAACATGATGCAACTCATGCCGGTTTTGAGGCACATCAAAAGATCCTTTCCTAGTTGAGTTTTTCTTTTCATTAATCTTTTTCTTTGTTACTATTTATTTATTTTTCTTAGGTTGGACGAAACCACGCACACATTGCAGTTGTGGGCGTGTACCAAATTCAAGCAGCATTGAGTTGCATGTAGAATCAGATGCTCTCGCCATGAAAAGACTCTAGCCTAATCTACCTTTTCCTTTCTTTTGCATATTCCATGTGGGGGGGAAAAGGCATGGGGTGGTGAGTTGACAATTGACTTTGGCCGTTTTGACCCAGGTTCATGACAAGCCTCCTGAGAAATTAAAAGAAGAATGTGCCAATTTGGTGGTGTCCATGACAGAAAGGCAGCTTTGTTTATCTTACATGTTACTCACAAAAGTTGGGATAGATGCTCAAAGGTAAATGTTCACACAAGAAGACAAGCACAATGCTCTCATGTTTTAACTAAGCTCCTTTCTTTTTAGATTTGCGAAGTAAAATTGTATATGATAGCAACCTTTTCCCTCAAATATCATGTTACAAGTTCAGGGATGGCTTTGGCATAAATGCGCAAGCAACTGCATAATTTGTTAGGTTGTTAGACCATGTGGATGGTCATAAATAAAATGATAATGAATAATTCATATTGGATTGCTTCGGAATTTGCTTTTGCGAAAGTTTCGGTCGATTGTAGCCAAATATTTTGAATCCGAGTGGTTTTGATCAGTTCTGAGTGACTCTCAATGGTTTTGATCTACTTCAAGTGGTTTCAGTCTGCTTCAAGGATGTTCGGACCAGTCCAATTGGCTAAGTGACATTGGAAGGCTATTGAGCAGCAACGAAATATTAGATGATGCTCTGCTTCAAGAATGTTCGGACCAGTCCGATTGGCTAAGTTACATCGGACGGCTATCGAGTAGCAAAGGAGTATCGAACGACATTCGAGTATCATCAGAAGATCGAACAGCAGACTTTGACCATATCCGACTTCGACTACGTCTAGTTTTGACCACGACAAAACGACCACAGCAGGTAATCACAGATTTCGACCTTAAATAGTGAACCGGTCATATACGAGTGCTTTAACTCTTGCTATCTTCGAGTACTTTGAGTACTCATGTTAGGCCAGTGGTATGACTAGCTGGCGGTGATCAGTAAATAGTGTTCGGAGGAACGGTACTTATAGTCATAAGGACTCAGTACTTAGTAGTTGTAGTGATTTGTTCTCGGTAGTCGGAACTCGATGGTTCTTGGTAGTCAACAGCGATGGTTGTTATTCCCAAGTATTTTGAGCAAAACGATGGGAATTCCCGAGTTCTTGTGGTTTTCGAGTATTCGTTGAGCTAGCATCGTAATATGTTGTCTGAGGCTAAGTTTTGGATAGCGATGGAAATTGTGGTCGTAGACGACCTAGTTATTGATGATGGATGGTGAAAGGTGTGGTTTATGTATATGTGCTGATGGCAGTCCAGCTGGGAAGAACTTATGTCGGAAAAACGTTTATTTAGTCTTTGCATGTGCAGGTGAGTGTGAAGATGATCATGGTCGATGATGAGGATGACCAGAACTAGGAGGGGTAATATGAGGTCCAGACGGCCGGGATGTCATGTGAGATGGTCGAGCTAATACTGGAGCACATGGAGGTCGAAGGTGGTGATGTGTGGAGAAGCTACAGACGGTGCGGTCCTAGAGGCTTCGACACGGAAGTTGATTAGGCGTGATGAAGATACGGGAGATGTGATCCTGAAGGCTTCATCCCATATTATGTTAGGAGTTGTGGATAAAGTTCATAACGGAAAATATTAAGAGTTTGAATGAAAACTCGTGTACGGAAGGATTTTGGGCCCTTTAATTTGAGATAGAGATAAGATTTTATGTTCGTGTTTAAGTCAAACACGGTTTTGGGCTCTAGCATATAAAAGCAAAGGCGGGCTAAGGATTTTAGCCATGAGGCTTTGCGAGGCTTTTTGGTGCTAGGGTTTTAGGGGTGCTTGTGAGGGCATTTTGTAACTCCACGAAATTCAGCAATAAAGAAGTTCTTGAATCAATCTGGATCATGATTTCTGGTGATTGCTGTTTTGGTAAAGCATATGACTACGAGCAAAGCTATGCAATATGTGTTTGTTTGAGCGGTCGAATTCGCCATCAACTACAGAGAGATTTGAAGAAGCAGAGGCAATCATTCACCCCCTCTAATTGTGCTATACAATACTGCAAGTGGTATCAGAGCAAGGTTGCAATGGTGTCATATAAGCATCAGTTGTCTAGTAAGCCAACATTTTTTGATAGTAGTCTTTCTACAAGCACAAGGTAATGCTATTTGGCAAAAAATTAAAAATTCGTATGAAGTGCCTTATGTCATTACCATTGAAAATACTGCTGATGTAGAGGCTAATGTTAAGGCTAGAAATATTTTATTGTAAGGTTTAAGTAGAAACGGGTTTATCAAAATTGCTCAACTTAAATCTACAAATAAAATTTGGTCTACTCTAGCCGATTACCATGAAGGATCAAAGTCTATTAAGGGTGTGCATTAAAATCAATTCAAAAAGAAGTATTCTAAATTTGAGATGAATCCTGGAGAATCAGTAGATGCTCTTTTCGATTGCTTCAATAAGATTATTAGTGATTTGTAATCGGTGGGTGTCACATGCACTGATTCTAATAATGCACAACAAATTTTAAATTCTCTGGATATGTCTGTTTGGAGTGTGTTAGTCACTACCATCATGGAAACTCTCACGTTTAATGATCTTTTATTCCAAGATGAAGATGCATGAGATTGATGTTTTGGCCAAGATAAATAAGACTAATTCCTTGGGCTTAGTGACTAATCAAGCTAATGGTTCATCTAGTCCCTCTAATGTCTCTATGTCTACTTTGTGCTCGATTTTAGATGAACAGGTAGAGGAGATACCAGAAGAGCAGCTTGTTCTTCTCTCCAACAGGGTGACAAAGGCGATCAATAACATCAAAATGAGGCAGAGAGGAGGTCCTGTTAGATGCTATGAATGTGATGAACTTAATCACATTAAGTTTAACTGCCCCAAACTAAAAAGCAAGGAGATCGATGACGACGAGGCACCAACTCATCGACATCGGTTCAAGACTACCTCAAGTAAGAAGCATAACTATCATAAGGTGGTCAACAAGGTACTCTCAGCACTTGAGGAGATTGATTTGAGCGATGTCGAATCTACAAGTGATGAGGACAATGGAAAGAAGGCAAAGAAGGTGGACTTCATAGGGATATACTTTATGGCAAATAGTGAGGATTACGACAATGGTGACCTCTACAACGATCTGAATGAGGTAAAACCTTTCTACACCGATTTATCTCATATTGTGCTTAGATTGACAGAAGAGCTCAAGAATTACAAAAAAGATAATTAAAAGTCATGATCTTGTTATTGAGAATTTAAACTCTGAAATTCATAGACTTTGAGCTTCCCTTCATGATGATGAATCTTGTGAGTCCTGTCAAGTTTTACATTCTGAATTGGAGCCTGCAAGAAAAATAAATGCATCAACCTTCATTCAACTTAGTGATGTAACTACTAAACTTGATGAATTAAAAGTGGCACACGACTCTTGTGATGGGAAGCTGAAACTTGCAAAAGTCAAAATCGAAAAGCTCAAGTCTAGTTCTTCTACTCAATATAAAACTTGCTCTAAGTGTGTGTGATTTGTTTTAGGCTATGCTTAATTCATCTCAGGAGTCAATTCAACAAATACTTTACCATGAGACTATTTCTTACTCTAATTGTCCTAAGATTAACACTGAAATAGAAGTTTTGACTAGACAACTTAATGATTTTACTAAAAAGGAGAAATTGGTTTAGTCTAGTACTTCCAAGGAAATTGTAAATGAATCTGTTAAATGCTCATCTTGTTCCACTCTGTCTAAGGAAAACGAGTACCTTAAAAACACTTTAGAGATGTTTTCTTTTAGCAAGAAATATTTGAATATGATTCTAGACAAGTCGAGAACTAGTGTGAAAAATTATGGTCTAGGATTTAATGTTATTGAACATGATAGGAATAATCATCCTAAAGTATCCAAGGTACTCGAACCAGGGAAAATTTGAAGTAGAATCAGAACCAAAACAAGTTATTTTCAGATATGCTAGTTTTGCAAAAGAATACTCTACCAAACCAAGTGCTGTTAAGTCGTCTGATACAGCCATTCATCAAGTCAAGTATCAATGCACTCATTGTGGTAAATATGGCCACTTTGTTCAATTTTGTTTTAGAAAAGGAAAAAAGAAAAGAAAGGATAAAAAACATTTTCGACCAGTTGCTTCCTGTGGTCGAATCAGTGTGGCTGGATGACGTGCTCGACCAGTTGGTTCTCATGGTCGGACCAGAGTGGTCAAACGAGATTTTTGACAAGTTGATTCTCACGGTTGGACCAGCGTCACAAAAGACCTCCGACCAGCGTTTTCTGCTTATTTAGAATAGTCAGTGGCCAGACCCTTGTTACATAGTTGGTCAAATTATTTTCGACCAGTGTCGTCCATGTGATCCGACCGATCAGCTGTAAGACCACCCCTTCTGAGAATGTCATATTGTTTCATGGTCGAACCTACTTTTCAACGACCGAATGGTCAAACTATGTCAAATACTAATGCTTCACTTAAATCTTCATCAATACATACTTTTGCTCCTGTTCGTCGAGTATCTCAGTACTAGATACCTAAATCTTTATTGACTAACTCCAGTACTAAGATATCGTGTGTAGTAGCATTGTAGCAGCAAACCACTCCTCTGAGCCCGTAGGGAAGTCATTGGTGATGACCATGCGAAGGAGCTCCTCGAACTCGTTACGTAGGCTGTCCTTCGCTACCGCGGTCACCAACCGAGCCTTGCAGTACTTGCAGACAGGCTCCATGCATTCCAATGTGTGGTCACTCTTGGAGCGCTTACTAGAGCGTGAGTCTTCGAACTGCTCTCGAGCAGGCTGCTTGCTGGGCCTTTTGCCGACGGAGCTGGGGGACCCGAATGGTGGCTCGTCCTCTTCATCCGAATTGATTTGCTATTGATGTGTACCTACTGGTGTGGCGGCGTGCTTGTTTGTGTACCATCAGGGCCTCATGCGGGAGTGGTGCAATCCGGAACCTTCTAACCAAACCTCTGGCCTACAAAGCAAGTGTGGGGTGCAGTTAAGCCACATGCAATACAACCATACAACACTAAAAAATAGCCTTTCGCATACCAGCTCCTGTTGTGCCCACCAAGAAGAGTCCGTAGAGATGTAGCCAGTCACTGCATTGATGCCCAACCCTGAGGCATTATGCTTCAGTGTGTGCCACTTAGTGTACAGCGTCTTTTGGGTATCCCAGTGATTCTTGAATTGCTTGTTCGTGTAACACCTACCAGTGCATGCCTTGAACTTTGACATGTGGTTGAGGTAGCCTCACCAGTTCAAACAAGTTGTATTACAGTTGTTGGCTAGGACCTCCTCACGACAAAACTCAAGGAAGGCCAAATGAGCTTCATCATTTCAATCTTCGAATTGGCTGACAAAGGGTCCATCTATAAAGGAACGAGGTGTAAGACCACATCAGTAGCCATCGATGCCCATGTAAATTCTAATGTGTTAGTCCAAATGTGACCACATGTGTGTGCCCAATATGAATTCTACATGTGTGTGGTCTATGCACATGTTTCATGCATGCACTAGAAGGAAGCTCAGCCTAGCCTACTCAGTACAATTTATTAACAATTGAAACGAAAGAGAATAATAGAGTAAATATACATCAAACTTGTGGATTCAATATGGGAAGCCATAAGCAAAGAAACTTGTGCATTTGATTTCAGTACGGCATCTGCAAGAAGAATGCAATAGGGAAAACAAATTATCATTTGATTTTTACTATAATTCACCCACTTACTAAAACCCTACGAAATCAAAACTCAGTACCATTCAGGACCACAACATTCACAAATAGTTGTAGCTCTCACAAAACTAAACTGCACATCGGTATAGATCATGTAAAGCATTAACATAAACAACTACATGAAAAAGCCGGCGGTAGAGGCATCTGCAAAGGAACGAGGTAAATGGGCATAGACCATACCTAATGGGAAATGCGCAAGGGGTTCATGCTTGTGCCAGGGAAGGCCTCTAATAGAGCTCGAATGAAGCCCAGTGAAATGGGCTAGATGATGGCTTGTGCGGCGACTAGGGAGGCAACAAGCGCTTCAAAGAGGGCACGAGTTGTGCTTCATACCTCCAACAGACTTAGTTAGTTGGTGTTAGCATCGGATGTCATGTCCGAGGTCAAGCTGGTTTGCGTGTAAGGGAGTGAGGCAACGGGTCCGACGATGGCACTGCGGTGGGCCTACAAGGTCCCGCAAGAACATCCTCATAGGGAGACACTGGGCCGACCTCTGATGGGATCACTGCCAGGTCCAGAGAAGGGGTCACCAGCTCAAGCGTGTTCCTAGGGAGACGACCAAGGTCGAGAAGAGGGATGGACTAGGGGATCCCCCTCGATGAGTGGGGATGGGAGGAGCTGCGATTGGATAGGGGAGCTAGAGCAGTGAGGGGAGGTGGACCGGGGATCTCTGCCTGGATCTGGCCATCCGTGAAGGGGAGTGAGGGGGAGCGATGAGGGAGCGACGGGGGAGTAGATGGGGCCCACCAAGGGGGAGCTGGGGTGAGCAGATGGGGCCCACCGAGGGGGAGCTGGGGTGAGCTAGAGTGGTGGGGGGAGGTAGGCCAGGGGGATCTCAGCCTATATCTGGCCATCTGCAAGGGGGAGTGGGTGGGAACCGAGGGAGCGGCCAGATCTATGCCCATCGAGGGGGAGCTGGGGGTGGATGGGGCCCACCGAGGGGGAGCTGGGGGGCGACGACGGGGTGCCACGGAGAGTGGGGAGGGGGCCCGCCTAGGGGAGCCATGTGGAGCAGCGAGGGTGAGCAGGGAAGAGGGTTGGCGAGGGGGGGCAGGAGAAGCGGCGAGGGAGCGAGGGGAACTGGGGGGACTACGGAGGGAGGAGTGCGAGTAGGGAATGTTGTCTTTGTGAGCCACCGTGTTTGGCCGCGCTTACGGCTTCGGGGATGGAAGCCAAAGCCAAAGCCCATTCAAACCCACCCTAGAATGGGAGAAGGGAAGGAGAGAGGAGGAAGGAGGGCACTACGGTCTTTAAAAATTTATAATGGCAAATTTTTTTATTTTCGCAAGTTAGCAATGTCATATCTTAAAAGACACAATTTTGTAGCGATATATCACAAAACTAGGAACATTACGGTGACATATATATAAACAATTTTGTTATATATTATCATGTTACAAGCATAATTTTTCGTCGGAGTAGAGTAGAAAAGTAGCACAGCACGGTTTAAATGAATATCACTCCCATGGCTCTTTTATTTTTTTTATGTTATTTACTTTTTTGTGTAAAAGCTTTTTTCTGATCGAATGTGCATGAGATTCTGATTTCATCCAATATTTTCAGTACCTTCAATTTGGCTTAGATGTACACGTAGATTTATAAAACTCAAAATTCAACATGCATTTTGAAAAATGCTAAACAATGCACAAGTGAGATGCTCCCCATGTAAATCATCAGTCATAAGATTTTTTTTGGATAATATCAAGAAGTCATCAGATATGGCAGAATATTAGCTCTATCTCCAAATACCAAACTGATTCAAGAGATGCTGAAAGCTAAATCTAGGAATCAAATTTTACAAACACTAATGTAGCCAGCTTGACAAAATGCAGGATCGCGAGAAGGGGCAGAGGGACTGAAAAGATTTGAGCTTTCCGAGGATCACATCTACACCCACACAACACATCAATTTCGGACGCCCAAAAGGAAAGTTTCGCAGTACAAAGCAGGCTTGTCAGCACTATACTCGCTGCATGCATCTCTCTCTCGAAGGCAATGAGCAGGGCTTTTGAAGAAATGGCAGGAAATAACTATGTTATCCTCGGAATCTTTGCTTTATTGACAACGCTGACAGTTTTGTAGCGCGCTCAAAAGCGGTGGCCGCGCAGCGAGCGAGCGAGCGAGAGAGCATGGTTGGTTTGGTAGTCTCAAAAGCAAGCAAGCAAGCAAAGCAGCCATGCCATGCATGCACAACCTGGGAACCGGACGGCCTTTTGCTAGCTTTGCTTTGGCGCGCCCACCCTTTCCATGCATGAGGCAACGCTTCTCACATGCATGCATGCTAGTAGTACCCTGATCTCGTCGAAGCTGGCAATGGCGTCCGCACATGCACACTATCATCAGGACCGGAGAATGCTCGACCAGTGTGTATTTTTGTGCCTGCCAATTTAACTACGACCACTACCTCAAAACGACTTTGAATAGAGTAATTAATCTACACTGCACCTGCATGGCTGCATGGCGAGCGAGAGAGCGCAGAATCTGCTGATTTTAAAGTGCGCTGTGAATACCCACGCATGAGATGCATCGATTGCTGCGTGTTTGTAGTAAAGCTCAGTGGCGAATCTCCTTGGAAGAAGTAAACCTAAGGCTGGGAGGGAGATACGGTGGAAAGCTTGGCTACTTCTTTCTTTCGCCCTTTCCGGAAAACAGAAAGCTTTTGGTTTCAGCTGAGTTGGGTGCTCATGCAAACACAGTCTGCGTTTGCGATCTGTGAGATGTTCAGTTGTGCAGTGTTGGAGCTAGTCAGTAAGACAGGCAAAACGTTCTGCAAGGAGGCAGGAAGATGTATTCAGACGCAATTGGACGAGGGTACGGCTTGAATATTTAATTAAGATCCTAAGACTCATGGTTGTAAGCTCTCATAACTATTTTTTTTGAGTATACCGGTCAAAGAATTACTATACATTCTGCCTGACCAACAGATCACTCGGAGACAGTGATAGATCCAGAATCAAAATTTAAAGAAACTTACGGAACTTACTCACCGGTTTATTGAATACCGAGTTACCTTGAGTAGACCCTGCAACACCTGACTGAGCACCTCTGCCGTCGCCTTGAGCAAGTCCTGCAGCTCGAAGAACCTGCCCCAGTTGTCGCGCAGGAACGTCAGCATTCACGGCAAGCACCAAGATGATGTAAGTTAATTTATACGTGCATGCAACAATGCATAAGTTTACTCTTCTTCAGATTCATGAATGATATACTTCTATTGTGGTGTATATTCTTCAAGTTTGTGCATGAATCAGTAGTGATATGATTATCCTTTTTCTTTCTCATGGTGCGTTCGTGTTCACTACGTACGCAACAGATCATTACATAATAAATAAAAGACAGCGAAAAGATAGCAGAATATGTGGCTTTCATTGGTCAGAATCAGATGATTAGCTAGCTTTGAGCACGATACATAACTTCCCCTGAAACCAGGTGGAATCCGTTGCAACCAAGGACGACATTGCAGACGCAGCACGAATGCATGAAACTGGCGTGTAGGTGTATCTGTCACGGTTGCACTTGCATAGTTGCATGTACCTGATGTGACGCATGTGCTAGCTCGTGTAGTTAATTCACAATCAACTAATCAAACAAATTAATTCTGTAACTAGTTGGGATAATTACTTTTCATTTTACAGCGCAGTGAAGCGGGTGAACTGCTTCCACCGGGTGGGGTTCGGCGCTGGCGACTACGACACGTCGGGGAGCATGTACATGGTGGTGTTCGGGCTCTTCCAGCTGCTGCTGTCGTAGCTGTCGAGCCTGCACAACATCGCTTGGCTCTCCGTCATCGCCGTTGCCACCTCCTTCGGCTACTCCTTCATCAGCCTTGGCCTCTGCGCTGCCAAGTGGGCCTCTCATGGTGACGTCCGTGGCACGCTCGCCGGCGCCATCGCTCACCCAAGGACAAGGCCTTCAACGTCCGCCTCGTGCTTGGCAACATCGCCTTCTCCTACACCTTCGCCGATGTCCTCATCAAGATCAGGACATGCTCGGGTCGCTGCCGGCCGAGAACAGAACCATGAAGAAGGCGTCGTTGTATGGCCTCAGCATGACAACCGTGTTTTACCTCCTGCTCCTGCTACCTTGGGGGTACCCACAGGCTAGCCGGCGGTGGGGGTGCCAACCCTGGCTGACCCCTCGGTGGGTCCATCCCTGCTTGGAAGGTTCATAAACTGACTTGATGGTCTACTTCCAGAAGACTCCTCCCATGCGATAGATAAGACATGTGCTCTATCCGGCCCAAACAGCACAACGTCGGCCCTGTATATTGGCAACAACTGTCTTGCAGTTGTGCTGCATGATAATCTCCCACTGACAATAACCGAAGGTTAGTTATCACCAGATATCTCTCTCTAACAACAACCTCCACTCTGATCGGACGCGATGATTCCATGAGACATCTCCTCAGATAGATAACTGGAGACCCTTCAACGGTATTTAAATGTTGATGAGAGAAGATGTACAGAAGGACAATGAACAACCAACACACGATTGCTCGAAGACATGATCAATTGGTAGGCAACCAAAATCTTCCAAGTAGTGCGAAGAAGATAGATTAGGGCTAGTTGAGTCTATTTTGTAGGACTCTTTGTAACCAGTTCATAAGCAATAAAGATCATCACCTTTCTCTTACTGGTCTATTCCAAGGAATCCAACCATCTTTCTTGTATTATTCATAAGATCGGCGACTGAATCATCGACAGTTGGCGCCGTGGGGAAGAAGGTGCTGACTTCCTAAAGTCTTCTTCATCAGCAAGCATTATCCACTCTAGTCTTCTGTCAATATCACCTATGCAATCATGGCAGTAACTTGGGATGAGGAGAACTGGTTCGATTTGGTCGATGATGCCGACCTCCACATGGACACATGCATCTGTGCCATGGAACACGATGCTTCTTTATTGTCATCCTCCATCCCAGGCTCGCCCGTCCCTGAGACCAGCAAGATCGATCGGATGAAAGAAGGAACGTCACCCCCATCATTAACATTGCCTAGGGATCATGTCATTCCAATGTTGCTAGAATGCCCAAGCAATGCGGCAAGCCCTGTATTTTTGACCGGCAAACACAGTGACAAGAACGCAGCACCACAACCTGAAGGTCAGAGTACTCTCAATTTAGTCATGGGCGGCTGCTATTCGCCAATGACTTCTATGTATAGCAGGAGTCGAATGACACCTAGTCATGGTGTTGATGAAGTTTCCTCCGGTGAGAAGCCAGGAGAAGGTAATAATGCTCATCATTCGATCCATAATCCATTGGATTAGGTTGAGTCTGCCACACAACCTTCCAGAGTTGGTGGTCTTTAACCATTCCCCATTGTGAAGGCTACTGGCCGAAGTGACAAAAGGCTCTCCCTCAGTTATGGTTGGAGTTCGTCGGGAGATTCATGTTGGAAGCACAAAGTTAATGCAATCAGAGATACCACTGCAAATCTCATGCTAGATTCTCTACGGTAGACTCCCCCACGGCCCACTGGTCAAAATGGTGTGAATGTCCTGGATCACCCAGAGGGAATGGAAACAACAGAACTGGTGGACATCGACCATCTAATCCACCTACTTGTACCCCTCCACGCTTGATGAGTTGCGTGGGACGAGCAGGGAACTTAGGGCGAAGCTCAAGTCATCATACCCCTTTGTCCGGTATCCTGAACCTACTAGGAGTTCATGATATTCTAAACAACCTAGATCTACTTTAGCAGAAATCTCGGGATATGCTCACATTGCAGGACAATTATCGGAGATTCTAGAATACACCATGCATCGGATAGAAATGTATCGATAGCAAAGATGCTTTCAAAGCTATACACTGACTTCTTCCATGGATTCTCCACATGATATAAGCTAGCATGGTTGGGCTGATGTTAATCCATCAATAGTACAAAGACCCACTCAAAGGTTTCATCAAGGAGGTCACAAGGAAAGAAGGCTCTTCGAGAACGAAGCAACTCCTCCCCCTCATCCCAAAACACGACATCAGGGATACTATCTGGATGATCTCTAACATCATCTGAACCATGTATCTGGTCAGAGACACAACTTGAGTGTCCACGACTGAATAGGAGCACCAATTCCCTATGATGAATATCAAAGGAACATGTCTCTTACCGATTACAATCCAGCTCCTTTCTAGAGAAGGCGCCATGACTTGATCACAGGCTATTGGGCTTTCTTGGCTAGCCTTCAAGCGGTGCATTGGCTGAAAAAGGTTCCAACCAGCGAATCTTAAGAAATTTGATGAAAAAATCCATTAGAATTTATGTAGATTTATACCACCACTATTAGGGCTGCTAGAGGTGACAACGTGATGGAAAACTATTAGCTGATAGTCCTCGATGGTTCTACTCGGTTCTAGTTACTTAACTAAACCGATATGATCAATTTATACATGGGAGTAGCTTTGTGACCTACTAATCACTAACTTCCAAGGGACATACGACGGACATACGACCACCCTGGGAAGGAAGATGACCTTCACTAGATCTGATAAGAACCCAATGAGACTCTGCGACATTACATCAAGAGGTTCAGTCAGGTTTGTAACTTAATCCTAGAGGTTGCAGATTCTTCTGTTATCCAGGCATTCAAAACAGGATTAAGGAACCAACGATTTACGGAGGGCATTTCAATGAACCCTCCAAGGACAATCGTCAAACTATTCGACATGGACGATAAGTATGCACCCGCTAGTGAAGTGGTTGAGTGAACAAGACCATCGATCGAAAAAGAAGATTCCTCAACATGGCTTGGAGAAGAAAGAGAAGAAGGCTAAGAAGTCTCCTAAAGGAAAGAAGAATCGCAAACCCAATACCAAAGAGGTTCTTATGATTTTAGAGAAGTACACTAAGAGCAAGAAGGATTATTTCAGTCGAAAAAAGGAAAAAGCTCCAACTAACAAATCTAAGAACAATAAAAGGTGATGTCTGCTCCACCAAGCAACAGGGCATGATCTACGCAATTGCATGCCTGGCAAAATAAGCTATAAGATTATTATTTGGGTAAGGGTCTTTTCCCTTCCATTCAAAAGGTTGGAGAACCGAGCTCCAAGAAGGACAAGGATGGTGATGAAGAGATGGACTATTAGGAGCTACAACACACTGTTGACATGATCTTCGGTGGGTCCTCCTCCTACAAAACCAAATGGCATCTGAAGACTATGGAACAGGAAGTGAACCTCATTGAATCACCTATCGCTGCCAAGCTATCCAGGTGGTTGGAGATAACCATTTGCTTCAGCTGAGAAGACTACCCCATCCCTTCAACTTGACCAAGTATGTTCTCTATTGTTGTAGAACCTATCATAAATAACTGTAAAGTTAATCGAGTTCTAGTAGATGGAGGTAGATCTCTCAATATTTTGTTTGCAGGAGGTTTAGAAGAAATACAAGTTCCTAAGTCAAAACTAAAGCCTGTGAAGTATGCCTTTCATGGCATAGTCTCTGGATCCTTGACCAAACCGATAGGATCAGTGTTCGTATCGGTTACATTCGGAAGTCCAGATAACTTCCAAAAGAAAAGAATCTCATTCGATGTGGTACATTTTGAAACCACATTTGAAGGGTTTAAGCTGCTAAAGTAGAAGCACCGACTTGCTAGAATAGTTTTGGGCAAATCCAGCTGACCTAGACACAGACTTGGAAGGCTCATGGGGTTTGATCTCAAACTTGCCACTCTTCAAAACTCTCACAACCTTAGGTGGATGGTTCTTAGAATATTCTAGGGAATTGAAACCTAGACTTCTCTTCTTCATACTCACTTTATATTGGTCAATAATCATGTTGAGATTCTTCATTTCACTGAAAAATCTCTCAATGGTCTTTTCGAGATAGTCATTTTCTTAAGCTAGGTTCTCACATATGGCACACTCGGTGTTCTTGGTTTCTCTAGCATATCTCTCTTTATGAACAACTACCTTAAGTCTCAAAGCCTCACAAAACACACAAGGGGATTTTCTAATCCTACCCAACTGCTCCTTAAAGTTGACTCTAAATGCTTCATGAATCTCATCTAAATCAATCACAATTCATCCCAAAATGCACAAAAAATATAATCAATTATTTTCTTAGATGAAGCTATGGACAAGAATTATTCATTTTTACATTTGTTCTCAAGTGTCTTGCTAAGGGCATTGTCGTAGGGGTGGCCCCCACCTAAACCCAGCAGGCCTGGTAGGAAGTTATAAGGCCCAGAATAGGCCACGTGTAATGACACAAATACCCCTGAAGGGGATAATCAGCTGTAAGGGCATAATTGTAAAAGCACTCCCCATGTATATATATATAGAACACCGGCCATGGGGAGGGGGCAGGCCATTACACTCATCTTCATCACTCTCCACTACCACCTCTCTCTCTCTGTTTGGCCCGTAGCCACAACTGGCGCCGTCCGTGGGGAGGACAAGGACAAGCCTGAAGACCGAAGAAGAAGGATGGCACCGAAAAAAGCTTCATCAGCGGTGGCGAAGGGAAAGAAGGCGGCCGGGCCGGAGCGTCGTATGAGTACCAGGGCTTCGGCATCGGCAGCGGCGAGTGCGGGTGGCGACGCAGGCGCGGTGGCCGAGGACGTCGACGTTCGCGCGGTGACAACCAACCTCATCACCGGCACCGTGACGACCAACCCCGTCACCGGCACCGCGACGACCAACCTCGTCACCGGCGCCGCGACGACCAACCCCGTCACCGGCACCACGGCGACCACCCCGTCGCCGGCGTTGCGGTGGCAAACCCGGCGGTTGAAGATGTCGACGTCAGTGCGGGGACAACTGACCCCGCCGACGCAACGACAGCCGACCTCGCCGCCCCCGCCGCGACCCTCGTTGGCAGCGCGGACCGGGCGGTTCGAGGTAGCCACGATGGAGCGACTGGCAGCTCGGGAGCTTGCGACGCGGTCGTGCCCGCGCCGATCCGCCCGTTGGGAGTACCGGCGACCCCGCCCGCACAGGCGGTAGAAAGCGCCCTACTGGCGGCCCTCAACGCGTTCCAGCGGGAGCTAGGGGACCTTCGCGAAGCCGTCCGAGATATGCAAGAGGCTCGGAGCCAGCAGGCCGCGCCAGCAATCGCGACCGAGCCCACGCCGGAGAGGGCGGACAGTCGCGAAGCCCCCACGTCTAGCCGCGTGCCGCTGCGGCGCGTAGATCCGGAGTCCCCGCTTTCGGCGGAGCTGCAGCAGGCGGCATGGCCCGAAGACTTCAAGTTCCCTAGCGCCGTCGACTCGTACAAAGGCGACACGGACCCCCCGTGAGTTCGTGCGCGTGTACGAAACCGCGATCGAAGCCGCGGGCGGAGACGACGCCACAAAGGCGAAGGGACTCCCCCTCGCGCTGCAAGGAGTGGCGCTCTCTTGGTTCTTTACCATAGAGCCGGGCTCCATTTACGCGTGGGAGCAGCTTCGCGTCCGCCTTCACAACAACTTCCAAGGAAACTACGTCGACCGAGTCGACGCGGACCAACTCTTTGCTGTGAAGCAAAAACCCTCGGAGAAGCTCCGGGACTACTTCAAACGCTTCGCCAAGATTCGATGCCAAGTGAAAGACGTTAACGAAACCACCATCGTTAATGCAGCCATACAGGGCCTTCGCCCGGGCCCGATGGCCGAGTACAACGCGCGAAAGCCAATCAAGACGGTGGCGAAGCTCTTCGACAAAATGGAAGAATACGCCAGGGCGGAGGAAGACGCGCGGCGAAGGCAAGGTGACGACTTCGACACCAACTAGGCCGGAGCCTCGGCAAAAGCCGAAGATCCGCCGAAGGGCGGTTCTTCGAAGGGAAAACGTAAGCAAGAATCGTCCGGGGACGCGCCCGACCGCAGGGACGCCTCGCATAAGGAGTCGTCCGATCAGCCCAAGCGCGGCTAGCAGAGGTCGAGGCAAAACCGGTACGTCCTCGACATCGAAGGCGGGTCCGACGAGGGTGCTCCCGCGGGCCGAGGCGGTCGGGGGCGCCGTGGCCGGGGGCGCGGCCGTGGCAGGGGCCGCGACAATAAGGGTCGTGGAGATTACGACGACCAGCATCAGGGACTATGGTGCGTAGTCCACGGTCGCGGCAATCATGATACCCGCGCCTGCACCTCCATCGCGACGCTCCGCGACAGCGTCGCTAGGGACAGGAACCCGAAGGCGCGCCCGCCTGCGGTGGCCCACGTCCAATTCCCATACGAGGCCCCCGTGCAGGTACAGGCGCAAGGGATGCAACCCCAGGAAGGCACCTTACGGATCTAAGCTCACGTACAGCAGCCTCGGGAGGGCCTCCTGTCGCTGCAGGCCCCGGACGCAACCCACCGCAGGGTCATTAACGTCATATCCGGAGGCTCTGCGCACTGGAATTCGCCTCGGCACGGCAGCAGAAGGCCTATGCGCGAAGACTACATCACGTGGCGGCATACCCAGCGCAAGCACCGCCGGATTGGGCGCAGCACGAAGTCACATTCACACCCGACGACGCCCAGGGTGTGGACTTCCCTCATCAGGACCCCCTGGTCATCCGGGTCACTATCGCGGGATGCGACGTGGGGCGCGCCTTGGTGGACGGCGGTAGCTCCGCGAACGTATTGTTTGCGGCGGCCTTTGACCAGATGGGGATCCCTCGAAGCCGCCTAGGGCCCTCGAGAATCCCACTGCAGGGCTTCAGGGGACAGCCCCTGCGGGCGCTGGGCCAAATAGGTCTTCAAGTCTCCTTCGGCCGAGATGACAATGTGCGGGCCGAAAATGCCACCTTCAACGTGGTCGACCTTCCGTACCCCTACAATGCCATATTAGGGCGCCCAATCCTCAACTCCTTCGGTGTGGTACCACATCACGGCTATCTATGCATGAAGATCTCGGGTCCCCGGACCATCATCACCGTCCGAGGCGACCAGGATATGGCCCGGCGCATCGAGCCAGGTACCAGGTGCCCGCGTCGCGAAGCCCAACGGCGCTCCTAGAGCTGGCGGCACAGCGCGGAGGTCCGCGGGGCCATTCACAGGCGCCTTGGCGGGCCCTGCAGATGTCTAGCGACTAGAGGCTTCGGCCGCACCAAGGTCAAACGGTTAGTATATCCATCCTTTGTAGTTGCTCACCCGCGCAAACGGAGATGTAATGAAGATCGCCGTTTGTCGCTAATCTTTCTTTATCACGCGCAAGTACGCGGTGAAGGCGCGCGCAGGCTTAGCCAACGCGCGCGTTCCCGCAGTATACATCGAAGTCGCACGTTCGCGTGTGCACTCGCCGTAGCCAGGGGTACGGGACTGAGTATAAACCGAAGTCGCACGTTCGCGTGTGCACTCGCCGTAGCCAAAAGGTGACGGGACTGAGTATAAACCGAAGTCGCACGTTCGCGTGTGCACTCGCCGTAGCCAGGGGTACGGGACTGAGTATAAACCGAAGTCGCACGTTCGCGTGTGCACTCGCCGTAGCCAAAAGGTGACGGGACTGAGTATAAACCGAAGTCGCACGTTCGCGTGTGCACTCGCCGTAGCCAAAAGGTGACGGGACTGAGTATAAACCGAAGTCGCACGTTCGCATGTGCACTCGCCGTAGCCAAAAGGTGACGGGCCTGAGTATAAACCGAAGATGCACGTTCGCGTGTGCACTCGCCGTAGCCAGGGGTACGGGACTGAGTATAATCCGAAGTCGCACGTTCGCGTGTGCACTCGCCGTAGCCAAAAGGTGACGGGCCTGAGTATAAACAAAGACGCACGTTCGCGTGTGCACTCGCCGTAGCCAGGGGTACGGGACTGAGTATAAACCGAAGTCGCACGTTCGCGTGTGCACTCGCCGTAGCCAAAAGGTGACGGGCCTGAGTATAAACAAAGACGCACGTTCGCGTGTGCACTCGCCGTAGCCAGGGGTACGGGACTGAGTATAAATCGAAGTCGCATGTTCGCGTGTGCACTCGCCGTAGCCAAAGGTGATGGGCCTGAGTATAAACAAAGAGGCACGTTCGCGTGTGCACTCGCCGTAGCCAGGGGTACGGGCAGGCCCGGCCCTGGGGGGGGGGGCGAGCGGGGCGGCCGCCCCGGGCCCCCAAAACCCAGGGGCCCCCATACACTAATATACATAATACATACTATCCGGATCTGGCTCGACTTCTCATCTTCAGAATTCAGATCGTCTTTACGTGATTTCGTCTAGGGCAGTAGCCAGTAGGGCGGCGCCGCGCGAGCACCATCAGTCCATCACGCCGCGCGGCCGAGGCGCCGAGCCGCCGAGGTTGGCCTGGCCGTCGCCCGTCTCCGTCTGCCCGTCTCTAGACGTCTCGTCGTCTCTCCGTCTCCGGCCTCCGCCGCGCAGGCGCGCAGGCGCGCTACGTCTCCCCCAGGCCCCAGCCGGCCAGCCGGTAAGCTCTGCAATTCTGCTGCATGCCTGCATGCATCCGCACAAGGCGCTTGCGCCGACCGGTCATCCGCTTTGCATTGCATGGCCTGATGGCCTGCATGCAGCATGCTGCATGAATCATCAGATTGATCATTCATCATTGATTGCAGGCGCGTGGGCGTGTCCACATCTACTGTAGACAGTAGACTGTAGTTTGCAATCTTGCATATTAGGAATTTTTAATCAATAATTAGTGCTTTGTTAATTGTTATTTGTAGTTACTAATTATACTATTGTTCTTTAAATTTTCAGTACCATGTCATCTAGAAAATATGCATCCGGCAGTGAAAAAAGAAAAAAGAGGAAACAAATAGATGAGTTGATTGAATCACAGAGGGGATCCATTGACAAATTTTTTAAAAGTAATACGAGCAGTTCAAGAAATCCTGATGAATTGGCGATAGTTGCTGTGGAGGAAGATGCTAATGTGAATCTAGAAGATGAGGGCCCTACGGAAGACCATGTCAACATCAACACAGATGATAACAATGTGAGTGCTCATGAGCACATATTTAATTCATCTGCTACAGAATCTGCTAGTTTTGATGAACCAGTATTTACTACAAATATTTATGATCCGATAGAAATGTCAGAAGAAATTTTTAAGGTACTATCTATAAACTCTTTGATATGAATTTTTCTTTAATACATAACGTATTTTAAGTGTTTGTTGGTAAAATTATATATATATATATATATATATATATATATATATATATATATATGTGTGTGTGTGTGTGTGTGTGTGTGTGTGTGTGTGTGTATGTAGATTTATATTTAGATATTTATACTAGGGCCTCTATTTCTAGTTTCGCCCCGGGCCTCTAAAATCTCAGGACCGGCCCTGGGTACGGGACTGAGTATAAATCGAAGTCGCATGTTCGCGTGTGCACTCGCCGTAGCCAAAGGTGACGGGCCTGAGTATAAACAAAAGACGCACCGGGGGGATGCCCTCGCGCGCACGCACTAGTCCACGGACTCTAAATAAGACGTAGCGTCGAGGTCTGCCTCCGCACGCGCGAGTCTCCGGACTATAAAGCAAGACGTAGCGTCGAGGTCTGCCTCCGCACGCGCGAGTCTCCGGACTATAAAGAAAGGAGAAGTGCCGAGGTCCGCCTCCACATACGCCAGTCTACGGACTATAACAAGGCAAAGTGCGGAGGTTCGCCTCCGCACACGCCAGTCTACAGGCTGTCCGTTCTAAGGAACCCTGGCGCAGCTACTTCGCCAACGGTGGCATCAACACACAACGCATATCCTAAAATGCCAGGAAGTCTGCATACCGGAAAAATCACAAGTACAAAGGTCCGGCAACATCCCTGCCGCTCTAAGCCGCTATCCCGCGGGTTCGTACTTAACACGCGCTAAAGCGGGGGCCTCGCTCGAAGAAGGCCGGCTCGCCCAAAAGTCCAGCGACTCTTCGGCCCTTTGCCAGCGTCGAAGGCGTCGCCGGGTTGAAAGGTCGGCCGCAAGAAGCCGGCCCCAGCAAGGAAGCTGCCCGGGATATAGGCGAAAGTCAGAATGCATGCAGCAAGTGTGTACTTTATTCGCAAAGACAAGGAACAGTACAACGCACGCCTACACCTAGGCACCACGGCGTCAGACCTGTGGGTTCCCGGCGCCTTCGGAGGGCCCAGCGCCGCCATCGTCGCGTCGAGGGACCCCGTCCAGAAATTGGCCGAGGCTCCCCGTCCCGTAGAGCGACTTCTGGAGCTCGATCCGTGCAGCATCCGGCCCGACGTAAGCCCAGATCCGATCGAAGAAGGGCCCGAGGGCAAGGCAAGCGGAGCGGACGGCGCCGGACATTACTCCGGCCCCGCCAGGCATCTCCAGCTGGGGGTCATCCAGTCCGGCGACGTGCGTACAACCGCGGTGCTGCAGGAGCGCGCACACCAAGCATGCCGACGTGTACGCGCAGTGGGTGCCGAAGGACGTCGCCGCGTCGTGCACGACGTTGGCGGCATCCCTGACCCAGCGGAGCGTCCGAGACAACTCCTCCGGGCCGAAGGCGCGGCCCGGCACCTCAGTTACCAGCCCTTGAAGATGGCTCTCCAGCGCTTGCATGGCGTCCCACGCAACCACCGAGGCGTCGCCAAGCGTCTGGTTACGCTCCGCTAGAGTCAGGGCAAGCTCGCCTTTTTTCTTCTCTAGCGAGGTGAGCTGCTCCAGGAGCCTGTCCCGCTCCGCCGCAAACCTCTGTTCAGCAGCTGCCGCGGCCGACTCCCGCGCTGACGCAACAAGTCCCTCGGCGTGCGCCCTATCTTCGGCGCATTCCGCTTCCAGCTGGCGGATGCGGGCGTCCTAGGCAGAGCGGGCGCCAGAGGCTTCGCGCAGCTCCTCCTCAGCGGCCCGCAGCCTATCCTCGAGCGCCTTTCGGCTACGAGCATAGGCCGTTTGCAGGGCCTGCCCCAGCACAAGTGTCTGTAGAAGGGAAAAGACTTAGCAAGCTCAGCTAAGCCCAGGCGTGGTCGCATGAGTACTTACCCTCACCCCGGACACCTCGAAGGCGTCCTCGAGGCGCCCTGCCCCGTAGGTCTGCAGCACTTGCGGGTCGACGCTGGTGGCCGCGTCATTCACAATCTCGCGCCACGCCCTCAGCGTCTCCGGAGGCGGCACGAAGTCCGCGGGGCTTACGCGCGCGGAGGCCCCGTGTTCCGCCAAGGGCTCCCCCTCCGGAATGAGCAACGCTGCAAACAGGGATACAGGTGAGCACCCCAAGGCACAAAAGCACACATCAAGGTAAGCTAAGTCACCGTACCCTCGGTAGCAGAAGGAATGGTCCTGCCGCGGGCAGGAGCCTCTGCGTTCGGGGAGGGTGACGGCTGTCCCTGCGCGGCGGGAGGCGTGGCCAGAGGGGCAGAAGGCGCGTATGCCGCAGGGTCCCCGGCGCTTGCGCTGGAGTCCCACAAGCTTCTGATGCCCGTGGCCACGACGAATCCTCGCGGTGTCCGGTGGAGCTCTGGCTGCACACACGGCCGTTTAGCCGGGGCAGCCAGCAGCGACGCCACCCCCGCAGCTGCGGTTGGGGGAGACCCCGCGGCTGCCGCGCCCGGGGGCGAAGGTTCTGCGGTGGCGGTTGTCGCAGGGGGCACCTCGCTTTCGGCTGCGGGCGGTAAAGGCAGCACGGCTCCGTGCGCCCTCGTGGAGGGCGCCTCCGGCACCACAGCGGCCGCGGTCAAAAGCTGCACCTCGGCATCGCCGGTCCGCACGGGTTCCGCCTCGGTGACTTCGGTGGGCGGTGAGACTTCCCCCCTCCGGCTGCCCGCGGCAAACTCGCCGTCCGGGACGCTCGCCGAAGATACCTCGCCTTCGGCGTCTGCGCCACCCAAGCCCGAATCGGCATACCTCGCCGAGTCCGACTCCGCGTCCGCCGCGCCCTCGGAAACACTAGCAGCAGGCGCGGCAGGCGCCCCGCTGCGGCCCCTCTTCCGAGACGGGGCCTTCTTCTTCTTCGCTGCACCGTCGACTGGAGCGACACGGTCCGGCACGGCAAGGCCCAGGACCTCGCACACGCGGTTTATTCGCCCCAGCCTCGCCTCGGCGATAGCAGACGCGCGCTGCTCGTGCTCTCTGGCGGTGTACGGCCCCAGGAATACGTGCGCAGCTTGCTCCGCCTCCTCCAAGGAAATCCCTGAAGCAAACGAGAATAGCATCAGCATGTAACGCATTTCGCGTGAACAAAGGAGGGACGCGATCGAGGCTTACGAAGACCGGGCGGCGCCGGCAGCGAGCAGACCCATGGCGAGACATTGTCGTCTCGACGCCTCTCGGCGGCAAGACGCCAGTCGTAGGCAAGCGGTGCCACGCCGTACATCACGTACTCTTCGGCGAGGTCGCGCATGTTGAGGCGGGCGGCCACGCCTACGAGCCGCTTGACCCTCCGCTTGTCCTCATCATCGAGCGTTCGGCCGGGCGAGGGCTTGAACGCCATCGGTCGGCCTGTGCACTCAAGGCCGCTCCCGCTCTCCACACGGTGGTAGAACCACCGCTTCATCCAGTAAGACTCCCACTTCCCGCGAGTTGAGTTCGCAGGGAAGAGCTTCTTGCACGACGGGCGAAGAATAAAAGTGACGCTACCGAAGCTCGACAGCATCCCGTCCTTCCGGCCCTTGGGCTGGCATCGTGCCTCGTGAAGATAGGCGAACAACGACGCGCTGGGCCAACACGCCCCCGAGCGCAAGGCCCAGCTGTACACCGCGAGCCGGGCCACAGCGTTCGGAGTCAGTTGCGCCAGCTCCAGCCCGAAGGTCCGCAGCACGTCGCCCACCATAGCCGCCGCTGGATCCGGAGCCCCGCGCCGAAAAAGGAAACGAACACGACCGCCTCCAACCTCTCGGGATGCGGTTCCATCTCGTCGGCGGCGGGCAGTCGTACCTCCTGGCGCCCGGACAACTTCCCCGCGCGCAGGAGCCCTTGGATCGTCTTCTCGGTCACAAGCGTGGGGCCTAGCTCGCCGGAGAACGTGCCTTCCTCCTCCGCCACCAGCCGTTCCTGGTCCGCCGCCGCCGGGTCGCGCTCTTGGAGCGCGTATTTCACCTTCAACAGCGAGGACCGCCGGCGAATGTCAGGGCCACCAACCGCCTGGCTGCGCTTGCTACTGGAGGCCATCGCTTCCCACGGAGAGACTGAAGCGGAGAAGATAGCGCGAAGGTGTAGAGGGTGGAGCAGACAGGAAAGAGGGCGTAAAGATGCAGGGACGCTGTTACGGGGGGCTATTTCAAACCACCTCGCCCATACCACCGCTACCGAAGCGTCACAACGATCCGCGTGCCGGATGCAACCGCAGCGGTGTAAAGGTCCGCCCCGCGCGATTCCCTGTAACGGAAAGCGAAGTGTCGCGAAGGTCCGCGACGGGGCGCGACCGCAGTCGTACAAGCGCCCGTCCGGCGCAATGCCCCATACCCAAAGCTGGAAGGCCACGACCACAAGCGCCAAGGGCCGTCACAGCACGACGCTACCTAGCCGCCGTTAAAGGCGCATTCATGGGCCAGGGGATCACAACCGCTCCGGCGCCGTGCCATTCACTGCCCGCCCCGTGCCCCCCTTGCCTAGGGAAGAGGCGAGCAGCCGCGCAAACGCAACCGTCCACATCCCGTCGCCCGCCGGTCATAGGCCGCCACGTGCCCCGGGCGCGTCGGGTCGCACGGTACGGATGGCAGGCCGGGGGCCGGCGTGATTCCAGGTACCTTTACAGCGCAAGGCCGCATCGCAAGACCACAAGTCACCGCACGCGTGGCGGTGTTCGCGAGGCGATGGCGTTCGATGGGTAGGGGACGGAGCGCGCGCGTCTACTTCGACTAGGCGCCAGCTTCGCTCCCACCCGTTCGAAGGGTAGGGGACGGAGCGCGCGCGTCTACGTCGACTAGGCGCCAGCTTCGCTGCCACCCGTTCGAAGGGTAGGGGACGGAGCGCGCGCGTCTACTTCGACTAGGCGCCAGCTTCGCTGCCACCCGTTCGAAGGGTAGGGGACGGAGCGCGCGCGTCTACGTCGACTAGGCGCCAGCTTCGCTGCCACCCGTTCGAAGGGTAGGGGACGGAGCGCGCGCGTCTACTTCGACTAGGCGCCAGCGTCGCTGCCGCCCGTTCGAAGGGTAGGAGACGGAGCGTGCGCGTCTACGTCGACTAGGCGCCAGCTTCGCTGCCACCCGTTCGAAGGGTAGGGGACGGAGCGCGCGCGTCTACTTCGACTGGGCGCCAGCCTCGCTGCCACCCGTTCGATGGGTAGGGGACGGAGAGCGCGCGTCTACTTCGACTAGGCGCCAGCTTCGCCGCCACCCGCTCGATGGGTAGGGGACGGAGCGCGCGCGCGTCTACTTCAACTAGACGGAGCGAGCTTGAAGAACGCAGAACAGCACATACGACCACAATAACTCGAACATGCAAAGGTCAATTTGTGGCAAGAGCAGACATGCTCTCGTAAACAGATATGCGTCGCCACACCAGCATATGCTCGTTCGCACGATCAGAGCGTATGGATGACTTCATATCTGTCTACGAGAGCAAGTCAGGCCTTGCCATTTCCACATCAAGCCGTGAAGCATTCCCACAAATAGGACATATTTTGTTCACCAGCGCTCGCGGGCATTGACGCCGGTCGACGCAGCCATCAAACGCAGATGAACAAAATTTTCCCCTACATGTGAGAAGTTAACCATGAGCAGGTACGGGAGGTGCAGCAAGGGATGTCTAGCGAGCGGCCCCCGACGCCAACATATGTATACTCGGCCTCACCAGGCGAAGAGTCGCCAGCATGGAGGCATGCCAACCGACGGAAGAACAAACGCGGGGTGTCGGGCGGTTCAGCTACCAGGGGCGCGTAAGTGCAACCGTCCGCACCCCACCGCGTGCACGCCGGAAATCGTCGCACGCTCCACTTACGAGAAGGCGCACTGCACGATGCGACAGCCTGCCCCCTGGCAAGCCAACCGTCATTAAAAAGCACACCACCAGGCGGCAAGGTCGCAACGACTGCGGAGCGCGCGCGCCTCAGAAGTCCAAATGCCGGGAGTCTGCCGTCACATTGATGGTCACGACGCCTCAAGGCCCGCACCGCGCCAAGCACGCTTCACCACGTGGACGGCCGGAAGAGCACGCATCTGCTTCGGCCACAGCGCAGCCCCGGGTCAAGTTTGGAGAAGTTCACAGGCCGCGGGGGACGGAGGGGGCCAAAGGACTCGGCGACATGGCTTCGGCCCTGTGAAGCCCTTCACCATGAGAGGCTCCTGTCGTAGGGGTGGCCCCCACCTAAACCCAGCAGGCCTGGTAGGAAGTTATAAGGCCCAGAATAGGCCACGTGTAATGACACAAATACCCCTGAAGGGGATAATCAGCTGTAAGAGCATAATTGTAAAAGCACTCCCCATGTATATATATATAGAACACCGACCATGGGGAGGGGGCAGGCCATTACACTCATCTTCATCACTCTCCACTACCACCTCTCTCTCTGTTTGGCCCGTAGCCACAACAGGCATCAATTTCAATCGATAGCTTAGAGTAATTTTCACAAGATACAGTTCTAGAATGAACAAGCATTTCAATCATTTCTTTTAGCTTAAGTTTGCTACTCTCACAATGAGAGCAAGAATGATTAGGATTAAACTTGAGCAATTCCTTAGTGGCACTATCAAGTTTTAGTTCAAGCCAAGCACAGTTTGAGTATGAAGGAATAACATCTAGAGGAATAATATATTAGGCAATAGCATATAAGCAACCATTACCATTACTACACTTTAGTGTTTCTAGTTCATCTAGAGCATCTTTGAGTTCACTGATAATAGAAAAATGTTTAGTTGTAAGCATAACTAATTGATCATGCAAAGACAAGCAAGATTCATAGTTTTCAACATCACGAATTATGGAGTTGAGGCTAATAATTTCTAGATTTAAGTTATCAATCATAAAATCCTAATTCTTAATTATCTTATCTTATCTTATTTCTTCTATTTTTGTTCAGCTACAACAAGAGCACGCTTCATTTGTTGATCTGAGAGGCGTACCTCATCGGGATCATTATCATTAGAAGTGTCAACATTAGTGATGCTGCTCTTAGTCACGAAGCACATGCTGGTGAAGTCCTAGGCTTTCTTCTTGCTCCTGAAGTCATCCTCATTGTCCTCAGTCCCTGAGTCCATATCGCTCATGTTGACATTGTCAAGAGCGGTAAGGACTCAGCTGATGAACTTGTAGTAGTTGGGCTTCTTGGACTTCGCGTTATGAACTTGAGAATGCCTTCGAAAGTCCTTCTCCTCCTTACTCTTCAGCTTGGGGCACTTGGCCCAAATGTAGTTTGGCTCACCACATTCGAAGCAAGTGACATAATAACTGAGTATTTAGCCTTTGATCCACTTCATCTTCTTAGCGTCTCCTTGACCTACACTTTCCCAAGCACCACACAAGTTTTGTGGTTTTGATTCAATGTAGTTTTTGGTATTTGGCAAATTACCAAAACACCATCGCCTTGACTCAGTATTCATCTTTCATTTCAAGCAATCATCATGCTCATTACGTGTAGATGCATCAATGGCTTGCCATGCATCAGCAAGTCTCTCCCATTTTGATTCTACTGAACCACACCTCATTTGGACTGGTCAAGCCACTTTGTGCAACCTGTCACTCAAACCTTCTATTCAACATTTCCAGCCTTTCTTGTGCTATGCTTGAGCTTAACCAACTGACCTGGCATTCCTGACTGTTCTGGGCCTTGGCTCCTTCATGAGTGTAGCCATGATTCTTACCATTGACTATGGTTGACTCTAAAGCTATCTACACATCTAAAGACAAAGAAATCATTTTTAGATATAAGTTCTTTACAGCTTGACACATGTTAGCTAAAACATACTTCATGCAACATTAATGTATTGACCAAACATAATTTAATTCATCCAAAAACAATTTCCTCAAAATTATAGAACCAATTTCTTGGAGCGGTTAGACCGCCAAACAAAAGTCAGTCAGACCAGTTGAACACAGTGCAAACAACCCATTTTGAACAATTGCAACTGGTAACAAAACTCCAGTCATACCGCTCGGCAGTCTGACCGCCACTGTCGCGCTGCCCGGCACAATCTGACAGGCAACACACTGATGGTTTGATCGACAACAAGCCAACGGTCAGACCGGTTTGTTTTACAACAAATCTGATAAAATGCAAATTTTGCAAAATTCAAATTCCAGCTCTATAAACTTGGTAATAGTTTATCACAATATTATTCTAGATTTTCTTACATGGTCTCTCAGGAAAGTTCCAGTTTCAGAAAAAAAAAGGGGAAATTAAATTGCAAAGGCCTGATCATTTCAAGCTAGCTACATTAATCCAAATCATTTGATTTCTGGCTCATCTTCGTACCAAAAAGAGTAGGGGGGCAAATGGCTTGCTTTGCTATCAACCCCATGCTTGTAAGTTGTAACATGAACCATCCCAATTCAATGGCACCGAAATTTTTTTGCATTGTTATCTGCATTGTTCATGCATCTGTACTTTTCATAGTGAAAGCCTAATTTTGATGCATCAATCAATGGGAATCAACACATCTATCTAGCTGCTGTCACAAACCACGAGCTAACATCTCTGCTTTCCACGTCCCTTTAATGAGCTGATGGAAAACACGGCAAGGTGCTTCGATTCCAATAACAGTTAATGTCCTCTCACAGTGGGAAAATAATAACAACAGTTTATGTTTGTGAAAAATCCTGATATTATTTCCCCAAAGGACATTGCTCCTGTCGGAATTATGCTTTATTTGACAACCCCCACTTTCTGCTCACTGTGTTATGAGGACATTATCAGTGATCAATCGAATGCGATGCACAGTAGCAGAAATCAACTCCACGAAAGGCAACTGGCCCCATAGTGTAGGAGGTGGCGCCAAATTACCAGATGAGTAGTAATGCTAGCTTTAGAGGTGTTCATATTAGTTTATAAAGTCAGAAGTTAATATAAACATCTGTCTTTTTGAAGCGGTTTCTTTACTTCTTTCGCTTCCGTCTCGTTTCGAGAATAAGACAGGAGATCACAGATGCATCACACACCCCACTCCTCTCGCGCACGTATCTCTCCCTCACGTTTTCCACTGCTCGCCTATTCCTTCTAAAAACCATTTATTTTAACCGCTACTATTCATTTTTAGCCAAAAGTCATTAGTTGCAGTCAATACACAAACATCCCCTGGTCTTGTCATAAGTCCAAGAGCAACTTGTTTGTGTTTTTTGTGTTTGTGTCATACATGATCCATGATTGCATTGTCATTGCTAAAAGCTAGTGAGTGAGTAAAAGCAAATAGGGTCAGAAACTTCTCCCGGAAATGTGGCACTTTAAAATTTTCCTTTATGAAATTTGAGGAAAAGTTCTTCTCTCATATTTCATATTTGAACAACATGAGTTACAGATTTTTAGGATGAAAAAAAAAGAATGATACCACAATGGAAGCAGGATGAATGTGCTAGCCAAATGCA
Source organism: Dendrocalamus latiflorus (assembly GCA_017311315.1). Classification (NCBI taxonomy): domain Eukaryota; kingdom Viridiplantae; phylum Streptophyta; class Magnoliopsida; order Poales; family Poaceae; genus Dendrocalamus; species Dendrocalamus latiflorus. The sequence goes on along the minus strand of CM029670.1, from coordinate 12,140,196 downwards.
GTGAATGTTTCAGCTGTGTGCAAGAGAAAAGCAGCTTAGAATGGGCAGGGCATGATCTCACTTTTCTCTCGGTCCCTGAAGGCCTGAACTGCGGCTCTCGGGGTCCATAACCTGTTGGGGCCAATGCAATGCTTCCATGCTTATCAAAAACTGTTAATTGACTGATGTGAGGCAGAACTGCTACTAGTGAAAGTGCACCTGCGTGATGTGGTCCTAATATTCCCACTAGTTACTTGGCTTCACATGCCAGGTAAAAATTCCCGGAGATCTTTATGCATGCTAGCTGTCAGGGGAATTAAAAATCTTAAAAATCCCGAAGAAAACAATATAATCATAACATAAAATTCACGATATAGACTAGTTTATATCTCTAGCTAGTCGCCTTTCGTGTTATAAAACCGTTAATATTTAAGAGGATCGAATCAGCACCGTAGAACCATGTGACAGCTCAGGCCCTGTTTGTTTCCACTTAAGATTATTATAATCTAGCTTATAAATCATAAGTGGAAACAAACAGCCTAGATTATAAGGTAACTTATTATAATCTAATAGCTCAGATTATTGTAATCTAATAAACTCAAAAAAGGAGCTTATTTCAGCTTATAGATCCACCTTTTATCTTAATGACCATAAAACTTTAGGAATATTACCCACCTTTGCCATTCATCCAACCCCCAACTCCCGTGCCTCTCTCTCCCAGGGCATTGTAGTCTTTAAATATTCGAATACAACAATCCATAACTCTGATAATCCAGGCTACCAAACACCTGACAGCTTATTTCCCACCAGCTTATTATAAGCTAGCTTATATAATCCCCACCTATAAGCTAGATTATAATAATCTTAAGTGGAAACAAACAGGGCCCCAGTCGATTAAGATCTTTTCCTTTTTTTCCATAAGAGGGATCGCAGCCATAGTTTGTTTCTACCACTAGGGCGTGATGGTTGCGTGTTCAGGGGTTTTCGGCCCTGTTCTTTTCAGCTTCTAAAAGCTGCTTTTCGGTTTTTCTACAGTAGCTAGCTTTTAAACGGAGTATTTTTTCAATATAGAGTCTACTAGTTAATTGTAGTACATACTTTACTGACTTCATTTATATCAGCAAAAACTGCACGTGAGTTTCTGTTACTATGTAATCTCTCATGCAAACAGCCTAAAAGCCACAAGTCGCAGCCAAAAGCTACAAGCCGCAGCCACATAAACAATATAATCCCGAAGAAAACAATATAATCATAACATAAAATTTATGAGATAAACAATATCCCGAAGAAAATTTATGAGATAAAATTTATGAGTTTCTGTTATCTTTGCTTGAAGATAAACAATATAATCCCGAAGAAAACAATATAATCATAACATAAAATTTATGAGAGGGAGGGAGGAGGAAAGCAAGAAAAGATCTTTGCTTGATGATTGCGCAGCTGGCTGGCTCTCGGCGAGTGATCAGCAGATGTTTTCCTCCCTCGACTCAAGCACCTTTGCAAGGATCGACCACTGCATTGACTAGTGCCTACTCGCTAGCATCGGCTTTTTTGCCATTATTACGAGCGTTGCACTGCCACTATCACTTAATCATTCAGTTGCCTCCACTCTCCGGTGAGTGGCCGGCTGACACGTGCCCGGCTTCTCCTTTCCGTTATGTCGCATGCTGGTGGGCATCGTCGGGGTTCAGGGAATCGTCGAAAATGGATTAATGGTCCTTGCAACGTGAATGACCCCGTGCCTGCCATTTGGCAGCGAGAAAGAGTTGATGGTGAGTTGGACTGAATGACCAGGCTGAAAAGTGAAAACCAGCTGATTTTAGTAGCACGCAGAGTTTCAGTTGGGATGATAACCTGATTTGTTGCCGACATGTATCAAGTGTGAATAGCTGTTTCACTTGTTTCGATGACTGGATATTTACATGAGGGAATAGCGAAAGCATGTAGTACTAATATTCATTCAAACTAACCGTAGTTCCAGACCATATTGCTGACAGCCGCCGATGCGTTGAATGGCATGTACCAATATCGAAATTTGAAATTTCAACATATTTTTTTAGAACATCTCAATCAACAAAGTTTCTGTCTGTAGTCAAATTGCGTATTTTCTAGTCATTATGTTCCCTTCTTGAATGCTTGATAGCTACAACAGTTCAAAACAGCCCATATTGCTGAAGTTTTCTTTTCACACTTGGTGTTTGTGTTGTCAGCTACACAGCAATTTGCTAGCACTGAGCAAAAACAAACTTGATAAATGTTTGTTCAAGTCAAGCCACTCAACCAATGAAATTCACCGAATTTCGGTTTTCTCGCCAGGATCCGAAAAATTGCTAAATCAGTGCATTTTGGTTCGAAATTTGGAGTTTAATTAAATCCCTTAACCAATACAAGGTAAGAAGTACTTATCTAGCTAAGTGATAAGGGATAATAGTTAGTGATCACTACTTTTTTGTTTTTTCATTTCTACTTAAAAAATCAGATTTAAAATTTAAAAACTCTGAATGGATTTTTTGAGATATTTCAAAAATTTCTAAAATTTTTGAATTTCGGATTTATCGGTGGGCGAAAAAAATTTCTAAAAAAGTATTCCCTGCTCTCAACCTCTCGTTACAAAAAAGATTATCCATGACAGTTACACATGTGTTGTTAATCTCTTGACTATTCAGTGCTTCCTTCACTTCCCCTCGCCGTCCCTTTCCTTCCTACAGAGTAAAGAAACCGAGCTCGATCAGTCGCCACTCTTGCTGATCGTTCCGTGTCGTTAGTTTTGTACGAACTGGACCAAGTGGACCGTTGGAACACGGTGAACCGAGATTAGATTTCGTCGTCGCCTTCTTTCTTTCTTTCTTTTAATTATCTAAAAAAAAAGGTTATTAAAGATGGATCGGCTGATGGATGGATATGCTAGCTTGGACAGTGCCCATAGATGCATAGATTGCGTGTTGTCAGAAAGACAGCACTTGGACTAATATAAAACGGCCGGTGTCATCTTCCCGGCTGATCTCTGCTGATCCCCTTGCCGATCTCAGGCAGCTATCCTGCGAACGCCTTTTGTCGACTAAAAGCTCGTAGGTGCGCATAATCTTAGCCAATTTGCGGTGCAACTTCCTCATAAACAAAGCACTCGGTTAGTGAATAATTCTCTCTCGATCGATCCATTGCAACAACGGAGACAGACAAAATTGAAGGGAATGAGAGATAGCTAGCTCTAGTAGTTAAATCTATCCAGGAGTCACCTTCGTTTACCTAATCCTGGCTGAGGATAAGTTTCAGGATTTTATAGGATAAAAACCCCCTTAGGGCGCCATGGGACCAACAATTGTCATGCACTAGCTAGGATCATCGATCGGACTCGACAAGGTCATTAGCAGCAGCCTGTAGCGCAGCAGTGCTCGATCCCTGTGAGCGAGGTAGTTAGCTAGCGAGCTGGGATCGGGCTCTGCTGTATCGACAGGGAAAATTTTGTTCCATTATGGAGTAATATCGATTTTTTTTCTGTGCACAACATCGATCGGCCAGCGTATATTCTGCGACCACAAGTGACGAGAGCCTGACAGCTAGGAAGCGTAACCCTATCCATAAACAAAGGTACGAAATTACCCGTCTGTCGATCGATCGATCGACCTGGCCCGAACTGTTCTAGAACCAACGTTGATTTGTTACCACGGCTGAGTTGTCATGCTTAGGAGGGCCTGCATGATCCAGGATTTGCAAGGTCCTGCCATGCCAAATGATTATGCATATTGCATTAGAGCTAGCTAAGTGGCACGGCAACACGGGTTCGACGGCCTCACCGATTGCGTGCCCATGTCATATTTTTCACTCCTTAAGTAACTAACCGAACGGGGGCAATTGTCACGACTTAAATTTGCGATGCAATTTGCCCTGCAGTCTAACACTAGTGGCGGCCCCGTTCGGTTGGGCTGAAAAGTTGTGGCTTATGGCTGAAATTGCACGGTAACGACTGAAATTTCATTGTAGCTGAAGGTGACTTATTTGGCATAATTAAATTAAAAAAATTTAAAATAGAAAAAATATGCTAGCTCATCACGGACAACGCAAACGAATACGGGAAAAAAGAACCGACAAAAAACTCAAAAAAAAACAAAAAGTTTAAAAAAAGACAAAATTTATATATAGTGAAAATAAGTCAGAAGCTGAAGTCAAAACGAGCGGAGACTAAAAAGGACGTTTCCCGCAAGCACATATGCTGTTTGTCACTATACGGATGTTGCTAACAGTAGTGCGAATCCGTCGCAATTAGGCCGTTTTCCTCAAGTAAAAATACACAATTGGGACGATCGAAAAGGAAAGTAACAGTATCGTGCTATAGTCCACAAAATTTGGAAAATATTGCTCCCAAAACGGCAGACCCTATCGCCCGGTCACGTCCGATGTGTCCGCCACCGCTGTCGATACACCCCGCGCACAATATAGGCGCTCACGGCCCACGTGGCCAATACGAAGAATTGTTCCTACAAGTTATAGTACTGTAACTTTTTTTTTCAAATTTAGATTTTTAAAAATCTAATCTTCTCTATAAATCTACTAAACTCGATAGGTATCAACCAAACCACATGCACAGCCGGCTAATTAAATTGCTAATTAAGCTTATGATTAATCCATAATTAGTGTTAATTAAGTACCAATTAGTATTACTTAAATATGATTAGCGCTATTTAAAGTGCTGCACAGTTCACGTCGGCTTGCTGCCACAGTAGGGTGGCTCAGCAGGTGCTTGTAGTTCGACAGGTAACTACCAAACTAGGTAGATCTACAGAATATGCTAGGTTTGAAAAACAGGGGTCTCAAAGCTAAATTTAAAAATAAAATCTATAATACCCAGCACAGCACCTCAGCCTCCCCCGCCACATCTGCTACATACATTCTCCGATCAAAAACGGCACCGTGCCGCGGGATCGACCAAGACGACGGCACGACACGGCAGCGCGCGCGCGCAAAATTCTCATCTTCTCGTGAGCACCCAACCGCGGAGTGCGACCTCGTTGCGCATGTACGTCGTCGTCGTTGTACGCCGCAAGCAACCGGCAAGGGGGAGGATCGAACCAACGGCCGCGCGCGCATGAACGTCGCGATCCCGGCCTTCGGTCGGGCTCGTTCCCATGTGGGGGTGCCGGGCACGGGACCAAACCGGCGAAAACTACGCGGAAATGGAATAAAAGCGAGGGGCAGACGGGAACAGTTGGCGAACGTACGCTACGCCTGGATGTGGCAAAAACGCTGGGAGATGGGGACGACTACAACTGGCTCGTCGAGGGGCCGCTTCAAAATGGACAAAACCCAACGGAAGGGGGCCGCGTGATGTGTGTCAACGTCGTTGCATCTCAATCTCACCACCCGCTCAAGGGCAAAGAACAAAAAGGAAGAAGAAGAAGAAAAGGTTACACCTTTCATTTTCCTTTGCCCCTCCCCTGCATCTCTTCACACATCCATCGATCCCCTTGGCCCCCAAATGCACCTAATAATGACCCTATCATCATCATTGTCCTTGTCACGATCTTCATCATCACCACCGTCCAGAATCAGCAGGATAATCGGCATCATTATCGCCAACAACAGCATGATCGTCGTCGCCATAATTTGATGGTTCCATTGGCCGCCCCGCCTCGCCCCACCCCCTGTTACATGATCACAGGGGCGGCGGCGGTCCTAGGGAAGATCTTCTGCCCCGGGGCAAGGATGGCCCACGGGTCGTACCGGGCCTTCCTGTCGACGAAGCGGCTCCACTTGGCGCCGAAGTGGCGCGCCCAGTCGGACTCGGTGTGGTAGTGAGGGAAGTATATTTTGTAGTCGTAGCCGTTGGCCCGGCAGGCGTCGATGATTGCGTTGTTCTGCGCCACTAGCTCATCGACCGGCGGGCCACCCGGGTAGGGCCGGCAGAATCGGAGCAGCGCCACCAGGTAGAAGATCTCGCCCTCCGGGAGCGCCACCGACGTGTTCGGGTCCCACCTGCAGCAGCAAGTCACACAGCGTGTCACGGCAGAGTAAGAGTTTATCCTGAATCAACCGAAATCGATGAACGCGGACGCGGGAGCGGTGAGCGCAGTGCAGCATCGAAGTGCCGGGCCGACGGGACATGGAGTCGAGCCGACCCGGGCAAAAGTATTTATCAATCATGGACGACCTGAGTTAGTGGCTCCTAATGGGGCAGATGACAAGGCTTAAATCCAAAACAGAACGGGATGGAGAATTGGAAACCCGTCCGTCTTATTATAAGTACGGATGGCAACTATCCGATCAGACAGCATAATCCCAGTAAAAAACGCTGCCGCCACCACGTCAGCGAGACGAGCAGGGGAGGCTCACATGCGTGACTGCTGCCGCTGCCCCTGCCCCAAACGGCAACTCTGCCACCGAACGGGGCAGTGCTGGTGCGGCAGCGCCACAAGAGCAGCTCAAACAGGTAGGAACTAGTGTGCGTCATCATCATTCATCGGAGTGCGCATCGCATACTCACTTGCTCTTGAGCATGGGGTACACGAGCATGGGCCCGTCGACGCCGTCGGCGAGCATGCCATTGAGCACGGCGCGGTCGAAGTCGGCGATGTCGCGCGCGGAGATGAAGATGTTGAGCCACGGGTGCGGCGCGGCCCAGCTGCCGTTCCGGCGCGCCTCCTCCTCCACCCGGTTGACGCGCGACAGGAACTCCACGTACCCGACGTCCGCCGTGAACTCCAGGCCCCGCACGTACTTGAGCTGCTGCATCATCTGGCTCACTCTCTGCACGGTCACAAGCAGGCGGAGCAAACATAAGCACGAGCATCCGGATGCAATTGGCAGAAGAAACAACGACAACGCTATCGTGTTACGTTACATCATGCGTAGAGCAAGCTAGTATAAATTAGCTGTTCCCTGGGGACAAAACGAGAGGAGACTGAGCGGCGAGGTGAGGGGGTGTTGACAAAAAAGACGGGATCCGCTTCGTCACGGGCGCAGCAGGGGAATCGCGTCACGGCCGCTGAGGTGAGGTGCCAGGGTGGGCTCGAGCCACATTGCACGCACGCTCGGGCGTGCTCACCTCACGCGAGATCGGCCGTGATCCCGACGAGCCGTGCGGTGCGGTCGTGCGCTGCCTGCCGCGGTACTGGAAAGGCCGGGCGTCTGGCGGGACGGACGGGGGCAGTTTGGGGAGAGGCACCCGGCACAGAATCCAGCGGAAGATACACGGCGAGGCAGACATCCCCGCCGCAGCGCCAGCGCTCAAGTACGGGAATGGCCCCCGGCCGCGCGGGGCAATTACGGTAGAGTTCGCGTTGCCTTGCCTACCTTGTCCACGTCGTCGCGGTGCTGGTACAGGGCCACCTCCAGGCAGTAGAGGACCGGGCCGGCGCCGGCCGGGAGGAGGGACGGATCGAAGCGGGCGCCGCCCGGGATGGGCACCGACGGCCAGCCGTTAACCGGGTCGTCGCTGCGCACGAACGCGAACCCCTCCACGTAGTCGAACGCCGCGTGAGAGGGCCGGGTCACCAGCCACTCCGCGTCCGCCGCGTAGTTCGCGAAGCTCGCGTACACCACCCGTGTCCACCGCACCTGCAAGGACGTGTGCTCGACGGTCAGTGTGCGGTGATTGGGCGTCGTCCGACGGTGAGGTGTTGGGTGTTTTTGGCTTGCTTGCTTACCGTTTGGGGGGCGGGGAAGAGGGGGATGCGGGCGCGGGTGATGACGCCGAACTGGCCTAGGCCGCCGAGGACGGCGAAGAAGAGGTCTGGGTGGGAGGAGGGGGAGCAGACGTAGCACTTGCCGTCGCCGGTGATGACCTCGAGTTCGTCGACGTTGGACACCTGGGGGCCGTACCGGAAGGACTGCCCGCTCACGCCGCCGTTGGATAGCGTGCCGCCGACGGTGAGGCGGAGGTAGTCCGTCCAGGAGGCGGGGGCGAGGCCGTGCTTCGAGACGGCCCAGTGGAGGACCTCCTCCCAGAGTGCGCCGCCCGGGACGTCGGCGAAGTCCGCGCCGTCGCGGACCGAGAGGACGGGCTGCATGCGGCGGGAGAGCGCGCGCATGTCGAGCACGAGCCCGCCCTCGGCCATGGCCTGCCCGGCCACCGAGTGGCCGTTCCCGCGGGCGGCCACGGAGTGCGCGGTGAGCGCGGCCGCGCGGATGGCGCTGGCCACGTCCTCCGTGCTCGCCGGGCGGACGACGGCGGCGGGGCGGGCGCTCACGAGCCCGCCGAAGTCCCTCGCCGCCGCGCACTCGGCCGCATCGGCGGCCACGGTCGGCTCGCCGGAGTCCGGCTCGGCGGCGGCACGGTCCATGTACGCGAGCATCATCTTGGGCGAGCGTTTCTTGCTGCTGTGTTTGTCTGTGCAGGTGAGGCTGAGCCGCGAGCTTAGCTGAACTCTGTATTGTGATGTCACTGCGCGCTCGCTTTGCTTGTGCTCTGTCCCTGCCCCTCGTGGTAGTTTGGGTCGAGGGGTTTATATCGAGTGGACACGCGGACGTCAGATAGTCATCACGTCTTCGAAAACAGCAATACATGGTTACAAGATGCAAATTGAAATTGAAATGTTTCCACTTATTTTGACCCTTTTTTTTAATTTTCTGGTGGTGATTGGCTTTTTTTAAGTATTTACTACAATTCATAGATGTTTACATGCTGACACACACGCTGACATTCACACCACCACACGCACACATTCACACACACCATGACACCTATAGAAAAAAAAAATAAAAGAGCGGAGTTTGACGAAGAAATAACAAAGTCATCATTGACATCTCGCCTACGATGGACACATCGCCTCCCACTAAAAGAAATCCTCCTAAATAAGACACGCAGAGTCAAAACCTAGGGTTTGAAGCCTAATGGAATGGAGGTATAACCACCTCCACTAGCCACCCAAGCCACTAGCCACGGCTTCTTAAAGTGGATATTCTAAATAATTTTTTGAGCTCAAAACTGTGTACACCATCCGCGTCGGTTCTCCGTCATCCGCTGATATCTTGAAAAACACAGATAAAAGTCATCTGTCGTAATTCAAAAGAACGGGTTCTTTAACTACACTTATGAGACATGGAAATTCTGCGATTGCGTAAGAATTGCGCTGTTTTATGTAATTTTTTTAAAAATTTGTGGACTTTCTATGTTTTAAACTGATGTTACATGCCCACAAGCTATTGCAATATTAGTGTGGAATTTACATTTTTTCTCTTTATTTATTTCTGGACTGAAGCCATATTTTGCTTTTTCCGTGTGCCATGGATGATTGCAAGACGGATGTCAAATGATCGGATCTAACGTTTGCTTGTCTGCCACTATTGGGTGAACGAAAGGAAAGGGCAGCAGGGGCTACGCATGCATTTGGAACTGGAAATAATTTGTACCAATTCATCACTCTACTTCAGATGGTTCCTCTCGATAGGCAAAAGCATGGGCGCATGGCACCTCCTGCTCTTAGACCAGATTTGCCATGGTTGCAAGTTATGGTATGGTGCGTACCCCCCCCCCCCCCCCCCCCCAACTCTATGGGCTTGGAAATTGGAAGTGCCGCTCCATTGTTTTCCTCGAGTAGGTCCAAGAATCATTCAACAGCAGCAGCCGTCAGCCTAGAGATGGCAATGGGTACCCGATACCCGGTGGGTTTTTACTCTATTAGGGCATAGATCTGCTTGATCGTGCAAAATAGCACACCCGCAAGTGCACGGGTTGCCACTGAAATAGCGGCGAGTGTCGTGTTCTCCACAGGGACTAGACTGAGGCTACTGGTGCTCAGCTAAAGCTATGTCAATCAAAACGGGGGAGAACTAAACCTAAAACGATTACCAAACTAGCCGACCGAACGAACTCTAACTCAAACAGACGAAACAACGAACGAACTAAATAAACGAAGGACAACGGGACGAACGATCGTACGAATGGACGTCGTACGACCGAACGAACAACACGACTACGACACAACGACACACGACCGACAAAGACGACTGCACGAACGAACACAAAACTGCCTACCGACACCCTAACTAGCTACCGACCGCAAGACAGCAGGAGGAAGTCGAGAAGCACTAGGGGAGTTTAGAAGCAAAGAGAGAGTTGAGAGGGAACGAGGGGGAAATACGGTCGACGGCTAACTAGACGACGACGGCACACGAACAAAACGCAGCATACGAACGCTCGCACGACTTAACGATCGAACGACCGCTGAGAGAAGCAAAGGGGGAGGGTTTAGAAGCAAAGGGAGGTTGAGACAGCATGAAGGGGGAAAACGGCCGCCGTCCTAGCTAAATCGGGCGCTCTCTCAAACATACACATAAACTGAACACGGACAACAGGACAAGCACATGATAGAGCCTACACAGCACTGATCACAAATATACACATCACAGTAACACATCTCAGTGAGCACAAACATTCACATTCACAGACAGATAACAATGCTATCCAACATTCACAATTCACACAGTATTGAACAATTAACAGTGACATCTAATAGTAGTTAATCAACAGCAATTGTCATCACAGTGCACAATTAAACAAAAGATTAACAGAGCAATTGGAACCAAGGGGGAAAAGTTGGGGATTGGAGTGACTTAAACCTAGATGAAGAGGAAGCAGAAGAGGAATTGAAGCTCTCGGTCGGTGAAAAAAGTAGCAGGAGGAGGAGTCGGCGGTGGATGAAGCCTCGGTGCAGGGCGGCCGGTGGAAGAACTGGAGTTGATGAGGCCGTCGGTGTCGGTGTAGACGCTAGCGGTGAAAGGGGGCGTGGTGAAGCACTAGTGGTGGCCGTAGAGCGGCGTCGCCGATGGAGAAGTGGTGGGGCGCACGGGTGATGGAAGAGCAGAAGATGGCGCAGAGGGGAGAGCTGCCGAAGGGAGAGCAAGCGGTGGCGGCGCAGTAGGGTGGCGGCGAGATTTGGTGGAGAAAGGGGAAAATGGAGAGGCGGTAGAGAGATGCGGAAGAGGTGGCGCGGATGGAGGGGCGGCGGCACCGAGATGGGGCAAGAGGAGAAGAAACGGCGCTTGGGTGGAGAAGGAGGCACGGCGGGTGGAGAAGAAGAGGTGGAGGCCGAACTGAGGAGAGGAAGAGGCGGCAGTGGCGCAGTAGCGGCGAGCTGCGAGAAGAGCAAGAAGGGAGGCGGTGCTGTGAGAAGCGTCGGCCGAGAGGAGAGGCGGGTGGTGGAGAAGAGAGTGGCGGTGCGGTAGAGGAAGGCGGAGAGGCGGATGATTCGGTGGAGGACAGGAAGAATCGGCCGGAGAGGAGCGGGAAGAAGGCGGAGAAGGGAGGTGCTTGGCGGCGCGGTGGCGAGAGCAAAGAAGGGAGGCGGCGCGGCAGAGAAGGTGGCTCACGGGAGGAGAAGTGACGGGTGGAGAAGTGCACAGGGGCGATCGCCGGCGAGATGGTCCGGCCTCGCCGGCGCCGTGGCTGGAGAAGGGGGGAGGAAGCAAAAAGAGGCTAGGGAAGAAGAAAGAACCGGGCTCGAAGCTTCCCACAGGTGGCGGCGGCTTTTGATGGAAAATGGGGGATTTTGGCATTTTGCAGAATAGTCCTCGAAGAATCTAGGGTTTACAAATCAGTCCATCTCCCATTTCATTTCTTCTTTTCTGGCCCTTGGAAACTCCGATTTCATCGCGAACAGATCCTACGCATTCGTGTCGATGCGCACATCTGTACGGAGCAGTCCAAATTTGTCGTTTATGCACCTAGATCGCACCGGCCTGTGGAAAAGCACAAAAAAGTGTAAAACAGTCCATTTCGAGCAATTAAATATATAAAAGCGTGTAAATGATGATAAATGGTCCCAAAATATGAAAATATGAGGGTAAAATGGCATGTAAATATATGCAAATATGACGCATGTCAGGATCCGAGTCAATTTTTTAACCCATGGGTCTCTTAATGGGCAAAAAGCCCAACCCAATAGGTCTGCTGGGTTCGGGTTCGTTCCTGAAGTACCCAAACCCGTAAACCCATGGGTAATATAAACCCGATCCATAGGAGTTATAAACCCAGGCTCCCAGGCTCCCAGCCTCCCAGGCAGCCCAGCCCATTAGCCATTTAGCCCCAAGCCCCAAAATCCAATGCGGCAATGCCCCATTACCCATACGGCTAACCCTAGCTAGCACTCGATCACGGTCACTACTCACTCCTCCCCAATCCCCACCCCAATTCAACAGCCACCGCAGCAGCGCATCTGGTGCTCCGCGCTCGGTCTCCGGCAGTCTCCACGCTCGCCCTCCCGTCCCGTGGCTCCCGCTCCTGCTCCCGCCACTCTCGCCGCACGCTCGTCCTCCCGCACGCCCTTGCCTCGCCTTCCAGTTCAGCCCGCCGCCCCCACGCCGCAGCCAACGCGCATCGCAGCAGGAGGCCCTTGGCCATGGCGCTGCCCTCCAGCTCCAACGAAGATGGCCGGTGAACTTCTTCCTCTTCTCTATTAACCATTGTTGCAGCTCGCATTACTGAACCCACGGGCGACCCGTGGGTACCCGTTAACCCAGTGGGCATAGGTCTGGGTAAAAATCTGCACCCGTCACGGGTATGAGTTTTTTAGCGGGCACGTCCAACTTTCATGGGCACGGATTTAGAATAACAAAATCCAGCGGGTTTATGCCCGTTGCCATCTCTACGTCAGCCTGTGTCGTCTTCCTTCAATTGAAATCTTCGGATGCCTAGCTCATGCTCAGATTAGCATGCGGTGATAACTTTTACTACTAGAAACAAAGGAACCATCTGTTTTGGAAATGCAACCTTCAGAAGAAAAACCGTGGGCGCATGACCAGAACCGAGGGGGTGTTCTCTGAATATCTGATTCACAAAGGAACAAGGAAAACTGTAGACGAGTCTCTCCACTGCCTTTTCCTTACAACTGATCGTATTTACGAGGGGAAAGCAAGCTTACTAATACTGTTACGCTTTGAATCCGTGTCTCAAAGTAGTACATCGTATATTTATATCTTAACAGTACTAGAACTGAGTGCAAAAAATGATACAAGGGATCGCCGCACCATCTCATTTTCTCGATATCGCCCGATTTAATTCGGATGCAATGGACACCGATGCACCTAAGAAAACAATAGATCATGCAAATATATTTCTGAAGAATATTAGGGCCCAACAAGCAGATGGATCTATTAATTCTTGGTTGGTGTGAGCGAAAGAAATGAAACATCAAACCCAATTTCAAAGAAAACACACATATATTCTCGTAGCAATGCGTGGGCTAATCCTAATACTACAAACTAAGTTGGATTCATAGAATTGTCCTATGGAAAAGTAAGAAATGTGTCAAATGCTTACGAAAGAATTAAGAGTATGTTTTTTTAGATAAATGATATAAAATCCGGCCTCTATATCCACGTGGGATATATACAGCCAAAAGATACACGAGCTTTTAGGCTCAAATCCTCAAAACTGAGAAGCAAAAAACAACAAAAAAGATAGCTTAAGGACTAAGAAAAAAAGCTAGAAAGACTAAGCTTCAGAACTTCTTCTCCGTCCTTGCTTTCAAACAAGTCCCTATCCCCATCCGACTGTGCCATCCAAACTTCGGTCTACTTTGCGTGAATAAGGACCTCCGAGGCGACGCCTCCAAGGAGGCGACTAGGGTCGCCGACGCCGCCCGCCTCACCGAGGCAAGGTTTTCACCCGGAGATCAGTATACATGAGGGCTATGGAGTGCCATGACAACACCTCCAGGAAGGAAAATGGCGCTCGAAAGCGTTATCGTTGTCGAGACCGGTAAGAACACCGGCAAGGTTTTTGCCAGCACTTCCACAACACCCCACACACTACCCACACACAAAATAGACCGCCACCAACACACCGGGGTCCTGCACGCCTCAAGGCCATGGCATAGCCACCCATGAACTCCACGATGAGCCGCTTCCTGCAATGTTCGCCTCTGAAGAAACCACTACGCGACGCCTATGCGCCACCACTGAGCAGATCTAGGAGCACGAACCATGGATCAATCCTATAGCAATCAAAATGCGACAACGTCGCGCCATGGCCTCCTGCTCGAGCAAACGCCGCACCATGGCTCCCTGGACTGAACGTCATGACCGAGGACTAATCGCTGCCGCGCCGGACTCCAAGCACCAATGCTAGCTTAGCCTTCTCCGGCCGCCGCGGGATGCCTCAGGAACCCAGCAGCCGAACCGCCTGCCGCACGACAGGACAAGCACTGAAACGGCACTGCAGAGGAAGCCGCCGCCGACTGAAGGCGACCCGCTGCAGCCAATCGAAGTCACTGCAGAGTATGTAGAAGGAGCTATGTGTACCTTGTTTTTAAGGAGAACTAGCAGTGGCTTGCGCATTTGTGGCTAGATTTATTTCAAAGTTTTTAGTATCAAATAATATAATTTAGATATTTAAGAATATGTTTACGTATCTTGTAGGTTATTTAGGATTTTAATACATCATAAACATTAAAAATGATAATAGAAACTTGAAGGAAAATACAACTTGAGAAATGTAATTAAAGTATGAGCTTGATGGATTGAGATTCTTAAAAACGTAAACACTCTCCATCATATCAAGGCCGTTCCTGTCATTTTAGAGGCCCTAGGGCACGATAAACGTGAGACCCTTCATTCTAATATAAATATGTAACAATACATTTTATATCAGTTGTAAAAGGTAAAGTTTAATACAGTAACCATTAGACAGTACGTCACAAAATACAAAGTACTTATTGGCAACATTAAGCTTAGTACATTACAAAATGCAAAGTACTCATTGTCGATAATCCACTGGCACGTTAATATTACTAATAAGTCGTAGCAAACTATAATATGCTACTAAGGACAAAATAATTTAGGAGAGACCATTCAACCTTTCATGTGACATTGATGACCTCAAATAGTTTTTCCAATCTGTCTCTCTTAGATCTAATGGACATCTATATATAAAAAGAAATTGATGTTACAAGAAAGTCAAAGATTTTTGTTCTAGATAGTGTAGATATTGCGTTGTAGACTTAGAGTGGTATTTAACAGATAATCAAAAAACAAAAATTCAAAAAAACGTACCATATATGCAATGGCTATATGAGGAGATTTCAAGTAGAACTAGTACAAAATGAAAAAATCGAAGGCGAATTGGTTGAAAATCAATGAAATCGGGCTCTCCTCTATTAATGGCGGCACTTGTTTTGGGGGAAGAGAAGACCGAAAGAGGAGTCAAGGGGAACAGGCGCTGTGCGTGGTGGATTGGATCTGGTGGATGACTTACTTGATACGTTCTCTCTATAAATGTTCATGCTTGGATATTTAGGGAGTGCTCAGTGCTGGATGCACAACATAGACCAAATGGGCTATTACTTGACTTTGGCAACTAGCACAACCAATCATTAATCAATTATATCCAATATTCAATACATAGGCTATATCATGCATGTATACATACTAACATAATGGGCTAGGGGCCCCAAGTTTTCATGGGCCCTAAGCGGTCGCCCCTGCTGCCCAGGCCTAGGGATCATGTAGCTGTATGCTCCTATTCTTTCTCCTTTAGTTACTCTTTTTCAAAATGTATGCATACACATATATCTCTATTTAATATCAAAGTAATATGTCCATTATATGTGCAGTAATCTTATTAGTTTATATGGTATTAAAGTATATTCGTCACGTATATATCGATGCACTATAAACGATCTACCTTAAACTTATAATCCCTCACACGCCGACTGCTCTACCAAACCGTGTGTCTTCTATCTCTTCTCGCCATTCCAATACAATACTCCACCATTTAGTTATCTTCTACTTTTGTCAATTATGGCTTAATGCTGACCGTTGCAACATCAAACATACATACACATGCAGCCATCACTGATCCCTATCGGGGAAACCTGTCACGCTCTCAGGTGGTCCTAAGCCTATTCTATATGGCTGCGCCATCTCTACTTCGAGCTCATTGCTCCTTTGCTTCTGTACATATGTGTTTCTATTTGTACAAATGCATCTCTACTTCGAGCTTTTTGCTCCTTTGCTTCTGTACATCTGTGTTTATATTTGTACAGATGCATGTTTGTATATATACATGCATGATGTTATACATGCTCGATATCCATCTTCTCCCATGTTGATAGCTCCTCTTCTTTAACATTGGCCACCTCAACTCTATAGCTTCCTCATTAATCATGGTAATCTTATATCTTCACTAAAGTCGATATGTTTGCTTTAGTCGTTGTCTAACAATATAGAAAATATTCTCGCATGGTGTGAATCTATCTCTTTATTCACTGATGAACATGAGAATTTCTAGATTTAAGAGTGAATGTGATGGCTTTTTTTTCTATTGCTTTAATAGTATAGATAGATAGATAGATAGATAGATCTTTGAGAATACAACCGCAGCTATAACAAACTTGTACTCTACCTGTACTTGCGACTCCATTACGAACAGATGATATTGACCATTTCCGAGGGTACTCACAATTTTAAAACACAGTTTCTGATCGTTGAATTAAGCTGGTCTTCATGTTAGTGCAGAGATGGCTCCACTGGCAGTAAGATGTCAAGGTCGACGGGACCATCAAACCTTGTAACTTGTCCCGATCAAAATCCGAGGAGGCTTTAGCGAATCGTATGCCAGCTTGTAGCGTTACACCACTGTTGCATGCAATAATTCTTGCATTGATTACAGTTTGGCTCCGGTCGCTTTTCGATTCGTTTGCACTGGAAAAATTAAATCCAGGGTCCTTCAGAAAATGTTTCGGAAGGAGCCAATGCAAGCAGCAGCCATCATGTCCATTTGTGCCTCTCTTCATGGCCAAGATTGAAGCAGAATTTTCAGGGATTTTGGAGATTACGTTGCACCTGCTTTTCTCCATGTTAGAGCATCTCCAAGAGACTTTTTATCTTGCACTTTTTCTTCAAATTAGATGACCCAAGAAAATAAACACCCTCCAACAGCTCTTTTATCCTGTTATCTATTTTGCAGTAGAGCCGAATTCCACCGTCTCGCTCGCGAAACCTGGCGAGGCATCGCGGCTCGCTAGCTGCTTTCCTCCCGCTCATTTTTCCATTTTCCCGCGCTAGTCGGTCGTCTTCCCACGCGGAATCCCTCCCTCTCGCGCCCCCTCCCGCTGAAAGCATCTAGGCCCCTAAAAATATTAGTTTTGGTAATTAATGAATTTATGTGAATATGAGACTAATATGTGCATTAAGTGTTTGAAAAGATAAGTTCAAATGGCAAAGAAAGAGGCTCACAAAATTTCCCATGAAGATTCAAGATCTCTAGGGCGACAAGGTAAATAGTTTAGGTATCTATTTTATTTTACCGGTCTTGGAGTTAGGTTGGAAGACCGGATTATAGGATAGACGCCGTACTATTAAGAGGGATCATGGTGATTGCTTGATCATGTTCAAATGTGCCCTTTGGATCGATTTAGGATCATGCATGCACTTAGAAATTAAAATTAAATCAAATCTGTGCATTGTCAGAAAATCCGGTAGTTCCGGTGTGTATTGGGCGGAACTACCGCAGGTCCGGTAGTACCGGGCGCCCTGGCGGAACGTTTTTTCCAGAGAGCGTCCGGACTCAGACTTAGCCTCTCGGAAAACGGAAGTACCGCGGGTTGACCTGCGGAACTACCGGATGGCCGGTAGTACCGGGCACCTGAGCGGAACTTTATTTCCAGAGAGCGCCCGGAGTTTAACTTAGCCTCTCGGAAAACGGAAGTACCGCGGTTTTACCTGCGGAACTACCGCATGTGCGGAAGTTCCGGATACCTGTGCGGAACGTTATTTCCAGAGAGCGCCGAGGATAAGACTTAGACTCGTTGAGATCGGAAGTATCGGGTCTTGGAGCGGAACTTCCGGACGTCCGGAAGTACCGCGATTTCAACGGCGGTAGTACCGCACTCATTGACCAACGGTTACTTCTGACTCTCTGACATAGCCGTTCTGACCGGTCAGCGAGGGTCCGGAAGTACCGCGGTTTTGCCTGCGGTAGTTCCGGATTTCCTGAATTTTCAGGATTGTTTATTGTAACGGCTATTTGAGGTTGGTGAGGGTATAAATACACCCCCACCAGAACTTGGACATGTTGTTGAACATCCATTGAATACATTTGAGCCTAGTGCAACCTCTCACACCTCATTCACTCACTTGTGCATTCATTTGAGGTAGTTGACCCAAAATTCAAGTGCATTGCATTCTAGTTGATCCATTGAGCACTTGAGTGAGATCAAGCCGCAGTGGTCTATTCTCTTGGTGCTTGCCGGCACCTAGACGGCTTGGCGGAGTTTCGGTGATCTTCTCAAGAAGATTGTGAGAAGGCCCGGAAGATTGTGAAGGCTTGGAGCTCGCCTACCCGGAGAGGGAAAGGGCATCCAATAGTGATCGAGGTGCTTAGGCTCATTCGTGGAGCCGGTCCGTTTCGTTCGGGCTTACCTCAACGTGGACTAGGGGAGACCGGCAAGTCTCCGATCACCACGGTAAAAAGTAATCGTGTCAATTGTGGTTTGCTCTCTTGTGATCATTTTCATTCAAGCAACGCTCTTCTTTCATATTACTTGATTGCTTGCTTAGTTAGAGTAGCAATTGTTGTTCTCTACCATTCGTTATTGCTCTTAGTCAATTACTTGTGCTAGTGTTAGTGTTATCTTGCTCTATCAATCCATCAAGTTTAAAATTGCTAATTAGAATTAGACGAAAATTTTAAAACCTCCTATTCACCCCCCCTCTAGTCGGCCTCCTCGATCTTACAAGTGGTATCAGAGTTTGGTCTCTCAAATTTAGACTTAACCGTCTAGAGAGAAAAGGATGGCTAGTGAGGGTATAGCAATAGGAAAGGCACCTCTATTTGATGGCTCAAATTATGCTTATTGAAAAATTAGAATGTCTATTTATTTAAAGGCCATGAGTCCTCAAATTTGGAAAGTCGTAAATGAGGGTTACGTTATGGCTCTTGATCCGGATCACCCAACGGATCAAGACGGGCGTAATGCTCATTTAGACGCCCAAGCTATGAATGCTCTATTTGGAGCCTTGAACGCGGATGAGTTCAATAGGGTGAGCAATCTTGAGACGGCTCATGCTATTTGGACTACCCTTTCGGAAATACACGAAGGGACATCCACGGTCAAGGAGGCCAAATTGCATCGCTTAGGATCAAATATGAGACATTCACAATGTTGCCCCATGAAGACATCAATGAGATGTACTCAAGGCTCAACAACATTGTGAATGAGCTTAAGGGCCTTGGAACTAACCTTTCCGATCTTGATATTGTTCGAAAGATGCTTAGGGCCTTGCCGGAGAAATATGAAGTGTTGGTGACTCTCTTCCTCAACTCACCGGAGTTGGCAAGGATGACACCAACGCAATTGTTGGGCAACCTCATCACCAACGAGCTCTACAAGAAAGACAAGGAAGAGCTCTTGGAGCAATCTTCTTCCAAGAATAAGAAGATCACCGCTTTCAAGGCTAAAGCGGTAATGAGTGAAGAATCCGAAGAAGATGATGAGGAGGACTCCGAAGAAGAATTTGCGCTTCTAGTAAGAAGAATGAAGAAGTTCATGAGAAGACGCCCATTTCGGAGTACAAGCCATGAGAAGACCAAGAAATAGCATTCTTCCTCCAACAAGAAGTTTAGCAACATTCGTTGCTATGAATGTGATGAGAAGGGGCACATTGCCTCTCAATGTCCAACAAAGAAGGATGACAAGGAGAAGTCATCAAAGAAGAAGAACTAAAACGGCAAGAAGAAGCTTTTCAAGAAGCTTCACAAGGATGGCAAGAATGAAGCCCATATTGGTGAGTGGAACTCCGAAGAGGAGTATTCGGACTCCGACTCAAGCGAGGACGAATCTCCCAAGAAGAAAGGGCTTGTGGGCATTGCAATCAAGGAGGCTCCATCACTATTCTCCACTCCTACATGCCTTATGGCTAAAGGAGAAAAGGTAAACTTGCTTGATGATGATGAGCCTTCATATGATGACTTGATGATATGCTAGTTGAATTGAATGAATTTCTTGGAAAAGAAAATCAAAGTTTAAGGTCTTAAAGAGAGAACACACCTCTCTCAAAACTCTTATGAGGAGGTAAAGGAAGCTCATGATTTGCTTCTCCAAGAAAATCACAAATCTAGTACTAGCATTGGAGTTACTTGCAATATCTTGAATGAAATGTCTAGTATAGAAATTTCAAAGTCTAGCATATCCACTTGTTGTGATGATTTACTTGCCATACCTTGTTCATCAGTGTAGATTCTAAAAATGCTTAAATCTTGTTCATGATGATAATCATTGCTAATGAAAACAAAATTTAAAAGAACAAGTGCTAAATTAAACAAAAGTTTAGAGAGGGCTTACAAGGGAAAGGAAACCCTTGATAAGTTACTAAGCGATCAAAGATGCTCTTTTAACAAAGAGGGACTTGGATATGTCCCCCAAAAGGGTAAGAAGCCGGTATACAAGCCTCCAAGGTTTGTAAAGGAAAATGGAAAGTATTGCACAAAATGCCGGTGTATTGGACATATGCAAAATGATTGCTCTAAGAATAACATGCATTCCATTGGTTTATATGATTCTTGTTATATGCTTAGAAAATCCACAAATAGAAATGTTATTGCTCATTTCATTGGCACCTCGATTTTGGGTGCTAAAAATGAAATCCATTTGGGTACCCAAGACCTTGGTCACTAACCTCCAAGGACCCAAACAAATTTGGGTACCTAAAAGAACTTGATCTTCTTTTGTAGGTGAACTACAAAACCGGTGGAAGGCATTGGGTGTTGGATAGCGGTTGCACCCAACATATGACCGGAGACCGGAAGATGTTCACCACATTTGAGAATGGAAGCAATGACAAAATCACATTGGAGATAATAGCAAAGAAAGGTATTAGGATTGGGTAAAATCGCTATCTCAAACGACCTTTCAATTTCTAATGTATCTTTAGTTGAATCATTAAATTTCAACTTGCTATCCGTTGCTCAAATATGTGATCTAGGCTTAGCATGCTCATTCTCAAAGAAAATGTTGTAATCTCAAAAGATAATAATAATGAACTAGTCTTCAAAGGCTTTAGATTTGGAATCTCTATTTGGTAGATTTTTCTTCAAATGAGTCTTGTTTGAAAACTTGTTTAATTGCAAAAACTTCTTTGGGTTGGTTGTGGCATAGAAGGCTAGGTCATGTGGGAATGATTCAACTTAAAAAGCTTTTTAAGCATGACTTAGTGGTTGGCTTGAAGGATGTAAAGTTTGAGAAAAATCGACTTTGTAGTGCTTGTCAAGCCGGAAAACAAGTCGCTAATTCTCATCCTTCCAAAGTATTATGTCAACCTCTAGGCCATTAGCGCTCTTACATATGGATTTGTTCGGCCAACAACCTATAAGAGCATAAGAGCTTTATTGGCCACAAGTAATGATAAGAGGGATGGTGATGCAAAAAATGAAGAAATGGATCAACAATATTCGTGAACCTTAATCATGAGACTTAGATATATGAAAATTCATGAAAATTTTATGAAACTTGAGACTTCATGAAAATTCCTAAACCTTAATACGAGACTTAGACATAGGACCTCATGAAACCTAGTCATAAAACCCACATGAAAACATCATAAAATCTAGTCACAGAACCTCTTGAAAATGTCATAAAACCTCATAAAAATTAGCCAACTTATGCACAAGACCTTCTAAAATTTTATGAAACCTCATGGAACACCATGAAACTTAAACATGAAACTTTCTGAAACTTTATGAAATCTAATGAAACACTATGAAACTTAGTAATAAAACTTTATGAAACTTAGTTATAAAACTTCACGAAACTTAGTCATGAAATCTCTTGAAACTTTACAAAACCTTACGAAACTTAGAGTTCAACTTCATAAATCCGCTACAAAAAACTTCATAAAACTTCAAGTCAGTCTTTGAAACCTCATGAATCTTAGTCATAAAACATTTTGAAACTTATATATGAAACCTCAATAATCTTCATAAAACTTATTCATAAAACCTCACGAAATATCGTGAAACTTGAGCAGTTTACAAATAACATATTGAGACTTAGTCATGAAACCTCATAAAATATAGCAATGAAACCTCCTAAAACTTTCTAAAACATCATAAAACTTGGAATTCAACTTCATGGAGCCGCTACAAAAACTTCATGAAGTTAGTTTGGAAACCTTATGAAACACCATGAAACTTACTAATGAAACCTCATGAAATTTAGTCATGAAACCTCCTAAAATGTCATTAAATTTAGTAAAAAACCTCATAAACTTGAGCAATTTATAAAATAAAATATGGAGACAGTTTTTGATGAGAATGTTAAGCACCAAACAGAACAAATAAAATTAACTTTAAAAACAATGTTAACTCCAAGAACATGGAACAACAATTTATAGAAGAACATGGCCCCCCATCATTTGCATAGTGTAGAATAGGATATCTAACCATGGTTTAGAGGTATTTCTACGTTCTAGACTAAATACGACGTATCACAGATATACTAACATTGAAGTGGTGGTACCATCATAGGCTTACATATACTATGTCACATTGTATCAAAAGGGAGTATAGTGACGAGCACTCGCAAATTCACAGGCTTATATAGAGCAATTTCATCCAGAATTTTATAAATCTACAAAAAAGCATGAAAAAGGGAAAGATCATCGTAGGCCAATCAGTCAACAGTTCAGCGAGGGTTCAGGTCATTGAAGTGGTGGTATATGAGCTTGTGAGAAGTTCCCTTTTGTAATCTTCCATGTTAGACTTCATCACATAAAATGTGGAATGTAAAAACCATTAAGCTTCAATAAGAAGGGAAGAAAAGAATAGTTTGTAAAAACAAGTCCGAAACCATTAGCTATAATGTACATTTTTAGTCCCCAGAGGTGCACGCTTAGGCACTTTAATGCCCTGAGGTGAGGCCTTAACCTTCTCAATATCAACCCCAGGCTACTTGCACTTCTTTCTATGATTAGTGTGTGCAAACTTCGGGCTCGTTTGATTTGCGTGAGATAGTGCAAGCATAATTTGATCCTTCACTTTCATTCAGGGCAAGTGATTAACTTATTTGGTTGAATCAGCACAAAGTCATTGTCAACAGATACAGAATCCATACCTAAAAAAATACACCAATTGCAAGAAAGCACATTAGTAAATGCCAAAAAAGGATTCTGCCTATATTAGTCAAGTTTCGGTAGGTATTGGTGAGGTTTTTCAATACCATTTTTCGGAGAGTAACAAAGCAAAACTTCACATAATTTAAACAACTCTATGTGCTCTGATAATATTTCAATAAAAATTCAGGGAGTACTTCAGAAAAATTCAATCAAAATTTTAGAGACACGTATAGTATTTCATGAAGTTTCATGACTAAAATTTCATTTAGGTTTCGACGAGTTTCATAACATCTTCACTAGTTACCCTTCTCAGTCCCTATCAAGTTTCATAAAAAGTTTAGTCAACTGTTTCACTGGTTACCTACCTCCATGCCACCTAAAAGTTCGTGAAGTTTTACAAACAAAAACTTAGTAGCTACCCTCGAAGTCCACATAGTTTTCATGAAGTTTCAAAACTAAGTTTATGTCCCACATAGTTTCATGAAGTTTCAAAACTAAGTTTATGTCAAGTTTCAAAGTGAGTTTTATTACAAAGCAAATTTTCAATAGAGTTGAACAATTTTAGAGGCACATATAGTATTTTAATCACAAATTTAGATAGTTTTTTTTTCAAAAGTTTCAATCACATGTTTTATGTAAGTTTTTCAACCAGAAATTTCATAAAAGTTTAATCAACTATTTTACTGGTCACCTCTTTGCACCTGAAAGTTCAGAAGTTCACAAACAAAAATTCAGTAACTACCCTTGAAGTCCTCCATGGTTTCATGAAGTTTCATAAGTAAGTTTCACTACATTTTAAGATGAATTTCATAACAAAGCAAACCTTCAATACAGTTTGAACAATTTTAGAGGCACATATAGTATTTTCAATCACAAATTCAGATAGTATTTCATGAAAGATTCAATTGCAATTTTAGAGTCACATATAGTAACAAGCAAGGTTTCCAAATATTCAATCACAAATTTCATAGAGTATTTCAGAGAGCAAACCTCCTTAAAGAAAAAATAGAAGCACAAGTGTTGAGTAAATTATGGAGGTTGCTTGGGAGAAGAGGCTCGCTCACAACACCCTAGCACCGATCGTTGTTCACTAGGATATGGTGTATGGACAAGATCACAACAAGGGGTACTACATGGCCAGGAAGGAGATACTTCTCATCGAATCCGCACACAGTTCATCAACTGCCTGGATGCATATAACATCCTGATTTTCATAGCCTTTTTTGAAGCTTTTAAAATAAAATTCACTATTTAGATTTTTCTGTAATTAATTAAAGCTTAATTGGAATTTTTATAAATTAAAAGGATTTAATTTGAATAAAATTTTTAACATATGCTAAACATATTTTATTTGGGTTCCTTGTGTCTTAAGGAATTTTCTAGAATTTTCTTGGATTTTTCTGGAGTTATTTGCTATTTTCTAGAGCTCATATGATTTTATTTGAATTTCTAAAAAATAGAAAACCTTGGAAAATTCTAAAAGCAGTGTTGGTCGAAGTCCAACCGGCAGAAGTCCAGCCGGCGAAAGTCCAACCAGCGACAGTCCAACGTCGCAGCATCGTGCCGTCACGATGCTCCAAGATCCGCGCCAGGAGGAGGAGCGTCGCCACATGGCATCACCGCGCGCCCCTCAAGTCTCGCGTCGCGCCAATCAAGCCCCGCGGGGTAGGCGGGCAGTCGCTTGTCGTCAAGGGCGCTCGGCGCCGGAGACGCGTGCGCGTGCGATGGCTTACAACCCGCTCCGCCTCCTATGCCGACGCATTTGGCTCCGCCAGCATTTGGCTCCGCCAACATCTCCACTCCGGACGACGGCCTCGACCCCGCCACGGCAGGACTCGGTGGGTGACGAAGCCTTCGGCAAGCCGCCCGGCGTCACGCCTTCACAATAAGGCGAACATTGCACTTCGAACGTTGAAAAAGCTCACAGGCCGCAGGGACGGAGGGGGCCAAAGGGCTCGGCAGCATGGCTTCGGCCCGTGAAGCCCTTCACCATGAGAGGCTCCTGTTGTAGGGGTGGCCCCCACCTAAGCCCAGCAGGCCTGTTAAGGGAGTATAAGGCCCAGAATGGGACATGTATAGTGACATAGGTACCCCTGAGGGGAGGACTCATGTGTAAGGGTATAATTGTAAAGGCACTCCCCATATGGATGTATATATAAGACATAGGCCATGGGGAGAGAGGCCTAAGCCATTCATTTACTCAACTCTCCACTACTACACACTCTCTCTGTTTGGTCTGTAACCACAACAATAGCTATTGTCCAATTTGATTAATTCTTCCTTGATAAATTGAGTACCATGATTCTATTGTCACCATAGGATGAGTAATGATCTAGTGATGCAATATTAGTTATCACATGGGTTGTACGTTCAATTTGCTTAGCCATGCATATAGCCGCGTTGGGTTCATCATCACATATGATCAAATAATCAATTTTGACTTAATGAGATATTGAATCGTGATGGTAGCCACAATGATAAAATTTGTATGCCATGACATTGGGATGTCATTGGTGTTGATTATACAAAAATGGTTTTCACTCGGGCGAATGATCGTGTAGTAAAGGGTGTGCAATTTGCACATTGGGATGTGGATGCTAAGCCTGGGTAAATCTAAGGACTTAATTTTGTGCACCATTGATCTGAGCCTTATCGTACAACCACATGTCCAGTATGGGATGGACCTAGCTACTTACTTTGTGATGTTTCAATTTTGGTTCCATCATTGGGATGAGTGTGGTGTGACCGGAGCCATGGATCTACATTGGCATAAGAGGGGGCAATTATCGACTGGGTGGTAGCCTACTCGACGGAGAAACTTTAGTGAGGCGGAACTGAGTTGAAATTGAACATTGTAAAGGTCTTGTCATGATTTCTCCGCCGCACACCAAAGGAAGTGTGTTAAGCGCGTGGCAATATGAGAATATCATGTCTTGTGGGTAAAATTGTACAACCTCTACAGAGTGTAAAACTATTCGAATAACCATGTCCCCGGTCATGGACAATGCTCGCTGATTTCACATGAGGGGTAGAGTTTTCATAAAAACCTGATTGGGTTGAGTTGGGAAGTGAATAGGTAGTTCGTTGATGGTTCATTACGTGAATCTTGGTTCATGGGTAATTCATTGGAGTGAATGGTCAGTTTACTTAGGGTTAGTCTCAGTTCCTTTGATTACTTATTTATTGTTATTTTCAAAGTTTGCTTTTCCATCTATTTTTGTATTTACTTCAAATTGTTGCTTTCTGCAAAGTTAACCTTTCAGCCATCTATTGGTAAGCCTTGCATACTATATTGCATTCTTTGTTACAAATGACTTACTGAGTACTCTATGTACTCACGGCTTCGTTCATATTTGCTCAGTTGAGGAAGAGGGACCAGACCAGCAGGAGGTACTTGAAGGAGAATTCTTCAACGACTTCGCAGATTAGGACTTCGCTCCCCAATTGATTGCGTGTGGGCATGTCGAATGACTACTACGTTTTGATGGGTGTGTCTCGGGATGCACCTTCTCCCCCGCGCCTCTCTTAACATATAGCCTCCAATAGAATCCTTATTTGGTACGATTAGATATTGTATCCAACTCGAAAAGCCTCTGATTGGATCTTTATCCAATACGAGTAGAGATTGTATCTCACTCTGAGAGCCTATGACCAGATCCAATATGAGTAGAGATCGTATCTCACTTGGAGTCTATCATCCAGACGCTTATCATTCCAACCATTAAGTGTGTGACCCTATAAGTTCATGTATATTCGGCTATGGACCAAAAAACCCTTTCTGGTTCATAAGTTGATAGCGGTCCCTAGCATAACAGAACAACTCCCAAATATACATATAGACCATATTGGAAGAATCTATATAATATTTATTTGCCAATCCCTTTGCCTCACAATACCATATCGAACTCAAAGTGAGAAGCGTGCCATCCTAGATAGCTCGATTCTTTACTCGAACTTGCAGTGGATTACTCAATTTGCGATTGACTCCTCAACTACATTCAACATGGACATGCACTTTCTTAATCGAACCACATCAAGGGGCCTAGAGATATCTCTTCCGTTATATAGGAGAGGCAAATTCTATCATGTTTTATATTAAACACGAAAGTTACCTTTATGACTACTCAGTTACGAAGTAGTGTTTGGCAACCACTAAGTACACTATTACACATATAGAAAACTATAACGATCTTACGTCTAAAGTTCCTATATAAACTATATATGAGACTAACTGATGACACTTAAGAATATAACAATTCCTGTAATGTCTCATTATATGTCAATCCAACACCATATTTTCTAACATGTGTCCACATTATTGATTTGATATTCCCATATCTATGATCCGTGAAACATGATCATCAATTAATATATGTGTTAATCTATAAATCATAATTGACCTACATAATAATATAAGATTAGTGTTAATTTATAATAATATTAAAACATGAATAAATAGTTCTAAGAATGTCACATACTTGTTGATCAATATGAATGACATTTATTCAAGTGACAAAATAGTATATTATTCAAAAGATTATAAATATAGAAGTGATATAATCATCTCTGTGATCGCCTCTAAAGCATATCACTAATAATACCGTTCTTTAGTTTTTCTGTTTTTATTGCATATGCATGTGCTAATCGGTGCAGAATGTGTTGTCCCGCATTGCGGTTTGAATCGGAGGGAAATTCTTTTCCGTCTTTTCTATGGACACGAAAGAAAATTCTTCCTGATGGTGTCGTCACCGTGTCATGTAGCACATTGCCAAGAGGGCAATGATTTTTCAAACTCTCTCAGTTTGTCTCTCATCTCATGCATGTGCTGGCACTTAGGAAACCTTGATTGTGTCATCAATCTAGTATTTATTTTGCGAAGATCACATACCGTCTGATATGGAAAGCAGAGAGCATGGCGTGTAATAAGTCAGGTACACCGGCAATGCTTTCTAAATGGAAATCCTTTTTCCCCTTAAAATACAGATGAATTTTCCAGACACAAGTGCTGAAATGCAAGCACTAGCATCCTTAGAGCACTCCCAATGCAGAAACTATGGATGGTTTCTATGGCATTAAATAAGGTGCCAAGTAAGCAAATTGCTGATGTGTCATTGGAGTTAAGGAGGAGAGATAAGGAAATGATTTCTTATGTAGAAACCATGTCTACACAGGAACCAAGATAGAAAGAGCTGTGATAGGTAGATGATAGGAGAGAGAAGATAGATGATTGGATGAAAATTTTATTTGTAGAAACTATCCATTGGGAGTATAGTTTCTATGGGTAGTGTCTACATTAATTGGCAAGTATAGAAACTATCTCATGATTTCTGCATTGGGAGTGCCCTTAGAAATGAAAAGCTTGGATGTAGTAGAGAGGCACACACACAAAGTACTACTTGCAATAGTATAAGTAAATTCGGATAATGCTTTGTAGAGAAAATAGCAGAAATTTAACTAGAAGCGGTCACTCCCAATCGAGCAAGTCGAGCAATAATTCCCTTGAAAAGACCACCTATGATGGAAAGTTGAATTGGGATAAAGCACAATAATTGGCCAGGAAATGTCAGTTTCAATAGGCTTTTAGCCTTTTTTCCCCCTTTCTCCCAGAGACGTGTTTGTATGGGGGCATTCCAACAATCATTCCTTGAGAATGTGGACTACTCTAGAATTGCTCTTTTCGTGCATGGTTAGCTTGACATCTCACCGACTAGTGCTGGGCTCTGTTTGGGATTACAATGTGGTGAGGTCAATACAAGGCTCCATTTGATATGACACTGTGTGTGTGGTGTCGTGCAATTCAACAGCTATCGAACATATTTACCATTTCTAGCAAAATATTGTTGTTAATAGGCACTTAACAAATGACAGCGTCTAAAAATAGCATATGAAATTGACTTTTGTGAAGCACACCGCAATTAAAAAATAGAGCTTTGGTGAATTTGGATCATTTCAAACGCATCTGCTCACCGATTGGATGCTTTCTTGAAATTGGTAAGCACGACGGCTCGTAGAAACTTCCTCAAGCTGCATTTTCATACATTAATTGTGACATTGAACATATATGATGAGCTGAATGGTTCTTGTTAGTAGATGTCATGCACTCATGCTTTTGGAATATTGCTGAATTTTCACAGCGCCCATGTAATGTTCTAGACATCGATTCGGCGTTTCCGAAAGTATTTAACGGATTTGCAGAGATTTCTCTTTCTTTCATTGAATCGTGGGAAGTGGGTGTGGGCAGCGGATTTGTCTAAAAAGAAAAAAAAGAAAGAGGAGGGTTGGTGGGCTGTCAAGAGAGGGAGACCGAACCTTCCACATCCCACCTTGAGCCTAGGCCAGCCCAACTAAAGGCCCAGCCATCCCCCCTTTTTCCCAACCCTAGATCGCCCCCCTATGGCCGCCACTCCTTCCCCCCTGCGCCCCTCTCTCCCCTCCCCTGTGCCCTGCTACTTCCCCCTGCTGGAAAGAAGAAGGGAAGGAAGAAGAAGAAGAAGGAAGGAGGAAAGGATTTCTTGCAAGGACAACTTAGGTTTGAACCATGTGGGCATATGCCTATATGTTCACCAAATTCACATCCACAAGAGATATGTTAAACGTGTATAACCAATATGAACAAAAATGAACGCTTAGGAGAAAATATAAGAAAGACATTCATATAGAAATTTGTGTTCCAAAACTATAGAACTGTTCATATAAATAGCTCTGTAGCCACTTTGTTTTGTTTTTCAAATTTAACCTCCGAACACCTATTTTTGTAAATCTAACCCCTATGTGGACCTACCTAGCTTGGCAAGTCATCTGCCGAGCCCATCCACACCTTCTACTGAGCCGTGCGTGACCTCTCCTGGTTTGTCAACTCCTTCCACGACTGGCTCCTCTACCTCTCCCGCAACGGCATCTAGAGCCTGACCCTCCGGTACTTGCATGCCATCTTCTAGCTCCATTCTTGCCTATGCTCCTGCTGCGAGCTAACCTTCCCTAGCCTCAGCCACTACGGCCTCCCACCCGCCCCCCTCGCGTTCGCCAGGTTCCCCAACTTGAAGACACTGTACCTTGACAGAGTCGCTGTCAAGAAGCACAGCGAGAAGGAATTGGCCACCCTGACTTTTGCATGGTCCGTGCTTGAGGAGGTGAAGCTCATCTACATAATGCTCATTGGGGACAACCTTGACGAGGATTCGGGTACCCAATTTTCAGAACCTGGCCTTAATTGCGCCAAGTTCTTGACGGGGATATCACGAGTCACCAAGCTCAATTTCTACTGCAACTCCATTTTGATAAAGATTCTGCTTAATCCCTTCCTTGTATCCATTTGATTTTTTATCCTAATGTTTATTGATACTCTTTTGACTATAGTTGGTATCTGGTAAATGTAAGGAGGGCCTAATGAGCGATGCATCTTTGAGTTCATCATATAGTTATTTTTTCTATGCATTGTGTTGATTCGAACTTTTAGTGCTACTATAATTCTCTAGCATCTCCTTAGCATTTGCTAGACAGTTACCAGTACACTACTGTCATAGAAGTTGAATGTATAACAATTTCAAGTACTTTGTGCATTGGTGCAGAAGTCTTTCCAACATATATATTGTGCAATACTAAGGAATAATAGAAGATAACATTTCAAATTGCACTACTTAAAGATTAAATCTTCGTTATGCTTATCTGGAGCATTTTCAACTTATCCCAATGTGATTAAATCTTCTTTATGCTAATCTGGAGCATTTTCAACTTATCCCAATGTCCCGCCATGCCTTCCATGAATTAAGCTGACATTAATCAGCAAATGAACTAACGAAATAAAATATATTATTATAGAAACTAAAAAATGCTGCTGTGAACATTATTCTTATCACCTTTTGTTTATATTGAGTTTATGTATCTAATAGAGGTGGCCAAATGGGCCGGGTCGGCCCACAACCCGCTACTATAGGCATGGCCCATGATAGAATTGTGCTAGGCAGGCACGGCACGAGTGTTTGGTCGTGCCTGGGCCACCACTCTAGCCCAGCATGTTGGCACGGCACAACACAAATAGTGCCGGCTAAGCACTGCCTGTCATGGGCATGGTAGGCATGGCAGCCTATTAGGCATGTTAAGCCCGGTAGCACGGTTAGCCCTTTAGCAATGAAAATATTATGGTAGCACGATCAACCACAATCTTGCAACCGTTCTCGTCCAGCTGACTGAGGCTAATAATATTACTTCTCAGCTTCAGCATATAGTAAACATTCGTGAGAATACGATGTTCACCCGTAGAACACTCTAGTAGTATCGAGCCCCTTTCTTGTATCTCCATAGCTGAACCATCTCTAGATTTGACTGAGCCTTTTATCTTCATGTCAATGTCAGCAAACTTCTCCATGCATCTGGTCATGTGGTTACTTGCGCTGGTTTCTAGATAGAAGCCTTGTTTTAGGTGCCACTGAGCTTCAGCATCACCTTATCTTTATGTCGGAAGACCTCCTTTTCAGACGTCGGGACTGTATGGATGAGTTCACATGCTTCGGCCATTAATAGTTGAGGATCGTTGTCATTCTGCTTCGCTACAAGATTGGCCCTTGCTTTTCAGTTTGGCTTTGGACACTCTTTCACAAAGTGTTCGTACTCGTTGTAGATGAAGCACTTGACTTTGGTCTTGTCAGAGTCTGGCGGCTTTCGTTTATCGACAACGTGATTGCCATTGCCTTGAGCACTGCTTTGTCCACGACCACGTCCCCGACCTCTTCTATTATGACCTCCTCTATGAGTGCTGCTCGAGCCCTCATTCTCCTTAGTCTTCGTGCCCTTCTCTTCCCACTTACTTTGGGTAAAGAATAGCTTGTCTCCTCCGTCCTTCGAGTGCCATTGACCCTTGAGTCCTTCTTTGAAATTTCTATGGTGACCGATCACCTCCGTGAGCGACATCGCCAAAGTGTTTGATCATTTCGATAATCTGGAGGAATCTATCAGGAACCAAACTGAACAACTTATAAATAACGTCGCTTTCTTCCAGCTTGTGCCCAGCGAGCAGATCTCACCCACCAACGTGGTGAGTTTCATAGAGTACTTGGTGATTGTTTTCGAGTCTCCCATCTACAACTTGCTCAGCTGTCATTTTAACACTTGCGTGCGTGCCTTCTTGACGTGATCTTCGCCTACTCACATCTTTCTGAGTGCGATCTAGACTTCTTTTGCCGTCTCCTTCTCGGTGATTGACATCATCACGTCGTCTGGCATCGCTTGCAAGATGGCCACCATCGTACC